>JAYJKW010000383.1:0-5000 GCA_035084275.1 Hydrolagus colliei | reverse complement strand
CACACACACACACACACAGATCAGAGTCTCACACGCACACACACACACAGATCAGAGTCACACACACACACACACACACACAGATCAGTCACACACACACACACACACAGATCAGAGTCTCACACGCACACACACACACAGATCAGAGTCACACACACACACACACACAGATCAGTCACACACACACACACACACAGATCAGAGTCACACACACACACACACAGATCAGAGTCACACACACACAGATCAGAGTCACACACACACACAGATCAGAGTCACACACACACAGATCAGAGTCACACACACACACACACACACAGATCAGTCACACACACACACACAGATCAGAGTCACACACACACACACACAGATCAGAGTCACACACACACACACACACACACACAGATCAGAGTCACACACACACAGATCAGAGTCACACACACACACACACACAGATCAGAGTCACACACACACACAGATCAGTCACACACACACACAGATCAGAGAGTCACACACACACACAGATCAGAGAGTCACACACACACACAGATCAGAGAGTCACACACACACACAGATCAGAGAGTCACACACACACACAGATCAGAGTCACACACACACACACAGATCAGAGAGTCACACACACACACAGATCAGAGAGTCACACACACACACAGATCAGAGTCACACACACACACACAGATCAGAGAGTCACACACACACACAGATCAGAGAGACACACACACACAGATCAGAGAGTCACACACACACACAGATCAGAGACTCACACACACACACAGATCAGTCACACACACACACACAGATCAGTCACACACACACACACACAGATCAGAGACAGTCACACACACACACACACAGAGGTTAGAGACAGAGTCACAGAGACACACACACACACAGATCAGAGACAGTCACACACACACACACACAGAGGTTAGAGACAGAGTCACAGAGACACACACACACACAGATCAGAGACAGTCACACACACACACACACAGAGGTTAGAGACAGAGTCACAGAGACACACACAGATCAGAGACAGTCACACACACACACACAGAGGTTAGAGACAGAGTCACAGAGACACACACACACAGATCAGACACACACACACACAGACAGATCAGAGACAGTCACACACACACACACAGATCAGAGACAGAGTCACACACACACACACTCTGACACACACACAGATCCGAGACAGTCACTCACACACACAGAGATCAGAGACACACACACACAGACAGATCAGAGACAGTCACACACACACTCTGACACACTCAGATCAGAGACAGTCACACACACACTCTGACACACACACTCTGACACACACACACACTCACACACGCTGACACACACACACTCTGACACACATACCACCCCCCCCCCCAACGCTCTCTGTCTCCCCCTGTGTGTGTGTCTCTCTCTATCTTCCCGTGTGTGTCTCTCTCTGTCTCCCCCTGTGTGTGTGTGTGTGTCTCTCTCTGTCTCCCCCTGTGTGTGTGTGTCTCTCTCTGTCTCCCCCTGTGTGTGTGTCTCTCTCTGTCTCCCCCTGTGTGTGTGTGTCTCTCTCTGTCTCCCCCTGTGTGTGTGTGTCTCTCTCTGTCTCCCCCTGTGTGTGTGTGTCTCTCTCTGTCTCCCCCTGTGTGTGTGTGTCTCTCTGTCTCCCCCTGTGTGTGTGTGTCTCTCTGTCTCCCCCTATGTGTGTGTGTCTCTCTGTCTCCCCCTGTGTGTGTGTGTCTCTCTCTGTCTCCCCCTGTGTGTGTGTCTCTCTGTCTCCCCCTGTGTGTGTGTGTCTCTCTCTGTCTCCCCCTGTGTGTGTGTCTCTCTGTCTCCCCCTGTGTGTGTCTCTCTGTCTCCCCCTGTGTGTCTCTCTCTGTCTCCCCCTGTGTGTGTGTCTCTCTGTCTCCCCCTGTGTGTGTGTGTCTCTCTGTCTCCCCCTGTGTGTGTCTCTCTGTCTCCCCCTGTGTGTGTGTCTCTCTGTCTCCCCCTGTGTGTGTGTCTCTCTGTCTCCCCCTGTGTGTGTGTGTCTCTCTCTGTCTCCCCCTGTGTGTGTGTCTCTCTGTCTCCCCCTGTGTGTGTGTCTCTCTCTGTCTCCCCCTGTGTGTGTGTCTCTCTCTGTCTCCCCCTGTGTGTGTGTCTCTCTCTGTCTCCCCCTGTGTGTGTGTGTCTCTCTCTGTCTCCCCCTGTGTGTGTGTCTCTCTCTGTCTCCCCCTGTGTGTGTGTGTGTCTCTCTCTGTCTCCCCCTGTGTGTGTGTCTCTCTCTGTCTCTCCCTGTGTGTGTGTGTGTCTCTCTGTCTCCCCCTGTGTGTGTGTCTCTCTGTCTCCCCCTGTGTGTGTGTCTCTCTCTGTCTCCCCCTGTGTGTGTGTCTCTCTGTCTCCCCCTGTGTGTGTGTCTCTCTGTCTCCCCCTGTGTGTGTCTCTCTCTGTCTCCCCCTGTGTGTGTGTGTCTCTCTGTCTCCCCCTGTGTGTGTGTGTCTCTCTCTGTCTCCCCCTGTGTGTGTGTGTGTCTCTCTGTCTCCCCCTGTGTGTGTGTGTCTCTCTCTGTCTCCCCCTGTGTGTGTGTGTCTCTCTGTCTCCCCCTGTGTGTGTGTGTGTCTCTCTGTCTCCCCCTGTGTGTGTGTCTCTCTCTATCTCCCCGTGTGTGTGTCTCTCTCACTCAATGTCGCGTCACTCACTCCAGCCCCGCCCTCTCCCCCGCGTCACTTACTCCAGCCCCGCCCCCTACCCTACTTAAAACTCACTCCAGCCCCGCCCCCTACCACGCGTCACTCACTCCAGCCCCGCCCCCTACCCCGCGTGACACTCACTCCAGCCCCGCCACCCCCCGCGTCACAAGCACTCCAGCCCCTCCCCCCCCCCCGCGTCACAAACACTCCAGCCCCTCCCCCCCCCCCCGCGTCACAAACACTCCAGTCCCACCCCCACCGCGACTCAAACACTGCAGCCCCTCCCCCCGCCCCACATGACACTCCACCCACCGCCACAATGGCGCCAAAGTGTCAGCGCGCGACCGCCCGCGGGGAGAGAGAGAGAGGCTTCCAATGGGGGGGGAGGGGGGGGGGGGAGAGCCCCCAACCCTCCCTCCCCCTCCCTGGGGGGGATGAGAGGAAGGACCTGACACAGGGACAGACAGACAGAGTCCAAACCCCTCCTCACCCTGAGGCCCGCCCCTATTGCTGTCATACATACCCCTCTCTCCTCTCTCTCCGCAGCGCTAACCCTATGACGCGCTCCCGCTCGACGCCGCCTTATATACCCGCTACCGCCATCACGTGGCCTCAATCCCCCTTCCGACCAATCAGCGCCCCGCTAACCCCACCACGTGACACCCCAGCCTCGGCTCCACCCTCACGTGACCCCTCCCCGCCCCCCCCCCCCCCAACCCCACCCCGCGCGCTCCCGCTGGCGCCAAGGTGTCTGCCCGAGGCCGCCGCCCGCGCGGACAGGCGACGGTTGGAGCTGCGCGCGCAGCCAACCGCCGTTTAGGTTTTGGCGCCAAAACCGCCTGAGGTGAAATAGGCTTCAAATATAATAATTAATCCCTCACTCTCTCTCTCTCTCTCTCTCACTCTCTCTCTGTCTCTCTCTGTCTCAGTCTCTCTCTCTCAGTCTCTCTCTCTCTCAGTCTCTCTCACTCTCTCTCAGTCTCTCTCACTCTCTCTCAGTCTCTCTCTCTGTCTCTGTCTCTCACTCTCTCAGTCTCTCTCAGTCTCTCTCTCTCTCTGTCTCTCACTCTCTCAGTCTCTCTCAGTCTCTCTCTCAGTCTCTCACACTCTCAGTCTCTCTCTCTCTCTCACTCTCTCTGAGTCTCTCTCTCTCTCACTCTCTCAGTCTCTCTCACTCTCTCTCTCACTCTCTCAGTCTCTCTCACACTCTCTCACTCTCTCTCACTCTCTCTCAGTCTCTCTCAGTCTCTCTCACTCTCTCTCTCTCTCTCAGTCTCTCTCACTCTCAGTCTCTCTCTCAGTCTCTGTCTCTCTCTCTCTCTCTCTCAGTCTCTCTCACACTCTCTCTGTCTCTCTCAGTCTCTCTCTCTCTCTCACTGTCACAGTCTCTCACTCTCTCTCTCTCTCTCTCTCTCAGTCTCTCTCTCTCTCTCTCTCAGTCTCTCTCTCAGTCTCTCTCTCTCAGTCTCTCACACTCTCTCTGTCTCTCTCTCTCACTCTCACTCTCTCTCTCACTCTCTCTGTCTCTCTCAGTCTCTCTCTCTCTCTCAGTCTCTCTCTCTCAGTCTCTCACTCTCTCTCTCACTCTCTCTGTCTCTCTCAGTCTCTCTCAGTCTCTCACTCTCTCACTCTCTCTCACACTCTCTCAGTCTCTCTCTCTCTCTCACTGTCACAGTCTCTCTCTCAGTCTCTCACTCTCTCTCTCTCTCTCTCTCTCAGTCTCTCTCTCTCTCTCACTCTGTCTCAGTCTCTCTCTCTCTCACTCTCAGTCTCTCTCTCTCACTCTCTCTGTCTCTCTCACACTCTCAGTCTCTCTCTCTCACTCTCTCTGTCTCTCTCACACTCTCAGTCTCTCTCTCTCACTCTCTCTGTCTCTCTCACACTCTCAGTCTCTCTCTCTCACTCTCTCTCTCTCTCACACTCTCAGTCTCTCTCTCTCACTCTCTCTGTCTCTCTCACACTCTCAGTCTCTCTCTCTCACTCTCTCTGTCTCTCTCACACTCTCAGTCTCTCTCTCTCACTCTCTCTGTCTCTCTCACACTCTCAGTCTCTCTCTCTCACTCTCTCTCTCTCTCACACTCTCAGTCTCTCTCAAACACAGAGTTTGAGTGTATGTGTGAGTGAAGTGGCTGTGTGTGAGTGTTAGTGAGTTTGTGAGTGAGTGTGTGCGTTTGTGTGTTTGAGTGTGAGTGTGAATGTGTGTGAGTGAGAGAGTGAGTGTGTGTGAGTGAGTGTGTGAGTGTGTGTGAGTGAGAGAGTGAGTGTGTGAGTGAGTGTGTGTGAGTGAGTGTGTGAGTGTGAATGTGTGTA
>JAYJKW010000220.1:20000-29121 GCA_035084275.1 Hydrolagus colliei | reverse complement strand
TCCTCACTGAGTTCAAAGCTATCCGTTTGGTGCAGCACCTTATCAGATCATTGAGACGTCTCAAAGCTCTTCACAGGAGACAGTGTAAAGAGGGGGCTGAGAGGAAACCCTGCAGCCAATTTGCAGACAGAGTAAAGGCAGTAAATGGGGGATTGATGGCCAGGACATTAGGAGACAGGCAGTGGATTTTTATCATCCACCTGAACAGACACAGATGAGACTAGTTATTTAACACCTCACCTGAAGGACGGCAGCTCTGAAAATGCTAGTCCTACCCCAACACTGCCCATCAGCAGTTACACTCAGTCAGTTCCAAACCCTAATCAAAACACAAAATACTGTCCTGTACTACAGACGCTGGGAATCTGAAACAAAAACAGAAGTTGCTGGGAAAATGTGTTGCCTGGTCTCTATGGAGAGTGAAATGTGAGTCAACGTTTCACATTCTCTCTCGCTCACATATATTCACTCTGGAAAACTCAGGTCAGGCAGCATCCATGGAGAAAGGAAAGTGAGTCAACGTTTCGGGTCCACGACCCTTCGTCACTTTCCTTTCTCCATGGATGCTGCCTGACCTGCTGAGTTTTCCCAGCAACTTCTGTTTTTGTTCCAAATCCTAATGTTGTGTTTCAACCACAAACCTCTGACTAACAGGCTGAGACTTTACAACAAATGTGGTGTTCCTGCAGTGATGTGAGTAGCAAGCAAGAGGAGCCAGGTTCGATTCCCGGGCGGGGCAAAGCCTTAGAGAAGTTCCTTAATCCACATGCCGAGCAGTAAGTAGGAACCCTGTTGTCAGTTGATTCGCAGATCACTTTCTGGGGGGTAATAATTCTCCCCTCCACCCCTCACAAAAATGTCATAATAATAATAATGTTGGTCACTCAATCCACAATGGTCTGTGAGCCACTGCTGTGTGTTGGCTGCCATGTTTTGCCCACAAAATACACAGTTACTACACTTCTGTATAGCGCTTTAAGACACCCTGGAGTCCTGTAGCTCAGTGGGTAGAGCACTCTCCTTACAAGCGTAAGACCTGTGTTCGAATCCAGGGCGAAACCTTGGGCAAATTTTCTTACTGCACACACACACACACCTAATAATAATCCCTCAAAAAAAATGTGCTCATTTCAACCCAGTACTGTTTGTGGGGGACGCTGCTGTGCACAATTGGCTGCTGCGTTTCGCCCACAAATATACAGTCACTTCACTTTACAGTGTGTTCTGTGAAGCGCTTTGAGACGTTTAGAAGATGTGTAACGCACTGTACCAAATGCCAGGATTATTATTATTATTATCTCAACGATTTATTCAAATTTATCAATCGATCGATAAATGGCGTGAAGCGCTTTGGGACGTCCTCCTGGTGCGAAAGGCTGTGGATCGAACGCAGAGATTGATGAATGTGTTGTGATGACAGCGCTGAGGAGGGGAAAACAAGCCTCCGAGATGGAGGAATGTCTCGACAGAGATGTGAGCAAGAGGAGATAGGGGCTGGAAGCTGGGAGCTGGGAGACAACAGCTTGTCACAGATTGGAATGTGAGCTGTGTCAGAGATGTGGTCTCTTGCCTCCCGGCTGGGCCTGTGTCAGAGATTAGATTTGTTTGATTTTGCAGAGAGATTGTCAGTGATCGGAGAGGAGTATTAGCGCTGAGAGAGAGGGAGGGAGGGAGGGAGAGAGAGAGAGAGAGAGATCCTCCCACCGCAGCCTCCAACCATAAATGGAAGAAATCGCAGCCTGCAAAAGCTAACATGGAGCTGAGTAATGATGAGCAGATACAGACAAGCAGAGACACAGACAGGCAGAGACAGAGACAGACACATGCTTTGACTTGACCCCAGAGGTCACACGGCACAGTTGCCCTGAGGATTTTGTTGCAAAAATATGTTGACTGTTTGGGGTTCTTCTAAAATGGAATGTTCTGAGGTCAGGGAGGTCCCGGGTTCCATCCGTGTGCCTGGGGGGGGGGGCTGTGGGTGGGGGGGGGCTGGGTGGGGAGCTGTGGGGGGGGGGGGGGGGGCTGGGTGGGTGGGGGGCTGGGTTTGGGGGGGAGCTGTGATGGTGGCGCTGCCTGTGTTAGCTGAGGGAAGGGGGAGGAGGGGGAGGGGAGGCAGGGAAGGGAGGGGTGGGTGAGGGGAGATGTGGGGAGGAGGGGAGGGGAGGGGAGGGGTGGAGTGTAAGGAGAGAGTCAGCCAGAGTATGTGCTCCTGGCTCAGTCGCTCACACACTCGCTCCCCTTGTCAGGTTGTGGGTTAGAGCCTCAACTCAGGGACTCTGAGCTCACGTGCAGCCCTGGGGAGAGAGAGCAGGAGAGAGACAGAGAGACAGATAGAGAGAGGGAGAGAGAGCCCCTCATTATCAGAGACGCCGTCCTTTCGGATGAGATGTTAATCCTCTCTCCCTGTCTGCGCCCTGTTCAGGGAGACATTAAAATATTTCCCTCCCGCGGAGCTGAGGAAAGAGAGTCTCTCTCTCTCTCTCTCTCTCTCTCCCTCCCTCCCTCCCTCCCTCCCGGTGTCCTGGCTGACAGATAAAATCTTTTTTACTTCACGTCCATTTGTGGGGATGTCGCTGGGCTGACACATTCACACACACACAAAACACAGTCACTACACTTTACAGCGAATCGCCCCCCGAAAGGCAATTTGAGACATATCAATGAGGTGATAAGGGCAATATCAAATGTTATTGATTAACGATGGCTGGATGCTGAGGGATGTAAAACAGATTTAAAACAGTTTCTAAAAGCAGAAGGGAAGTGAGGAGAAATGTTTTGACAGCGAGTTGTTGGAATCTGGAATGCATCGCCTGAAAGGGAGGTGGAGGCCGATTCGATAACAGCTTTTAAAAGAGGTGGATGGTTATTTGGTGAGGACGGTTTGCGGGGTTATGGGGAAAGAGCGAGCCGGGGAGTAGGTTAGAACAGCTCTTTTCAAAGAGCCGGCAGACTTAATGGGCCGAATAGCCTCCTTTTGTGCTGAAAAATTCTGATTGTGTGATTCCTTACTTTCAATACAGAGCAATGTTTAGCCAGTCCCGTGTTTATTCTGATCAAAGTCTCACTGAACATTCCTCAGTACATCAAGCCAAGTCCGAGTTTGCTGCTGGTGTTCTATTAACCAGGGTGTGTGTGTCTGTGTCTGTAATGATAATCCTCGCACTAGATACAGCACCTTATCAAGTCATCGTCGAGACGTCTGAAAACGCTTCATGGAATATATTGGAAATGATAATAATAATCCTTGCATTCGACATAGCCATCTTTGAGATGTCTCGAAGCCCTTCACAGCATATACCGTACTGTAAAGCAAACTGACTGTGTATTTTGTGGGTGAAATGTGGCAGCTGGTGGCACACAGAGAGCCGGGGATTATATCAACACAAGTTGTTGTTATTTGATTGAGTGATCAAATCATCATTACTAATATTTGAAAGAATTATTACTCGCGGAAAGCAATCCGCCAATTAACTAACCACTGAGTTCCTACTGACTGCAAAGTAAACAGAGGCGTGTGTAGTAAAGGAACTTGCCTAAGGTTTCATTCTGCCCAGGAATCGAACTCAGATCTCGTGCTTGCGAGGCGAGTGCTCTAACCTCTGAGCTACAGGACGTCACAGGCAGTGAGCTGCACAGAAGTCTGCTCATGGGTGGGGAGGGGAAGGGGGAGTGGGAGGGGGTGAAAAGCGAGTTCTCTGACAGGTGAGATGGTATAAATGGCCACTTGACTAATTGAGGATTGAGTCACTATATTACCTGAGCAAAGGGAGTAAACAGGAAGTGACTCGGAGGTAATGGAATCCCTTTCTTGGTGACCAGTGAGTGAGTCGGCCAGGAATTGTACACCACAGGCCCTCCCACCGCACACAGTTAGAACCTGAGATTACGTCAAGGTCTCACTCTGTGGCTCAGTCGTCTCCGGGTTAGAAGGTTGTGCGTTTGCACCTCAAGTCAGGACCTCTGAGCTCACAGTCCGTGGGAGAGAAAGAGAGAGAGAGAGCTTTGCATTGTCAGAGACGCTGTCCCTTTGGACAAGACGTTAAACCTCTCTCCCCGTCTGTGCCGTGTTCAAGATCTCCCTCCCGCGGGGCTGGGGAAAGAGACAGGAGTTTCTCTCTCTCTGTGTCCTGGCCGACAATCCCCAGATAATGTTTGCTGTTCAGACGTTGCTGAGTGACTGCTGCGTCCGCCTGCAAAACACACAATCAATAGTAATTACTATTGCAATAGCCCTTGGTATTCATTATGGTCGAGTGGTGTGAGATATGTACATGTGATAAGGCACTTACAGCATTTACTCTAATGGATTTTGGTGGCAACTTTCTACAGCTGAGCGTCAGCAAAGCCAAGGCCCTCCTGATTGGCTCCCGCCAGAGCCTCCGCACCTCAGGCCCCTCCTGATTGGCTCACGCCAGCGCCTCCGCACCTCAGGCCCCTCCTGATTGGCTCCCGCCAGAGCCTCCGCACCTCAGGCCCCTCCTGATTGGCTCCCGCCAGAGCCTCCGCACCTCAGGCCCCTCCTGATTGGCTCCCGCCAGAGCCTCCGCACCTCAGGCCCCTCCTGATTGGCTCCCGCCAGCGCCTCCGCACCTCAGGCCCCTCCTGATTGGCTCCCGCCAGCGCCTCCGCACCTCAGGCCCCTCCTGATTGGCTCCCGCCAGCAGCAGCAGGGCTGCTCTCTCCACCTCACCAAGTCAGTCAGGAACCTGAACTGTCCTTCCTCCCCCACATCCGCACCACGACCGTCACAGCCTTCCGTCACCCCGCAACACCACCAGACTGCACCACTGCCTCACCCCTCAGGTCGCCCAAACCCTTACACACACATTACACACACATTTGTCAACTCAAGGCTTGACTACAGCAACTCCCTCCTTGTCGGCCTCCACAACCCTTCCCTTCACAAGCTGCAGATCATCCAGAACTCTGCAGCTCGTGTCCTCTCCCACGCCAGGCTCCGCCACCACATCAGCCCCACCCTCGCCCAGATCCACTGGCTCCCAGAGGATACAATTCAAGATTCTTGTCCTGACTTTCAAAGTCCTCCATAGCCTTGCCCTGGAGGGCAGAGAGGGAGGGCAGAGAGGGAGGAGTAAAGGAAGACAGGCAGAGGGAGGGAGTGGGGAGGGGGAGGATGGGAGAGAGAGGGAGGCAGGGAGGTTAGGGAGCTGGAGGGAGGGATGGAGGAGACCAGATGATCTTGCTGTATAAACACAGTAGTGTTTGTGTGTAAACAGAATAGTGTTTTTAGTTAACAGTAAGTTATTCAGTTCCTATGTGAAGCCTGTTGTAGTTCCCCCTGATCTACCTCCTGTCACACTCCATCCCACACCCTGTCCTCATCTACAAATGCCTTCTCTCCCCCTCCCTCTCTGAGCTGCTTACACCCCCACCAGTCGCTGCCCCTGCCCCTCTCTCTCCGCTCCGTCACCAGCGGCCGTCCTTTCAGCCAAGACCACCCTGCTTACCCTCACCTCCCCCACCAGGGGGGGCTTTACAGGATAATGTCTCAAAGCGCTTCACAGTACATACCATAAAATGTAGTGACTGTGTGTTTTGATGGCAAAATCCAGCAGCCAATTGCGCTCGGCGACGTCCCCACAAACAGCCATGGGATGAATGAACCAAATTATTATTTATTTCTTGGGATTTTGTCATCAAAGCCTGAGGGGTGGGTCCAGAACCTTTCTGTGTTCAATAGAGGAAAGTGTCCCTCCCCAACAGCCTAGCCCTCACTAGCCCTCACCACCCCTCGCCAGCCCTCACTAGCCCTCACCACCCCTCGCCAGCCCTCACCAACAGCCTAGCCCTCACCACCCCTTGCCAGCCCTCACTAGCCTTCACCACCCCTCGCCAGCCCTCCCCAACAGCCTAGCCCTCACTAGCCCTCACCAGCCTTCGCCAGCCCTCACTAGCCTTCGCCAGCCCTCACTAGCCTTCGCCACCCCTCGCCAGCCCTCCCCAAAAGCCTAGCCCTCACCACCACTCGCCAGCCCTCACTAGCCTTCGCCAGCCCTCACTAGCCTTCGCCAGGTCTCGCCAGCCCTCACTAGCCTTCGCCAGCTCTCACTAGCCTTCGCCAGCCCTCACTAGCCTTCGCCAGCCCTCACTAGCCCTCGACAGCCCTCACTAGCCTTCACAAGCCCTCACTAGCCTTCGCCAGCCCTCACTAGCCTTCGCCAGCCCTCACTAGCCTTCGCCAGCCCTCACTAGCCTTCGCCAGCCCTCACTAGCCTTCGCCAGCCCTCACCAGCCTTCGCCAGCCCTCACCAGCCTTCGCCTGCTCTCGCCAGCCCTCACTAGCCTTCGCCAGCCCTCACTAGCCTTCGCCAGCCCTCACTAGCCTTCGCCAGCCCTCACTAGCCTTCGCCAGCCCTCACCAGCCTTCGCCAGCCCTCACCAGCCTTCGCCTGCTCTCGCCAGCCCTCACTAGCCTTCGCCAGCCCTCACTAGCCTTCGCCAGCCCTCACGAGCCTTCGCCAGCCCTCACTAGCCTTCACCAGCCCTCACCAGCCTTCGCCAGCTCTCGCCAGCCCTCACTAGCCTACGCCAGCCCTCACTAGCGTTCGCCAGCTCTCGCCAGCCCTCACTAGCCTTCGCCAGCCCTCACTAGCCTTCGCCAGCCCTCACTAGCCTTCGCCAGCTCTCAAGAGCCCTCCCTAGTCTTCGCCAGCTCTTGCCAGCTCTCACTAGCCCTCGCCAGCTCTCACTAGCCCTCGTCATCCCTCACTAGCCCTCGCCAGCCCTCACTAGCCCTCGCCAGCTCTCACTAGCCCTCGCCAGCTCTCACTAGCCTTTGCCACCCCTCTCTAGCCCTCGCCAACCCTCACTAGCCCTCGCCACCCCTCACTAGCCCTCGCCAGCCCTCACTAGCCCTCCCCAGTCCTCGCTACCCCTCACTAGCCCTCGCCACCCCTCACTAGCCCTCGCCAACCCTCACTAGCCCTCGCCACCCCTCACTAGCCCTCGCCACTCCTCACTAGCCCTCGCCACTCCTCACTAGCCCTCGTCAGCCCTCGTTAGCCCTCACCAGCCCTCACTAGCCTTCGCCAGCCCTCACTAGCCTTCGCGAGCTCTCGCCAGCCCTCACTAGCCTTCGACAGCCCTCACGAGCGTTCGCCAGCCCTCACTAGCCTTCGCCAGCCCTCACTAGCCTTCGCCAGCCCTCACGAGCCTTCGCCAGCACTCACTAGCCTTCGCCAGCTCTTGCCAGCCCTCACCAGCCTTCGCCAGCTCTCGTCAGCCCTCCCTAGCCCTCGCCAGCCCTCACTAGCCTTCGCCAGCCCTCACTAGCCTTCGCCAGCTCTCGCCAGCCCTCGCTAGCCTTCGACAGCCCTCACTAGCCTTCGCCAGCCCTCACTAGCCTTCGCCAGCCCTCACTAGCCTTCGACAGCCCTCACGAGCCTTTGCCAGCCCTCACTAGCCTTCGCCAGCCCTCACTAGCCTTCGCCAGCCCTCACTAGCCTTCGCCAGCCCTCACGAGCCTTCGCCAGCACTCACTAGCCTTCGCCAGCTCTCGCCAGCCCTCACCAGCCTTCGCCAGCTCTCGCCAGCCCTCCCTAGCCCTCGCCAGCCCTCACTAGCCTTCGCCAGCCCTCACTAGCCTTCGCCAGCTCTCGCCAGCCCTCCCTAGCCTTCGACAGCCCTCACTAGCCTTCGCCAGCCCTCACTAGCCTTCGCCAGCCCTCACGAGCCTTTGCCAGCCCTCACTAGCCTTCGCCAGCCCTCACTAGCCTTCGCCAGCCCTCACGAGCCTTCGCCAGCACTCACCAGCCTTCGCCAGCTCTCGCCAGCCCTCCCTAGCCCTCGCCAGCCCTCACTAGCCTTCGCCAGCGCTCACTAGCCTTCGCCAGCTCTCGCCAGCCCTCACTAGCCTTCGCCAGCCCTCACTAGCCTTCGCCAGCTCTCACTAGCCTTCGCCAGCTCATGCCAGCTCTCTCCAACAGCCTAGCCCTCACTAGCCTTCGCCAGCTCTCGCCAGCCCTCACTAGCCCTCGCCAGCTCATGCCAGCTCTCTCCAACAGCCTAGCCCTCACTAGCCTTCGCCAGCTCTCACCAGCCCTCACTAGTCTTCGCCAGCTCTCACTAGCCCTCGCCAGCCCTCACTAGCCCTCGTCACCCCTCACTAGCCCTCGCCAGCTCTCACTAGCCCTCGCCAGCCCTCGCCAGCCCTCGCCACCCCTCACGAGGCCTCGCCACCCCTCACTAGCCTTCGCCAGCCCTCACTAGCCTTTGCCATCTCTCGCCAGCCCTCACTAGCCTTCGCCAGCCCTCACTAGCCTTCGCCAGCCCTCACTAGCCTTCGCCAGCGCTCACTAGCCTTCGCCAGCCCTCACTAGCCTTCGCCAGCCCTCACTAGCCTTCGCCAGCCCTCACTAGCCTTCGCCAGCCCTCACTAGCCTTCGCCAGCCCTCACTACCCTTCGCCAGCCCTCACTAGCCTTCGCCAGCCCTCACTAGCCTTCGCCAGCTCTCGCCAGCCCTCCCTAGCCCTCACTAGCCTTCACCAGCCATCACTAGCCTTCGCCTGCTCTTGCCTGCCCTCGCCAGCACTCGCCAGCCCTCACTAGCCTTCGCCAGCGCTCACTGGCCTTCGCCAGCCCTCACTAGCCTTCGCCAGCCCTCACGAGCCTTCGCCAGCCCTCACTAGCCTTCGCCAGCCCTCACTAGCCTTCGCCTGCTCTTGCCTGCCCTCGCCAGCCCTCACTAGCCTTCGCCAGCGCTCACTAGCCTTCGCCAGCCCTCACTAGCCTTCGCCTGCTCTTGCCTGCCCTCGCCAGCACTCGCCAGCCCTCACTAGCCTTCGCCAGCCCTCACTAGCCTTCGCCAGCCCTCACGAGCCTTCGCCAGCCCTCACTAGCCTTCGCCAGCCCTCACTAGCCTTCGCCAGCCCTCACTAGCCTTCGCCAGCCCTCACGAGCCTTTGCCAGCCCTCACTAGCCTTCGCCGGCCCTCACTAGCCTTCGCCAGCCCTCACTAGCCTTCGCCAGCCCTCACTAGCCTTCGCCAGCCCTCCCTAGCCTTCGCCAGCCCTCACTAGCCTTCGCCAGCCCTCACTAGCCTTCGCCAGCCCTCACTAGCCTTCGCCAGCCCTCACTAGCCTTCGCCAGCCCTCACTAGCC
>JAYJKW010000220.1:0-15000 GCA_035084275.1 Hydrolagus colliei | reverse complement strand
GCTGCCTTCAGTACTTACCCCAACACACACTTGGCTCGGCTCTTTCAAGCCTTGGCTTGCTGCTCCCTGGTATTAGGTGAGCAGGTGAGAGGGGGACGGAGAGAGCGCATTCCATTCCAACAATCTATCTCTGGGGTTTCCATGTGTAGGGGGGAAGCCTGGAATTCTCAGTTGGGTTTGGACTCTTAGCCAACAGTGGCGGGTTTAGACAAGGGAGTACATGGGGCTCGGGGTGATGTTGGGGTAAGGCAGGGCTGGCTTTGATGGTTGGCCAAGTTTCTGTGTTTGTGTGTATGGTGGGGGAGGGGGAAGGTGAGGTTGACATAGGGGAGCATGCTGGTGGTGTGAAGGTGTGTGTGTATATGATGCTGAGCTATGCCAGTGTGTGCTGGTGTGAGCTGTGCTGGTGTGAGCGAGTGTGTGCTGGTGTGAGCTGTCGGTGTGAGCCAGTGTGAGTTGTGCTGGTGTGAGCCGGTGTGATCTGTGCTGGTGTGAGCGAGTGTGTGCTGGTGTGAGCGAGTGTGTGCTGGTGTGAGCTATGCTGGTGTGAGCCAGTGTGAGTGTGTGCTGGTGTGAGCCGGTGTGAGTTGTGCTGGTGTGAGCTATGCCGGTGTGAGCCGGTGTGCTCTGGCTGAGCTGATCTGCTGGTTGGCTGTGCTCCTACCCAGGTGTCCTCGGTTCCCACGGTGATGGGTGTGAGGGACGGTCGTGTGATCGACAAGTTCATCGGCATCAAGAGTGAGGACGAGCTGGAGGCCTTCATCGGCAAACTGCTGGGTCCCTGCTGAGCTCAGTCACAGCCCCAGCAACTGTACCGTCACTGTCACTGCCGGTAACTCTGTACAGTAACTGTGTGTCCTGATAGTCACCGGCTAGTAACCCCGTACAGATGGTCACGGTAACTGATCAGTGACACGACAATCACCGGTCACTGGCCGGTACAACTTTATGCTGTAACAGTCACCAGCCGGGCAGCGACGGTCACTGATCACTAACATAGAGCCAGACGGAGGCCATTCAGCCCCTCCAGCCTGGTCCACAATGTTTATAAGATTCTGGCTGATCTATACTTCACGTCCAATGACCCCGTCCGTACCCCTCGGTTCCCTGACCTGACAAATCTCTCTCTGTCTCTCTCTGGATTAATAATGTGACCGTGTGTCCACCCACAGTAACCATGTTTGGTGCTGGTGACTGGTCAGGGACAGTAACCCTAATGCGGCACCAGCCAGGACAGGCACTGGCTGGTGATAGACTCCCCGGCTCTACGTTGTGTTGATTTTTAACAGATTTTGATAATGGCCTCATTTACACTCTTTCTCTCACTCAGACTTTCTCACACTTTCTGTCTCGCACACACTCTATCTCTCCCCCTCTCTCTGGGTGAGTGTCGCTGCTGATGGAGCTCAGAGGCTGGAGCCCTGGCTGATGTGAGGCTGGGCTCAGTGCTGGTCAGTCCAGCCTGGGTGTGTGGCTGGAGTCAGTGAGACCTGTGGTGATGGGTGGGGGCAAGAGGGGAAACCAATAAAACTTCCCAACAAACTGTGGCTCCTTTTCTCATATTTGTCATCATTGATGGGGAGGTGGGGGGGCCGCGAGCGAGTGACTAAAGGGGTTGGGGGACAGGACAGAGTCAAAAAGGGGAAAGTTTGGCCAGACAGCGCTCTAAATGGCCAAGCTGTTGAGTTTAGCTGTTTAGATTCCAAGTTACCCCAACACACACTCTGGGCCTCCCCACCTCCCCCAAGCCCTGGCTCTCGCCAACCTGTGCCTAATACCAGATTTAGGTACATATGAGGCGTCCCACCAGGGGGAGAGAGAGAGAGAGAGAGAGTGTTCCATTCCAGACGAGGGAACTTACAGGAACAGCTGACAGACATGCAACTCTCAGTCTGGTACTGAGACACGGTGATGAGTTTTTGTGTGTGTCAGACAGACACCCGGTTGGTCACAAAATAAATCTATTGATACAACAGTATAAAAATACAGAGTCTGCACTCTGGGAGGTATATTTGGTTTCAAGGATAAGTACTTTTTACATTGTACAGTAAAAGCCTGTTTATCCGGCACCCGATCAACCAGATTGCTCGACCCCCTCCCGGGGCAATTCCCCATTCCAGCAATCGTGAGTATGCTCACTTTGCACATGTGTGCGCTTGCACACTTATTAAACTTATAATTTTTTACCGAGTGTGCTGCAATCTTTATTGGTAAGTAGCCATACAATATTCTGTTACTATTTAGTATATTATTAATATGGTATGTTTTAAAATAAGTAAATTTTTTGTGTTGGGTTTTCGGCAACTTGCCACCAGATTATCCAGCAAAGTCAATTAGTCGACCCCCCCCACCCCGGAGGGTGCCAGATAAACAAGCTTTTATTGTAGAAAGGAAAACTCGGTCTGGGAGACGGTGCCCGAGAGTGTCAGAGAGACCTGAGGCTGGGTCAGGTGGCTGACTTAGAAACACTTGACATCAATAAGACTTCCCAGTTTCTCTCACTTTCTCTCTCTCTCACACACTCAAACTTTCTCTCACTCAGACTTTCTCGCATACACTTTTCTGTTTCGCACACACTCTCTGTCTCTCCCCTTCTCTCTGGACGGGTGTCACTGCTGATGGAGGTCAGAGGCTGGAGCCCTGGTTGTTTTGTCCCCCAGTAACCCTCTCTGTTCCAAGTAGCCGTCACGGCAGAAGGGAGGCACATGCTGGCTGGTCAGCACAAACTTAAAGCAGGAATCTACAGGGGTCAATCAAGACAAACAGTTAGAAATAATAATAATAATCCCGGCCTATGATACAGCGTCTGCAAAGTCCAGTTAACCCCCACCATGTTTTTTGGTGCTGCCAGCCTTGGGTGTAATACTTTCTGGGTTAGGTGAGGAGGGAGAGAGAGTAATTCCATTCCAACAATCTATCTCTGGGACTATTAATTATTATTTCCTGTTGTAGATGAGTGGAGTGTAACAATGTCTGCCTGATACCAATAACTTCCTCCTCCCTCCACTCATGTTATGGATGATATCGCCCGGAACAGGGCAATGGATCATTGCCTGCCATGAAAATGCTAAGTGTTTGCATTCATACACACATACACACACAAACACACTGAGCACCCCTTACACATACATTCACACACAAACACACACACTTATTCATAAGAACTTTAGAACATAAGAATAAGGAGCAGGAGTAGGCCATTCAGCCCCTCGAGCCTGCCCTGCCATTCAATAAGATCATGGGTGATCTTCTAATCTAACTCCACTTGGCCCCGCTTTATCCCTTAATCCCTTCATCCATAAGAAATCTGTCAATTTCAGTCTTGAATATGATCAAGGACTGACTGAGCATCTACAGCCTTTTGGGGCAGAGAATTCCATAAATTCACTACCCCCTGGAGTGAAGAAATGTTTCCTCAACTCAGTGTGAAAAGGCTGACTCCTAATATTAAGACTGTGACCTGACCCCAGTTATAGTTTCTCCAATTGTCTACTCTTGTCAAGGCCCTTAATAACCTTATAGGTTTTTATAAGATCACACACACAACTCACGCACACACTTGTACACTCACTAACAACACAACAAAATTACATTTGTACAGCTCTTCACATTGGGAGGACGTCCCAAGGTGCTCACAGTCGCATTCACACATATGTGCGCTCGCTCGCTCGCTCGCTCGCTCGCTCGCTCGCTCCCTCCCTCCCTCCCTCACTCACTCACTCACTCACTCACTCACTCACTCACTCACTCACTCACTCACTCACTCACTCACTCACTCACTCACTCACTCACTCACTCACTCACTCACTCACTCACTCACTCACTCACTCACTCACTCACTCACTCACTCACTCACTCACTCACTCACTCACTCACTCACTCACTCACTCACTCACTCACTCACTCACTCACTCACTCACTCACTCACTCACTCACTCACTCACTCACTCACTCACTTGCCAATCCCCTGGATGTCTAAATACAGTACAATACAGTTATTGCACTGTACTAAACTAACAGTTATTCTTCCTTTTTTCAGTTGTTGGTCAGAGCTCAGGAGAAACAAACGTGGGGGTAACAGGACTGTGTGAACACCAAGTTCACTAAACCCATTTTAGGTTTAGATCACGGTGACGGGTTTCCGTGTGTGTCAGGACTTCCCACCTGCAAAGAAGCTCCTGAGGTCGGTGCCCAGACAGTTCTCTAGGAAGCGACGAAGGGGGAGGATGTGGCTGTTGGCCGCTGTCCAGTCCGTTAGGAAATCCTCAACAATGTGGTGGATATAACGTGGTCGAGGCAGCGTCCAGTGATGGGGGCAATACCTCATCTCCAGCTCTGAGACCACAGAGAGAGCGAGAGAGGGGGAGAGGGGAAGAGAGAGAGAGAGGAGCAGAGAGAGGGGGAGAGAGGGGGAAAGAAAGAGAGAGGTTGAAGAGATGGAGAGTGAGGAGAGAGGGACGGGCAGAAAAAGCGGAGAGAAGGGAGAACAGTAGACAGGGAAAGAGGGAGATAGAGGTGGGGGAGAGAAGGGGAGGGATTTGAGAGAGAAATAAAATGATAATCCTTCACCACATGGAATTCTCATAGAAATACAGCTGCCAGTTTGCACAGGCATGTCCCACAAACAGCCCTGGGAGCGAGTGAACGATTTTATTTATATAATAATAAATAATAATCCTTTGCTTTGATATAGCGCCTTTTCACGTCTTCTAAACGTCTCAAGCACTCCAGAGAATACACCATAAAGTAACTGACTGTGTGTTATGTGGGTGAAATGGGGACTACAGTGTCCCACAAACATTTATCAGTGGCCATTAAATATTATTACTTTTGTTGAGTGATTATTAATAATATAATAATAATTCTTGCATTTAATATAACACCTTTCACGTCTTCCAGAAGTCTCAAAATGCTTCACAACAATACGCTTATTCTGTAAAGTGAATTGACTGCATATTTGTGGGTGAAACGCAGCAGCCAATTGCGTCCCCAGTGGTGACAGTGGTAGATGGAGTGAACAAATTATTATTATTTCTCCTGAGGGAGAAATTATCAGGCGCGTGTGTGTGTATGGAGTAAGGAAACTTGCCTAAGGTTTCGACCTGACCTGACCTGCCAAGAATCGAACCCAGGTCTCTTGCTTGTGAGGCGAGCGCTTTAATCACTGAGCTACAGGGACTCCAAAAGATACGACAGACACTGACCTGTTGGCAAGCGAGTGTAGTAGTAAATGACTGGGTGCAGGAAGTTGGAGAGCCAGGCATGTCGTGGCTCCCCCACAGCCCGGTTCAGAGAGAAGATGTCGGAGTCCGGCCTGGAGAAGTTATTGCCGTATTCCAGGTTGATGACAAACAGTCCATGTTCTACCGTCTTCCCTGTGTTCTCCCTCAGCCCGGCCAGCGCTCCCACAGGATACTCCTCCAGGTACTCAAACTGAGTCCCGTTCCTGTCACACACACACAGCACGCAAACACAGTGATGCTCAGTCCAAAATCCTCATCCTCATCTTCAAAATCCCCCATAGCTTCGCTTCTCCCTCCCACTGGGACCCACTAACCCCACACCCACTCAGGCTTGCTCTGTCCTCCCCTCCTGGCTCTCCTCACCCCCCGGAAATCGGGCCTTCAGCCTCACTCTGCTCCCATTCCCGCTCGGCATTTCATCTTTTCACGTCAGGAGGACATCTCAAAGCATTTCATAATGTTTCGCTGCCAAGGGCAAAGTGCGTTTTGCGGGCGAACGCGGCAGCTAATTTGTGCACAGCCGTGAAACGAGCAAGTGTATCTGGTGGATTGTCGGTCAGCACACTGACCACTGACAGAAAGAGAGAGAAACTCCCTTCTCTTTTCTAACAATGTTGTGGAAGGGAGATCTTGGCACAGACGGGGAGTGAGGTTTAGCGTCGGTGAGGGGGAGGGGAGATGGAATGGATGGTGGGGGGATGGGAAACACAGGGTGGGGGAGAGAAAAGCTGGCCTTGCTGTGTAGTGTTGACAGCTGGAGATACACTCACTTGTGGATCAGCACCACATCAGCCAGGACACTGAACATCTGGTAGAGGCCCGAAGCCTCGTTGACCCGCTTGATGATGGCGTTGGTGAGCTGGGAGATGGGCAGGACTGAGGCTGGCCACTCCACACCGTGGTGCTGAGTCTCTAACAGCCTGTGAACAGCTCGCGCTGACAGCAACCAACAGCCACAGGTTACAATCATAATGATAATAAAATATACATTTATATAAACCATATATCCTGTACCTCGCGAGCGAGAGACTTGGGTTTGGTTCGCGGGTGGGGCGGAACCTTAGCAAATGTCTTTCCTCCACACGCCTGTTTACACAGGGATAAATAGGTTGTTGGTTGACTGGCGGATGGATTGCTTTCCGGGGATTACAATTCCTTCAAAAGAAGATAATAATTTGGTCTCTCAACCCACGGCTGTGTGTGGGGGCCGCTGCTGTGCACAATCGGCTGCTGCGTTTTGCCCACAAAATATAGTCAATTCAATTTACAGTTTATTCTGTGAAACGCTTTGAGATATTTCAACAACATCACAAAGCGCTATATCAACCACAATAACTTGCATTTATACAGCGCCCTCCACACCAAGCGTTTTAAAAGCAGCAATAATTATTATTGTAAAATGAATCGACTGTATCTTGTGGGTGAAACGTAGCAGCCAACTGTGCACAGCAGCGGCCCACAAACAGGTGTGGATCTGGGTGCCCCAATTTTTTTTAAAGGGATTATTACCCCCCGGTAAGCAATCCACATGTGGAGGAGGGAAACTTGCCTAAGGTTTTGTCCTGCCTGGGAATCAAACCTGGGTCACCTCGCGTGCCAGGCGAGCGCTCTGATCACTGAGCTACAGGACAGGCTGGGGACCTGGCAGAGAGCTTACTTGTGTAGCGGAACCCGTGGATGAATCCCCCGGCAGATCTCCTGTAATCGATGGAGTGAGAAGCTGTTCCGATCACAAACATCCCCGGCTGAGATTCATAACGGGCGCTCACCAGAGGGAACTTCCGTCTGCGCCCCAACCCCACTCGGGGCAGAGTATCACTGGATCCCAGGCACACACACACAAGCACACACAGGCACACACACACACACAGACAGACAAACAGACAGACAGAGAGAAAAACAGGCTCATTTTAAAATAATAATCCTGATATAAAATTTGGTTAGGCCTCAGCTAGGGTACTGTGTTCAATTCTGGTCACCACACTTTCATTAGAAACGGTGCAAAGGAGATTTACAAGGATGGTATCAGGAATGAGGGACTTTGGTTATGAGGAAAGGCTAGAAGAGGGAGAGGTTTATTCTCATTGGAACAGAGAAGGTTGCGAGGAGATCTAATAGAGATTTTTAAGATCATGAGGGGATTCGACAGAATAGATAGGGAAAAACTGTTTCCACTGGTGGGTGTATGAGTGACAGATTTAAAATAGTTTCAAAACGAAGCAGAGGGGAGATGTTTTCACTCAGCGGGTTGTTGGAATCTGGAATGCATTGCCTGAAAAGGTGATGGAGGCCGATTCGATAACAGCTTTTAAAAGAGAGAGACCTTTATTTGGGGAGGACGGGTTTGCGAGGTTATGGGGCGAGAGCTGGGGAGTGGGATTAAATTGCTCTTTTTAAAGAGCCGGCACAGACTCGATGGATCAAATGGCTCCTTTTGTGCCGTAAGATTCTATGATATTTAATAAAGAATGTCTCAAAGCGCTGTATAGCATAGTGACTGTATGTTTGTGCAAACGCAGCAGCCGATTTGCACATAGCAGCGTTCCCTCAAACACTCATGGTGAACGAGTGATTTAATCTGGGGGATGAGATGCCCACCTCCCCCGCCACCCACTCCCCCGAGGTCAGAGGTCACACAGCTGGCAGACATGCTTACTTGCCGAAAATGGAAAAGTCAAACTTCCAGCCGAGGCAACGGATGATGCGATGGTAGGGCTCCCTGACTGCCACGTTGTCTATCCGAGCTCCCTGACTCTCCGCGGCCTCAGACACATTGCTCTGCTCTGGGGCATGGCTCAGGGACACGTGAAGCTGTCCCTGGTGGTCTTTCTGGATCCTGATGTTGTCCAGCGAGCGCTCCAGCTGCCCGTCCAGAGATTTCAGCTGGTAGGTGTCCAGCAAGGCATTGTTCACTGCCCTGAGAGGGGGAGAGGGGACAGTCACACACAGCCACACTCTCCTCTCCCACTCCCTCAGTCAACTCAGCATTTGTGAAGTAGTTAGAGCACTTGTTTTCCGTGGATTCGATTCCCGGCAGGTCAGGGCAAATCCTTGGGCAAGTTTTCTTACTCCACACACATGATAATAATTCCTCAAAAAAATAATAATGTGGTCACTCCATCCACGGCTGTTTGTGGAATGCTGCATGGCTGTCGCATTTTGCCCACAAATATACAGTCACTTACTTTACAGTATATTCTGTGAAGCGCTTTGAGACACGGTCTGGAGGACAAGCACAATATCAAAGGCAAGCATTTTTATCATTAGAATAAACTCCTTCCTTGCATTTGATATAGCGCCTTTATCACGTCTTTGCCAAATCAAGTCAAATGTAGAGACACAGCAATGTTCCCACAAACATGAGTGACCACATTATCATTATTTAATTTATTTTTTGGTGAGATTATTAAAGCCAGAAAGTGATCTGCCAATCGACTGACTGCTGGTAAACAGAGGCCAGAGGAGTAGGGAAACTCCACACGCCTCTGTTTGGGAAACAAACCCAGTTCGTTGCTTGTGAGGCAAGTGCTCTAACCTCCAAATGACATGACTCTAATCACTAAGTTACAGGGTTCCACAACAACTAGCATTTTCACAGCTCCTTGTACATCGGGAGGAAGTCCCAAGGTGCTTGGCAGTGAGGGGTTTTGCACCCAAGCTGGGGGTTGGAAGGCAGGGTGAGGTGGAGGGGAGGGGAGGGGAGGGAGGGAGGGAGGGGAGGGAGGGAGGGAGGGAGGGAGGGAGGGAGGGAGGGAGGGAGGGAGGGAGGGAGGGAGGGAGGGAGGGAGGGAGGGAGGGAGGGAGGGAGGGAGGGAGGGAGGGAGGGAGGGAGGGAGGGAGGGAGGGAGGGAGGGAGGAGGGAGGGAGGGAGGGAACAGGCCAGAGCTGCACAGACTGACCGAATGTCTCCCACGTAGTGTGTGTTCCAGGCCAGCCTGACTCGGGAGCGGCTCAGCATGTGGATGAAGTTGGTGTGACCCACGATGTTGTCCGCGGTTTCGAAGGCAGCATTCCCCCGGCCCATGATCAGGACAGACTGTCCAGCAAAGTCCTGGGGATTTACAGACACGTCCTCATATCCCTCCAGGTACTGCTGCCCCGGAAAGTCAGGGATGTTGGGGATCCACATACCTGTAGCCACCAGGAGCACACTGGGCAGGGAGAGAGACACAGAGAGAGAAGCTGGGGACACCGGCCAGTAACAACTGCTCAACTCCAACCCCACCCCACCCTGGCCTCTCTCTGAAACTCCAGCCCCCAACCCCCGACCCCAGCCCCCAACCCCAGCCCTCGCTCCACTTTAGCCCACCTTAGGTCTCGTCACCTCTCGCGTTTACCCCAACCCCACAAGCAGGTCCTGTGAGCCGGGGAGGAGGACAGGCTAACCAGAGGGACGGTGTGAATGGGAGGGGGGGGGGCGGTGGGTAAGCAAAGCTGACATACTTGCATCTGTAATGCTGGTGATTTTGGTCAGTCAGGTAATAATAGTGTCCGTGCCAGGCCCCAGGGTCCTGCCCCAGCTGGACCCGAGTCACCTCAGTGTTGTACTGCACTCTCAGCTCCAGCCGCCGGGTGTAGTCCTGCAGATAGCTCAGCATGGCGTCCGCGTGGGGGAAGAACTCGGTGGAGTAGTGTCTGAACAGCAGTCCCTGGTCATGGCTGAGCAGTGAGTTCCAGTCGTGGCGGAGGTTGAACTCGTGGTTTGCCTTGCCGGTGTAGCGTTTGTTGATGCTGATCAGCCGACGGTGACGGGGGGTAGCGAGAGAAGAAACTCCCGGAGATGTTGCTCCGCTCCAGGACCAGGTATTGCCTCTGGGAACGCTGTAGAAAATAGGCCATTTGCAACCCAGCCGGGCCAGCCCCGATCACACAGTAATCCAGGTGCAAATAGTCTGTGGGTGGAACCCCATTGCACAGCGCCAACACAGACACAAGAGCACACAGCGCCCGCCTCACCAGCCCTGATGCCATCTGCTCCTCAGGGGAAGCCAGCAGCTGCACAATAAAAACAAATAATAATAATAATTCTTGCATTTCATACAGCGCCTTATCATGTTGGCCATCCGTCTCAAAGCGCTTCACAGGATACGCACTACTGTAAAATGGAGTGACCGTGTGTTTTGAAAGTTAATCGCTGCAGCCAACTGCACACAGCAGTGTCCCACAGACAACCATGGAATGAGTGACCGATCTTACCCGGGGGATGGTTAGCCAGGGCCTCCGAGAGAGAGAAACTTCCTTCTCTTTTCAAATAGTGCAGCAAGATCTTTAATATCGGCCCTAATCATGGTCCAGCACCTTATCCTAAACAAAACATGGATTACTTTGGGGATCAGTTGCCTGTTATGGAGATTTACCGAGTATGTGATCCCACCGGAGTGTGTTTATATCTGTTAAACCAGACTGAGAGTTTTGTTTGACATCTACACATGGAGATTCCCATGACTGGAATGACTGCACACACTCGCCCTAACGCATCCTGGAGAGAGCATTAGGCATAGGTTGACAAGAGCCAAGCCTTGGGGACCCCAGTGTTTTTTGAGGAGAGGATGGAGGTGGGAGGGTTATCGATTTAAACCAAACCTTGACGTCCTAAAAAAACAAGCGATTAAATATTAATAACCAGGTTCAAAAGTGTAGCAGACTTGTTTTAAAAGTGAGCCCAGCCCGCTGTGTGTCTGACACATGTGGAAACTCATCCCCGTGCTTAACAGTCACCAAACAAATGTAAGATTTACAATGTCTCCCACCTAGACATGGAGATTCCAGAGATATTTATTGGAATGGAATGTGCGCCTGAAGGCCCTGCTTACCTAGTAATTTGGGATCTAAGGTCCAACGCAATACATTTGAATTCCACCCCCCCCCCCCCACCTCCCCACTGACTGACCAGCTCTTTGGTCGTCCTCCTGCTGTAAAAGGAGCTGTGTAAAAATTTTAATTTGGTATTTTATTGAAAGCTTTCCCGCTGTGATGTAGACAAATCCAATGCAGAATTAATTGCTATCAACATCTCCATTACCATAGCATGCGACTTCCAGGATGGCAGAAGGCGAGCTAGATGGACCTCGGTCTTTAATTAAAGTCTGGGCATAATTCCTGTGTTTCCCAGAATCTCCAAACCCAACTGAGAATTTCCTACATTCCAACAACAACTTGGATTTATATAGCGCCCTCCACGCCGAACAGCGTCTCAGAGCGTTTCCCAATAATGGATCCTGGGATGAGCCAGGGGCAGGGGGAGGAGGTGACTGAAAGCATGATCGAAAAGGTCTTTAGCCAAGATCTGAAGGTAGGAAGAGAGTGGGGGCGAGGCAAAGGGAGTGAGGGAGGGAGTTCCAGAGCCTCGGGGTGTAGTGGCTGTAAGGCATGGCCGCCGATGGTGCAGCGCGGGACAAGGGGGAGGGAGGCCAGACCCGGTGGAGCGAAGGCAACGGATGCTGTTGTGAGGAGAGAGGTCCGAGAGGTAGGGGGGTGCAAGGAATGGAGAGATTTAAATACAAGAGTGAGGATCTTGAAATCAATCCTCTCCAGGACAGGGAACCAGTGCAGTCTGGCAAGGACTGGGGTAATGGGGGAGTGGAGTTTTGGGGGTGAGAATGCGGGTGGCAGAGTTCTGTATGAGCTGGATTTTATGAATGGTGGCGGAGGGGAGACCAGCGAGTAGGGCATTGGAATAGTCCAGCCGAGAGGTGACCAAGGCATGGACAATGTTTTGGCAGCTTTTGGGGTGAAATATTGCCAGAGACGGGCGATGCGTCAGAGATAGATACCTACATATGAAATCCCCTTGGGACGTCCTCCCGACGTGGAAGACACTGTATATATGTCGTTCTGTTGTCGTTTGTAGCTTTTGCTGTTAATGACCAGGCAGCGGGAAAGCTTGACCAGACAGCTGTCTCTCTCTCTCCCTGGTGGGACGCCCTGTTTACCTAATTCCGGACAGTATTAGGCGCAGGTTGACGAGAGTCAAGGCTGGGAGGGAAACCCAGAGTGTGTGTTGGGTGGGGGGGGGGGGGGGGGGAGTGTGCGGTGGGTGGGGGGCAGAGTGTGTGTTGGGTGGGGGTTGTGGGGAGTCCAGAGTGTGTGTTGGGGGGGGGGGGGGGGGGGGGCAGAGTGTATGTTGGGGGGTGGGGGGCAGTGTGTGTTGGGGGGGGCAGAGTGTGTGTTGGGGGGTGGGGGGCATAGTGTGTGTTGGGGGGGGCAGGGGGCTTTCCCACTGCCTGTCCAGTCAGGACCACCCTCCCTGTTACCTAGTCAGTCAGTCAGTTAGTTGTGGCTTCGGTTCAGGGCTAACAGGAGCTGTAGTGGGAGGATTCCCAGTGGCTGGGCTGCCCTCCTGATGAGCCAGGGCTGGGGTTGAGAGAGAGAGAGAGCCTGGATACACTGAGGGCCTCAGCCTGGCTCAAGGCCGCTCCTCCCCGGGGTGGGGCACATCCTCCTCCCTCCCGCCTCCAAACGCTGCTTGGGCCTCAGCTATTTACTATTTATATCAATGATCTGGACGAGGACATTGAATGTAATGTGTCTAAATTTGCGGATGACACTAAACTAGGAAGCAGAGTGAGCTCTGAGGATGAAGCAAAAAGATTGCAACAAAATATAGATAGGCTAGGGAGTGGGCAAGTAGGTGGCAGATGGAATTCAATATTAGCAAATGTGAAATTATTCACCTAGGTAGCAAGAATAAAAGAATAGATTATTTTCTAGAGGGGAGAAGTTAGATAGTGTTAGTGTTCAAGGGATTTGGGTGTCCTTGTACACCAGTCCCAAAAAAGTTACTTTGCAGGTGCAGCAAGCAACTAAGAAGGTGAACAGCATGCTAGCGTTCATTTCAAAAGGTTTAGAGTATAAGAGTAGGGAAGTCTTGCTGCAACTGTATCGGGCTCTGGTGAGACCGCACCTAGAGTATTGTGTGCAGGTTTGGTCTCCTTATTTAATAAGGGACAGACTTGCCTTAGAGGGGGTGCAGGGTAGATTCACTAGGTTAGTTCCTGGGATGAGGGGACTGACCTATGAGGATAGGTTGAATAAACTAGGGCTGTATTCTCTAGAGTACAGAACAATTAGGGGGGAATCTTATTGAAACATATAAGATTCTTAAAGAGCTGGATAAAGTAGACACTGAGAGACTGTTTCCCCTGGTAAGTGAATCTATAACCAGGGGTCACAGTCTTAACATTAAGGGTCAGCCTTTTACAACAGAGTTGAGGAAACATTTCTTCACTCAGAGGTAATGAATTTATGGAATTCACTCCCCCAGAAGGCTGTAGATGCTCAGCCACTGAACATTTTCAAGGCTGAGACTGATAGATTTTTTTAAAAATAAAGGGATTATGGGATATGGGGATGGGGCAGGTAATCAGAGTTAGGTCAGAAGATCAGCCATGATCTTATTGAGTGGCGGGGCAGGCTCGAGGGGCTGAATGGCCTGCTCCTGATTCTTATGTTCTTACCTTCCCGCCTCCGCCGTCTCTGCCGCCGCCTGGTTGCCGACTCGAGTCCCAGGCTGCGGCCCAGCCAGCGTCACTCCCCTGGTTACCGTGCGTGCTCGCGTCACTCCCCTGGTTACCGTGCGTGCTGGCGTCACTCCTCTGGTTACCGTGCGTGCTCGCGTCATTCCCCTGGCTACCGTGCGTGCTCGCGTCACTCGCCTGGTTACCGTGCGTGCTCGCGTCACTCCCCTGGTCACCGTGCGTGCTCGCGTCACTCCCCCGGTCACCGTGCGTGCTCGCGTCACTCGCCTGGTTACCGTGCGTGCTTGCGTCACTCCCCTGGTTACTGTGCGTGCTCGCGTCACGCCCCTGGTTACTGTGCGTGTCGCATGTTGTGCGCCCCCTGGTGTCACTGAAGCAGCCTCTCAACCTCCCCAGGGGCCCCAGGCGAGGGTGGAGGTGATGGGTGGTGGACTTGGTGCAGGAGAGGTCTCGAGCTGCAGAGTTTTGGATGATCTGCAGCTTATGGAGGGAAGGGTTGGGGAGGGGACACACCCACCCCCCCCCTCCCTGGGCACACACCCACCCCCCCCTCCCTGGGCACACACCCACCCCCCCTCCCTGGGCACACACCAGACCCACAAGGAGGGAATTGTCATAGTTGAAGCTGGAGGTGACACCGGGTTTCAGTGGCCTGAGGCGCTGGCGGAGACGTGGGATGTTGCGGATGTGGATATGGGGGAGAAAGGACAGTTTGGGGACAAACAATACAACAATAACTTGCATTTATATAGCGCCCGCCACCAGACAACCTCTCAGAGCGCTTCACAACGGCAGAGACCGGGGCCGGGGAGGGGGAGGGGAAACGTGACTGTGGGTGCGGTCGAACAGAAAGGTCTTCAGATGCGACCTAAAAATGGAAAGGGAGGGGGCGAGGGGGAGGGGGGGGGGGCGAGGGGGGAGGGGGGGGGGGAGGGGGAGGGGGGGGGGGGGAGGGGGCGAGAGGGGAAGGGGGAGGGGGGGGGGGCGAGGGGGAGGGGGGGGGCGAGGGGGAGGGGGCGAGGGGGAGGGGGCGAGGGGGAGGGGGGGGGCGAGGGGGAGGGGGGGGGGCGAGGGGAGGGTGGGGGCGAGGGGGAGGGGGCGGGGGGGCGAGGGGGAGGGGGAGGGGGGGCGAGGGGGAGGGGGGGTGGCGGGGGGGCGAGGGCGGGGGGCGAGGGGGAGGGGGACGGGGGGCGAGGGGGAGGGGGGGGCGAGGGGGAGGGGGGGGGGGGCGAGGGGGAGGGGGGGGGGGCGAGGGGGAGGGGGGGGGATCCAGAGCCTCA
>JAYJKW010000126.1:0-29226 GCA_035084275.1 Hydrolagus colliei | reverse complement strand
TTTTGGGGAGGATGACGACGATTTTGAAACCAACAAACTGATCGACCGTAACCTGCAGGTAATAATAATAATAATAAGATAATAATAATGTCTATATAAAGTGCTGTATATATTGCAAATAATGCAGTTTTCCACCATTTTCCATTAGTAAAGAGCACGAGCGTAAATTCCCCCCAATTTAAACCTTGTTCGCATTAGTTCACATGTTAACCCATCGTGGACTGAGTTAACTTATCCAGCCAGACCCAGCTGCTCAGAGTTTGGCTCCAAATCAGAGTTTGGCTCCGACCATCAATGAGGTGATACGGCACCATATCAAATAACAATAATAATATTGTTATTGTTAATATTGCTAGAGAGCTCTGTCACCTCACTCACCCACAGACGTCAAAAAGGCTTTGCGTCAGGAATGGCTTACGCACCTTCTCCCCCGTAGGTTTCCTTCCTCTCTGTGGACGACATGTATCAGAACCTTCCTCCAGCTGAGAGAGACAGATACTGGGACCAATCCAGCCCTCAGCCTCCGTACACAGCCGCGACAGCAAGCGAGACACACAAACCCTCGTTCCTAGGATCTACCTTCGACATGCAGTGAGTGTGACATGACTGAGGTGGTCTGGACTGATCGATCGCGCAGCTAGTGTCAACGTAGTCAACCTCTCGCTTCAATTAAATATTTCATCGTAGCTCAGTGGGTTAGAGCCACTCACTCGCCTTATAAGTGTGAGACCTGTGTTCGAATCCAGGCAGGTCAGGTCAGGTCAGGGCAAAACCTTGGGCGAGTTTCCTTACTCCACACATACACACACACACACACACACACACACACACACACACACACACACACACACACAGACACCTAATAATAATGCCTCAAAAAAAAACACAATAATAAAATTGGTCACTTCAATCCACGACTTGTGGGGTGGGGGGGGGGGGAACGCTGCTGTGCTCAATCGGCTGCCGCGTTTCACCCACAAATATATATATACAGTCACTACACTTGACAGTATATTCTGTGAAGCGCTTTGAGACACAGTCTAGAAGATGTGAAAAGCTGCGATATCAAACGCCAGGATTATTATTATTATTATTATTATTTATTATGAGTGTTATGTTTGTGTCCTAGCCTGATTGAAAGTCCAGTCCTGAACCAAGTAGAGGAAGATTCACAAATGGAGCTCGAGTAGCCCCCAGCCCCGCCCCACACCTCCCCAGCCCCGCTCCACACCTCCCCAGCCCCGCTCCACGCCTCCCCAGCCCCGCTCCACGCCTCCCCAGCCCCGCTCCACGCCTCCCCAGCCCCGCTCCACGCCTCCCCAGCCCCGCTCCACGCCTCCCCAGCCCCGCTCCACGCCTCCCCAGCCCCGCTCCACGCCTCCCCAGCCCCGCTCCACGCCTCCCCAGCCCCGCTCCACGCCTCCCCAGCCCCGCTCCACGCCTCCCCAGCCCCGCTCCACGCCTCCCCAGCCCCGCTCCACGCCTCCCCAGCCCCGCTCCACGCCTCCCCAGCCCCGCTCCACGCCTCCCCAGCCCCGCTCCACGCCTCCCAGCCCCGCTCCACGCCTCCCCAGCCCCGCTCCACGCCTCCCCAGCCCCGCTCCACGCCTCCCCAGCCCCGCTCCACGCCTCCCCAGCCCCGCTCCACGCCTCCCCAGCCCCGCTCCACGCCTCCCCAGCCCCGCTCCACGCCTCCCCAGCCCCGCTCCACGCCTCCCCACGCCTCCCCAGCCCCGCTCCACGCCTCCCCAGCCCCGCTCCACGCCTCCCCACGCCTCCCCAGCCCCGCTCCACGCCTCCCCACGCCTCCCCAGCCCCGCTCCACGCCTCCCCAGCCCCGCTCCACGCCTCCCCACGCCTCCCCAGCCCCGCTCCTCGCCTCCCCAGCCCTCAGCCTCAAACACGACAGCCGTGACACCAGCTGTGCACCCGGACTCCGCCGCTCCCAACCTGACTCCAGATCCGGACACTCCGACCAATGAAGACTAGGGCACGAGTATCGGAAATAGCCACACTTTCTACTCCGCAAAATACACACAGTCACTACGCGTTACAGAGGATCCTGTGAAGCGCCTTTGAGACAGCTCGAAGACGTCATATCAAATGGAAGGATTATTCTTATCCTGATTCTTATTCCGATTACGTCTGTTTGAAAGTTCCTCAGACCTGAAGCTCGAATGTGTATAAAGAGCCAGACATCTGAAGTTACTGTTTTGACTGTCATTGTAAAGAAGATTTAAACATTTCTTGAACGTGTTAAGAATTAAAAACTAAGCCACTGGTGTATCATTACCTGAACTTTTGTGATTTCAGGGAATCTCCTGGCAGTCTAGTAGTGTTTTTGAAGTCAAGATTTACCTCATTTTAGCTCAGTGGGTTAGAGCACTCGCCTTACAAACGTGAGAGACCTGTATTCGAATCCAGGCAGGTCAGGGCGAAAACTTGGGCAAGTTTCCTTACTCCCCACACACACACACACACACCCAAGCCTAATAATAATCCCTCCAAATAAAAACCACAATAATAAAAGTTGGTCATTTTCAATCCACGGCTGTGTGTGTGTTTGTGGGGGACGCTGCTGTGCGCAATCGGCTGCCGCGTTTCACCCACAAATACACAGTCAATTCACTTTACAGTATATTCTGTGAAGCGCTTTGAGACGTCAATAAGATATGAAAAGCGCTATATCAAATGCAAGGATTATTATTATTTTACTATTGTTACAATATTATATATTTATTGTCTTATTCTAAATACATTTCCCCCCTAGGATTTCTAGCTTGTTTGGTTTTTTTTTGCTTCCCCTTTAAATGTTAGTGTTAAGAACAAAAGTGCTCTACCTCGAGCCCTTCCTTCACAGTCCACACACACACACACACAGAACCAGAAGGAAACTGTTTTCTCTGGTATCTTCACAAGACTGTCCGTTTCCGAGCATTAGAAATTCACTGCGCTCTCTGAGTACATCACCTCCTTGGGGCATACTATATACTAACCGCGGTCTAGCTAAACCCAGTTCACTCCATACCGCCTATTCACCCCTCCCACTTTGTGCGTGTTGAGACTGAGGCTCTTTGTGTGGATCTATTGGCCATAGAAATTTCTGGCCCAGAAGTCTTCTCTACACACCTGCAGCTGATCGAGCTGATCGATCCTTCTCGGTTCCTCCTCAGCGAATGTTCTCACACCGAGGCAATCCATATCCTAATCACTGTGCACGACACACACACACAGCAGTGAGGTAAATAATCAAATAGCCTGGTGTTTTGATGAATTGATTGAGTGGTGGGGACACCTATCGCAGTATAACAACAACAACAACAACAGTCCTTGGGTTTGACACAGCAAAGTGGAGAGGAAGTTTTCACGGCAACGTGTAGTGACTGCAGTATTTTGGAGGTGGGTGGTGGGGGGGGGGGGGGGTTTTGTTGCCATTCTTCATTTTGCGAAAGCGCTTCGAGGCGCTCTTGTTTGTGAAAGGCGCCATAGGCGAAAATGAACCAACAACAACAACAACAACAACAACTTCGAGTTACATAGCGCCCTCCAGGCCGGACAGCGTCTCAAAGCGCTTCACAGTAGCGGATCCCGGGACCGAGCCAGGGCAGGGGGGAGGAAGGTGACCAAAGGCTCGGTCGAAGTGAAAGTTATTGTTGTTTGGAAAGGCTTGTCCTCCTGTCTACTCCAGAGCATTGAAGATATGTTTTTGAGAAAGCCTGACCTGGTTGCTGTCAGTATTTGGATTGTCATGGTGATTTCCCTACTCTCTGGCTCGGCACCTCATTAGCTGTCAACTCAAACATCAGACCAAACAATTTAAAAGCTTTAAAGCCATTTGCAAGGTTGCGATTTATTAACGAGAGTCGTTTGTACCTCCAAATAAAGTATCAACGTTACGTGAAAATTGTTCCTTCATCACCAGGATACCAGGAGAGAGACTCCTGATGGACGGTTAGTCAATGTTGTCTGGCCGCTAGGAATCTGAAATACAGGCACAAGCCACTGTGGGAACAGTAGGAGCACTGGGAACACTCAACCGACGAACAGTGTTCATTGAGCTGAAATGCTGACCCATTTTCCTCTCTCCGTAGATGCTGCCTGACCTGCAACAACAAAAACAACAATAACATTTACACTTATAGAGCGCTTTACAGGTGGGGAGGACGTCCCAAAGCGCTGAACAGTCAGGTCGGGACCTGAGGGTGGGGGGGAAGGGGTGGGGAGAGAAGGGGAAGGAGAGTTAGGAAAGTGGGGGGAAGGAGGGAGGGAAGCAGAAGGCGCGATCGAAGAGGAAGGTCTTGAGACTGGCCTTAAAGAAGGAAAGGGAGGAAGCGAGGAGGAGGGGCTGCGGGATGGAGTTCCAGAGTGTGGGGGGGTGGGGGGGCAGAGAGAGAGGCTGATGGTGGGGTGGTTCAGTAGACTCACTGGCTGTTCTCAGCCACTTCTGTTTTTATTCCGTGGCGAGTGACAGCTGCGCACTCCACCTCAGACGCACAAAATCACCCAGCCTGAAAACCCAACCACACACACACACACACCACCCCCCTCATTCCACTTGCATTTCATGACCAAACTTTTCTTATATAACAAAATACTGTAACTAGCGACAAACACAACCAGGGGAATAACAATTAAATACACAATTTGGAATTGGCTATAACACACTAAATACATCAATGTACCAGCCATCTGTACCCCCTGGAAATCACTCTGTACCCCCCTGAGGTAGACGTACCCTGGCTGAGAACCGCTGGTCTAGAAGATGTGAAAAGCAGTAAACCAAATGCAAGGATTATTATTATTATTATTATTGGTATTATAATTTACCCTGCTCTGCAGAGTTAAGGATTCATCATTTCGCCCCATATAATACACAGTCACTACAACCACTAATATCCCGTGAAGCGCTTTGAGATGCCTCAGTGACGTGATAAGGCGCTGTATCAAATACAGGGATTATTATTATTGTTAATATAAATTATTATTTTTTAAAAACTAGATTAATATCAAATTAGAAACGGGATTGCCAGTGATTTGAATAAATATATAATGTGGCAGGTGTTAAAATTGGGTTGAATAGGTTCTGTTGTTGCTGCTGTTGTTGTTGTATTTACAGATGGCGCTGAGATTGGCTTCGAATCCTCTGGAGGAGGGACGGCTAATGTTTTTGCAGACAGACACTGAATTTCTCTCAAGGCCTTTGGGGAATTGTATGTGGCTTGTGGAAGGAGCAGATTGAGAGGGTGAAATTCACATAAGGCACGTTTGTGAAAGAGGGGTTGTTATTAGGTGGGGTGGTGATGGGGGGGGGGGTGGGAGGTGGGGGGGATTAAATCTCCTTTAAAGTGATCTTAATTGTCCACGTTTATTGCCGAAAAATAAATCAAAAATTAGTTACGCGGCTGCGTTTAAAAATCTATTCTATAACCACAGAATATCTGTCTGGGTGTTAAATGTTTAACATGGCAATCAATGAGCGGCAAAAACATTGGTTAGGCCTCAGCTGGGGACTGTGTTCAGTTGTTGGCAACACACTTCAGGAGGGATGTCAAGGCCTTGGAGTGAGGGGGGCGGTGGTAGGGTAGGGAGGGGGGGGAGGCAAAGGAGATTAATCAGGATGGTACCAGGAACGAGGGACTTCAGTTACCAGGAAAGGCTAGACAGAGAGAGAGAGAGAGAGAGAAGCCAGGATTATTCTCCTTGGAGCAGAGAAGGTTTAAGTGGAGACTCAATAGTAAGTTTTCAAGATTGTCGGGCGATTGGATGGGGTGAACAAGGAGATATTATTCCCACTGGTGAGTGGGTGTGGGGGGGGGTGGAGGTGGGGTGGGTGGGTGGGTAACTCGAGGGGCAGTGATTTAAAACAGAGGACAGGTGAGGTGAGGTGAGGGAGGAATGTTTTCACACCGCGAGTTGTTGGGATCTGGAAACGCAATGCCTGTAAAGCTGGTGGAAACAACGATTCTTAAAATAACTTTTAAGAGAGAAGAACAGGTACCAGTAGATAGTTATTTGGGGAGGACAGGTCTCATGCCTGTAAGGCGAGTGCTCTCGCCACCGAGCTACAGGAACTCGAATATCCCGTCATTCGATCCGGTCCTTTGAATTCCTAACGTTCCCGTGAACAGTCAACTCAGCTGCTGTAAAACCTCCGCTTTTAATTGCGTCGACCTGTTCTTTCCTTTTTGTAAATGAATCTCTGTTCTGGACAGGTCCTTGCTGAGCCGTTTGTTCCACGCCGCTGTTCCCCGCAGCGTTCTGATATTCTCACAGGGCGAGTTACCAAACCGTTTGGGATGTCATCGATTGTTGAGGAAATTTTGAACATCTTTTGAACGTCAGGCGAGAGCCGTAAGTGATATTGACAAATGACTTTGATCCCAGGCTTTGAAAATTTGTTCTGACGCTGGCCAGAAAAGCTTTTCAAACAGAAACACAGTACAGTCCAGTACTCTACGTGGTGTTTGGCTTTTTTCAGGTATGAAAGCTAACTCCACTCAAATGGAACTTCTAAAGGCTCGCTTTGCTCTGGGCTCTAATTTGAATTCACAATCCAATTAAGGATTGCAAAAGTCCCTTTCATCCCCTTCGAGCTGCTCTTTATATTTGCTCCAGGCTCTGATACTCTGTGGGACTGTCGGGGGGGAAAAGAGAAGACAGCTTTTCCCACTAATATTGGCTCACAATCCCGCCCCCATCCCCCCCCCACCCCTCCCAAATAAGTCACTCACCTCGTGGATGTTTGAGAGTAGGAGAATTTACTGTATATTTGTGGGCGAAACGCGGCAGCCAAATTGCGCACAGCAGCGTCTCCCACAAACAGTCGTGGAAGTGGGGTCAGGGGGGGGAAAGATGGCAAGGGGAGGGGTCGGGATAAGGGTGGGAGGGAGAGTAGGCAAGCCCAATGTATATTTGTGGGCGAAATGGTGCACATCAGGGGAGAAGCTCAGTCCTGGTCCTTTGAGCGAAACACCAGCTACGACATTGTTTAGTCTCGACTCACGTAGCTCCTCACAGCAACTGTGCTGACTTGTCTGATCTCTTTAATATTCAGAACATGTTCGAGTTTCCTCCCGAGATGCGTTCAATATAATATAATATAATAATAATGATAATCCTTGCGTTTGATAGAGCCAAATGAACTGGAATCACCACCTGTCAATCCTGTGAAGCACTTTGAGATGTTTTCATTCACCATTCTTGTCTCATTCATTAAACAAGGCCGGTGGAGCCAGAGGAACTGTGTGTAAGGAGAGTGACTGGTGTCTGTGGAAGGCAAGTCACTTGGGAGAAAAAATTAAACGCAAAAGAAAAAACAATTTGCATCTGGAAATCAAATTTTGCAGAATCACCGCCCTTGCAAGAACACATTATATTAAAACTCCATTCAAATTAAATTTGTTATTTAAATCATAATAGCAACACTGACTTTTTTGACAGTATTAATATTAATACTTGCATTCGAAGCAGATCCTTATCATGTTATCGCGACTTCTCCAATCTCTTCACTGCATTTGCTATAAAGCGCCTTGGGACGTCCTCCCGATGTGAAAGGCGCTCTATAAATGTGATTTAGTTGTCGTATTTTTGTTGTGAAAACGTTTTCGGGGCTGTGTGTTTTGTGGATGAAATCACTTGTAATTCTATTTCACATTAAGAGCTTATTAAAAAAAAGTTTGTTTTTATTGAACATGCATTATTTATAAGCCTTTCGCAAAAATTGAGCTAATATTTCCACCGATCTCGAACAATTAAATATCTAACATTAGTGAGACACTGTGTGTCACATCACATACCAATTTCCCATTGCCTGACTGATCTGCATTCCACTTAGCAAAGGATTGAATTAAACATGAATATTTCCTGCAGTATTACGGATGAAGTCAATGGTAGGTTCAAGTGACATGAAATACAAACTTGTCCATCAACCTTAACAACCAGTACTAAATATAATTAACAAGACCTGGCTATGTTATTATTATTAGTAGTAGTAGTAGTAGTATTATTAATATTATGTTTTCAGCGCTGGCAGTTCATTATCGCAAAGTCACCTCTTGACTTCTTGTTGAGACTGAATGGTTTACGTGAAGATAGTTTAACAAATTCAGTAACTAAAAAAAAAGCCAATTTTTACATTGAGTCGGCCATAAAGTTACTGTGATATATATATATAAAATATATATCTATAATATATATATATATACCATTGTTAAGATGAGCTGGTACATCCCTTTGCGATTCTGCAACAGAGAGAAGATACCCTTCCCCTTAGGACTGTCAACATCAAGTTTAACACGGTGCATTGGAACTCAATGTAATCTGATAACTTTCCCTGACAATCCGTCCGATCCTTCCGAACCAAGATCTATTTATTCCCTCGAATTCTCCTGTCAAATCTGACTTCCGCGGGTACGAAGAATTCGCGATGTTTTCATCAAAATAAGGCGACCCGCGAGCAACAAAGCCGCGGCAAAAACCCTAAAGCATTCACTCTCACATCGTTTGCGGGCAACTGGCAACCTGCCGCGCCTGAAAATGTTCCTGTCCGAGTGGATATGATGGCTGATTCCTTCGGCAATTTTACTGCCCCGGGATCAAGCCTCTTCTCTGTCATCTTTGACACACCTGTCAATGTAGCGCAGCGAGGCGGAGAAACCTGGTCGGAGGACATTTGGTCCTGATTTGAGGCTGACCTGAAGGCAGCTCACCGAGAGGAGGAGAGGGCTAGAGAGATGAAGAGACACTTGAGGCTTGAGGGTTTTGAGTGAAGGTTTGCAGGCTCTGGTAGTGTAGGTTCCAGCGGTAGCTAGAGATCCTGGGTGTAAAGTCAAGTGTCCACAGTTTGCAAACGACTGATTCAGTGGAGTCATTTTCATCATCTCAGGATCTACTGTTCTAGGGAACTGGCAAACATGGCAGGCTCTCTTGCACCACTCACTCTTATTAACCCTAATTAATAATCCTTCCATTTATCACCTCGTTGAGACATCTGAAAGCGCTTCACAGAATATACTGTAAAACGTCGACTAACCTTTTGTTCTTGTTTTGCTTGTCTTGGGGGGTTCCCTTTAATGTTGCCCGATAATCTTATCTCGTACGATCTCTTTGCCCCTCTCATTTCCTTTTTCAGTTCTCCTCCGTACGTTTCTCTATTCTGTTTGGTTGTCTTCTGAATTCTGGGCCTTTTGTCATGTGTCATCAGCCTCCTTTTTCCTGTTTTATTTTAGTCCCAGGTTTGGAATGTCCTACTGGTTTCCCTTTGCGGGAATGTATTTGTTCTGTCCCCAAACTATCTCCTCCTTGAAGACTTCCCATTGCTCTTGCCATAGGATCTCTCAAGTCCATCTGTACAGCCAAAGAGCCAAGGGAGAACTTGGGTGAGCATCTCATCTGAAGGACAGCATCTCTCTAACAGTCAGAACAGACAAGGACTCGACGGGGAGATTGAACTCACGTGAATTCTAACAATAGCTTGCTGATTAATAAGCTTTTAAAAGCCTGCCCAAGAAAGAGTACATCTTCAAATCTCTTTAGAAGCATTTACATTGAAGCTCTCTCCTTATTCCAGGTACGTGGTGAATTGTGTATTTTGTTTTCACTGATCTCAATGGCTTTGGGTTCTCGGAAATCTTCCACATTTCGTTCAAGTAGCTTTTGATGAAGGTCTGCTGTAGGCAGCGTGAGTAAGTCAACCCAGCGCGTCGGGAAAATCGATATTGACTGCGCTAATATGCGATAACAACAGCAACACGGCAACAACAAAGCAGAAGGGAACAAAAGCAGCTGTAAATCTAATGGCACATTGTTGTGAGATTGAGTCAGTAATAAACACAGTCACGGGCGCACCAGGACTGTTTTATTGTCTGCGCTTGTGGGCAGATCTCTGGACACTGCGACAGCTGATTGGACTTCTGCGTTTCCAGTTTTATGCATCCCCTTTCGCTTGTGTCTCTGGAACAATGTTCTCAATAGATTTTAGAAAGATTGCCAGGCACAGAAACGGGTTATTCAGCTCAACCCGTCCGTGCCAATGTTTAAACTCCACCTGAGCCTTTAAACCATCCTAACCATCACCCTCCCACCTTGGACACCCACTCATTTCATTCACTTCACTCTCATACATCTAATTCATGTCTATTCACCTCCCACCCATTTCTTCACAGAGCCCCCCCCCCCCCCCCCCCCCCTCCGCAATCGGCTGCCGCGTTACACCCACAAATATATATAGTCAAGTCACTTTACAGTATATTCTGTGAAGCGCTTTGAGACGTCGATAAGATGTGAAAAGAACTATATATCAAATGCCAGGATTATTATTATTATCTTGTGTATCTGGTGAGGAGACAGGTGCCCAAAGGAGACAAAGGGGTTTATATCCTGTACACTCTCATTAACGACAGCCAATCAATACTCACTGGAGCAAATACGTACAATTTTCTTCACAACATTCCGCAAAATCTTTCAGCACTCCCACAAAGTACAGTCACTTTACAATGTATTCTGTGAAGCGCTTTGAGACGTCTCAAAGACATGATAAGGCGCTGTATCAAATGCAAGGATTATTATTATTATTGCGTTGACTGAGAAACCTCACTGGTTGCTTTGTTGCCTGAGGTCACTTGGTCAGATCAGAGGCATTCATTTTCTTGATTTCTGTCTCACCTGATCTTCTCTGTGTATTTAAGATAAAACAGTTGGATAGCATCGAGTCCAGCGTTTTGCAAATCGAGTCCTGGTGAGTGATAAGGTTCTGTATTACAATAGGAGGATTATTAGTCACTAATCATTGCGTTTCATATCGCGGCTTTTCACGTCTTCTACATGGTGTCTCAAAGCGCTTCACAGAATATACTGTAAAATGGATTGACTGTATATTTATATGTGGGTGAAACGCGGCAGCCGATCGCGCACAGCAGCGTCTCCCCCCCCCCCCCCCCCACAAACAGTCGTGGATTGAAAATGACCAATTTTGTTTCTCTCTTGAGGGATTGTTATTAGGCTGTGCGGAGTAAGGAAACTTGCCCACCTGCCTGGAATTGAAACTCTTGCTTACAAAGTGAATGCTCCCTAACCACTGAGCTACACGACTACAAAATACAGAGCTCCGTCCATCTCGGAGCACTGCAAAAGGAATATCTTAAAGACTTTCTCAGCTTGATTTGCAACCGAACTTGTTGTGTTGATTTTCGTTCCCGTTGTTCACTAACCGCATGTGTACAAGTAAGATTATGTCAATAAACAGCCTGATTTTAAGGGAAAGAGAGAGAGAGAGAAAAAAAAATTAATGAACATAAACGAAAGTCAATTACGGCTTCCAACTCTTGCCAATTGGTTAAAATGTAGGATTTTCTGAGCGAATTTGGTTAGCCTTCACTTTGTCTTTACAGTTGTCAATTATTTTGTAGCAGTCGGATCGAGATGAACATTAATTAGTGTCCCCCCCCCCCACAGAGGCAAATCGGATTACAGATTCAAACTGTGAATACTGTGAACATATTATTCTTCCACACTGTTTGAAAGTGTGGAAATCGATTGCTCTAAGAAGAAGTAAATTGCTTTGAAATGCCAGTCCTTGACATTCAATTCACTCCTACCGCCGGCCTCATTTTATAAGTTCTTTCATCATCCTTCAAGTCCCTGTGAAATAGATTGATGTGCATCTCAAGCCTTTTTTTTGTTGTTGTGCAAATTACCATTGGCGAACTCGTATCCACGAGACCTCGAGCTCACATCTCACTTGACACTCGGAACTTGCGGGGGAGGTTTCTGTGAGATTATGTTTGTGATTTCCCTGTTTGGGATTAATATACATTTAAAATACAACTAAACGCTTGCACTCTGTTTAGTGTTCGATCCACCACCATTGCATTCATCGTCTCTGTTCGAATCCCTTTCAGTGCCGTCGCTTGGATGAAACTTTCAACCAAAGTCAAGGTGGATCCAAAAGAGAATTGTTTCTCCCGGTGTTTAGGCCAACGACCCAACACGCGGATAAAATCGACCGTTCATCTCGAGGCTCTTTATGGTACGTTCGCTCCTCTGTTTGTCTGCCTCGTCCAACCTACAAAAATACAGTCACTACACACTGCGGCACTTTGAGGTGTGTCAACAATGTGATGTAAGAACTACATATATCAACGGCAAGGATTATTATTATTAATGATTTCAGCCATTTCAGGCCATAGGAGTTTCTCCCCCCCTCTCCTCTCCCACCCGTCACAATCACAACCCCAGACACCCCCTGCCTCTCTGGTGCTTTGTTTATTCTAAACACCTCTTCTTCCCAGTTTCGTTTAAACCCACCCCCTTCTGTTTCTCCCCCTGAAGCCATTAACACATATTCAACCCATCAGTTAACACACTATTTTTTTTCCTTTTCCTGTGTCTTCTTTGTCTCCCATGTCCTGCCTCTCCTTTAACGTTTTTAAGAAACCTCTCTCTCCAAACAAACCCCAGTCCCGACGAAGGGTTGTAGCCCCGAAACGTTGACTCTTTTTCCTCTCTCCATGGATGCTGCCTGACCTGCTGAGCTTCCCCAGCAACTTTTGTTTTGGATTCAGATTCCCAGCACCTGTAGGATTTTGTGTTTTGTTTATCATTATTACACTACAGTTGATCGACTCTTTAATGTTTCTTCCCACGTCATAGAGGGAGGTGACCGGAGATTAGAAACACACATGTTATCACAGTATATCACATTCTGATGTAAACTAAAGAGCTTTTTTGGGGGGTTGCGCATTCTGGGGTGAGCTCCACCAGATGCCAATCAGCTCTCGCCTTGTCAAGAGGAACAGATTATCTCCCCTCCACCCCCCCACCCCATCCACCCACCACTCCTCCCCACCAATGTGAATTGGGATAGACCAAATCTTGAGTTGAGGATCCTAACAGTGACTTCTCCCTACATGTGCACCTATAGAACTCCCCCAGCGTAGATAGCGCAACTTTTGAATTCCAAAAGCTCTTTATCCATATGTACTTTAATTTACTGACCTAACTCCGCGTGCGAAGCCACGAAACACCAACTCCAGGACAAAACACGAGAGCGGTTCTGTGTAATTGGTCCATTTTCTTTCCGCCGAGAAAACGGGGGCTTTAGAAATCAATTCGCTTTCAGCAAAGCAACGTGCATCGGGGGTTTTTTTTCAAATGGGGAGAATTTAGAAGATCTGCCTTCTAATTATTGAGCTTGAGCTAAAGTGTGCCTGAGAAATTGTTGGCTGCGGTCCAAAGTGTCCCTTAAACATTCTTACAGTTGCTGAGTCATCCTAAAGGGGCAGAAGGTTCCCTCTGAGACCAGAGTAACGCAACACAAATGCAGTTTATATAGCATAGTGTGTTTGGGATTGTGTTGTCTTCCCCGTATGATCTGGAATCAACAACAACAACTACTACAACAAAATTACCATCGTCTATTTTCACAGTCGATGTGTTGTTTTTTCGCGTGAAGCTTTTTAAACTTGTGCGCGTTTGAATCTTGTTTTTTTTCTTTAAAAAGAATGATCTGTCAGAGAGAGGAAATGCCAATGTCGCAAACGCAGCTCTTTCTTGATCAACAACCAAAACCCATTCCGTCGCCCGAGTGTTACACGGAGAGAAAATTTACACGTGAATACTGATTAATGTGATCACTTATTCCCCAAATGATTTTTTAATCGAAGGCTCCGTTGAACGCATTAAATGACCGGTCACTGCTTCATGACGCGCAAATTGGTTTCTTTCATATGATTACAGCAGGCAAGTACTAATATGAATCACCATGACATTGCTTTAATCACAATTATACCGCTTTGTATTGTGCAAGATTTAAGTGATTTGCGCACATTTGTAATCCACGTCAGACTACTTTCATTTCCCCCCCACCCCCCTATGCAGCCGCTTCACAATTAATTTTTAATTTAATTTTCTTTTGTAGGCTGCCACTTTTATCATCATCAGCGTCATCATCATCATCAGCCCTTTATTTTAGAACAAGGAAAGCTTAGTGAAAAGGCAGCAAAACGGCGTCATTCACGTCTGCTCAGCCACTGCCAGCCCCAGTTATACAGTCATCTGTACCACAACAACAACAACAACAACAAGAGAATGAGACTTGTTTATTAACGCCTCTCACGGTGGGAGGACGTCCCGAGACGCTCCGTACTGTACAGAAAACACCGGGTTCCTAATACACGACCTCTACTCTACACAAGATGCCTTGGCCCTATTGTCGGCCTGGCTCGGTCGGTATAACGCTCTGGCCTCTCAGGCGGGAAGTTGTGGGTTCGAATCCCGCGTCGGCAATTGGAACTCACAGTCTACTCTGACATTCCCGCGTTGGATTGTTAAGACGCGCCGTCCTTCGGATGAAACGTCTACCCGTTCAGGCTGATGTTAAAAATGCCCTCTATTCAAAATGCCCCCCATTTCAAAGTCCTGACGCGAGGGGTGAACTCACAACCTTGTAACTGAGAGACGAGAGCACAAGCCACCGAGCCAGGCAGAAACAATTCTCAGGACACCACCCCCCCCCCCACCCCCAAAAGGCACATTTAGAACATCTCTTTGGAACAGTGAAGTAGAGAGTTATTTTTTAAATCAGACCATGATCTTTCAAAGAGAATAGCACAGTGAGTTAGGTCTCCAGCATCTGAGCTAAAATACATACAAACCACACTGATGAGATCAAAGTCTTTAGGTTATTCTCATCGGTCGAACACTCAGTTTAATGTCTTTTCTGACAGTGGAGTGCTCTGGCTCTCACCCAGTCCTCAATACAATAGAATATTACATTTGTACAGTGGCTTGAACTTTGAGAGGGTTTAGAACCAAGAGGTGGAGGGGTGGGGGTGGGGGTGGGGGTGGGGGTGAGAGGCTAGCCGAAGACACGCTCGAAGAGGAGGGTGCTGAAGGAGGCAAGGGAGGGAGAGTGAGGTGAAGGGAATGTAGGAAGGGAATGTGGGATGGAATTCCGGGGTTGGGAGCAGAGAGGCTGAAGGCCTGAGCACTGAGGGTCTCCAGATTGAGAATTCTGTGTATGATACACACACACACACACACACACAGACAGAGATATCTGTGTTTGGAATGCAATGCACCCCCTCTCTCTCTCTCTCACAGGAGCTACACGTCCCTCCTACATAAATGCAGAGGTTATTAGGCTCAGGTTGACATGTACTTTGGGAATTAAACCCACGGAGCTCGGCCACTGAACTCACTGACTGACAAGTTTCCTGCGCATACACACTGAAAGGTCAATAACTTAGTAACGAACCAACTGGAACATATTCAAGACTGAGATTGATGGATTTCTAATGGTTTAGAGGGATTAATGGCGGGTAAATGGAATTAACCAAGATCTTATTAAACGGCGGGGCAGGCTCGAGGGGCTGAGTGGCCTAATCCTGCTCCTAATTCTCTTGCTCTTATGTTCTTAACAGGCAAGATATTGTTTGTCAGCGCTTTGGGACGTCCTCCCGACGTGAAACGCGCTATATAAGTGCTATTTTGTTGTTGCTGTTGTTGTTGTCACAGTGGTAAATGCCTTTCCTGGTGAGGGCTGCACTATTGGTTCATTAACGCCAACTTGGATCGCCTCTAAATGGTCTCTGAGCTAATCAAAGTACAAACAAACAAATAAACAAACTCAAACAAAATTGCACTTATTATAGATAGAGCCTTTCACATCGGGAGGATGTCCCAAAGCGCTGAATCAGGTCAGGACCTGAGCAGGGGGTGGGAAATAGGGTCGGGGTGGTGGGGAAGGGGAAGGAGAGTGGGAGAGGGAGAAGAGTGACTGGGACAGCCCGAAGGCGCGGTCGAAGAGGAAGGTCTTGAGACCAGCCTTGAAGGAGGAAAGAGAGGAAGCGAGGCGGAGGGGCTGCTGGATGGAGTTCCATAGTGTGGGAGCAGAGAGGCTGAAAGCCCGGCCGCCGAAGGTTGGGTGATTAGGGCGGTGGACGCGGAGCAGGCCTGAGTCTGCTGAACGGAGGGGACGGGGGAGGCTGACAGGGAGACAGTAGGTCAGAGAGATAGCCGTGAATGGCCTTGAAAGTGAGGACGAGGATCTTAAATTGGATCCTCTGGGTGACGGGGAGCCAGTGGAGACGGGCGAGGGTGGGAGTGATGTGGTCACGAAGGCTGGTGCGCGAGAATACACGAGCTGCAGAATTCTGAATGATGTGCAGCCTGTGAAGGGAGGAGCTGGGGAGTCTGACGAGGAGAGAGTTCCCGTAGTCGAGCCTGGAAGTGATAAAGGTGTGGATGAGTTTCGGCGGCGTGAGGGAGTGGCGGAGCCTGGCAATATTACAGAGGTGATGGAAGGCTGTGCTGGTCGCAGAGCGGATGTGGGGGAGGAAGGACAGTACTATTTCCAGACAAATTGAGATCCGCTTGGTGTTTTGTAGTCTCCCCAGTTGTCCACCTGGGTCTAATCAAAGGAGAAGTTCTCATTGGCAAAACCCACTGTAATCCCAATGGCTAGAGTTAATGCCATTCAATCTAATTTGTTGTTCGAGTCATGTTTAGTGTTCGGTCGGAGCTCCTTCCAATCCAAAGAGAAGTTCTCTTGTGTTGAGATGCTGCCGTGAGCTTTCGTGTGAGCAGTTTTCCTCTTTCGCTCAATGCAGCTTCAGAGTTTATATCGGGTAAATAGGTCGAAGATTTTCAGAAGCGCCCGTGGGAATGTTTTTGAGCAGGAGCAGCGAGAACGCAACAAACATACATCATAATAATAATGAAAAAAAGAATAAAATTGACGAGACGCCAAACCCAGATCTGCTTTATCAGGTGGAAGCTAAATGTTCTCGTGGCGCTGTTGTTGTAGGAAATCAGAGCGAGGTCCTGGTAACCTGGCCCGACAAGATAAAACGAGTCTCGTTATGTCACTGCATTGTGTGGCTATTAACACACTCAAATTAAAGTTTTAATCCAAAATAATTGGCTGGTTCATTTGCCCGGAACAATAACTGGAGCTATTGGAGTGTCTAGAATTGTCTCAATTGTCTCCTAGTACAGTAAAAAAAATGTTTTACCTCGCCCACTCCTTTCCCTCAATTGTAATACAGTCAAAGCATGTGTGATGCCTCATGAGAAGGGCTCTTTATAAATGCCGGTTATTGTCTACCTCCTCTCTCTCTCTCTCTCGCTCTCTCGCTCTCTCTCCCTAGAGCAAAGATAAAATACCAGAGTCGTTGCTTGTTAGTTTTTTCTTGCCTCGTTGTTTCAGTGATTTCAGTTGGTATGGTTGCGTTTGGCCCACAGATACATACAGTCAATTCAATTCGCTTCACAGTGTAGTCTGCGAAGCGCGTTGCCACACAGTCTAGAAGGCGGGAGAAGGCGCTTTGTCGAATGCAAGTATTGTTATTACGATGAAAAAATACAAAAGGACCAGTTAATGAACTGGGACAATGTCAGTAGTCACGCTCTACTGTATACAACAGTGACTTCAGAGAATAGCTGGGATCCAGAGAACTAAACTTGTAAACATTAAACCTTCCCAAGCGAGGCAGATTCCTGCACCCAGAGTTCGCAGGCTCGACTTTAATGAATTGGAAGATCGCAAACGTCACGCCACTATTTAAGAAGGGTGGGAGAGAGAAGCCTGTAAGGTTATTAAGGGACCTTGACAGAGAAGACAATGGGAGACAGTTCCCCTGGTTGGAGAAATTATAACTAGGGGTGGGAGGGGGTCACAGTCTTAAGATTAGGGCATCAACCTTTTCACACTGAGTTGAGGAAACACTTCTTCACTCAGAGGGTGAGTGAATTGATGGAATTCTCTACCCCCAAAACAAAGGGCTGTAGATGCTCAGTCAGTCCTCGAACATATTCAAGACTGAGATTGATCAGATTTCTTGTGGGCAAAGGGATTAAGGCAATGGTTCCCAACCTCGAGCCCCAACCCAAATCAGGGTCACGGGGGTCCTTAGTTGGGTCTCGAAGGTTCATCAGAAACAAAAATGTAGTTGCTTTTTTTTATAAAGGCTGAAAATGCTTTTTTAATGCTGAAAAGTGCCCGAGGCGACATCGCCGAACAATTTGTATGAAAGACCGTAACTAGCGAGCTGCGCTGAGTCCACGAAAAAGAAACGGAGATATCGTCATGGATCAGCTTCGCTTCGGTCGCGCAGTCGCCCCCTAAGGGTCGGGAGGTCCTGTTGGTGGCTAATTTAGGGTCGCAGCAAAAAAAGGTTGGGAACCACTGGATTAAGGGATATGGGGGATAAGGCAGGGGGCAGGTGGAGTCAGATTAGAAGATCAGCCATGACCTTATTGAATGGCGGGGTGCGGGGGGGGGGCAGGCTCGAGGGGCTGAATGGCCTACTCCTGCTCCTTATTCTTATGTTGTTATGAATTGATGGCAGTGAATCATTATTTCTTTTCGCTGTTCAAATGTTCTTTGTTGCAAAGTAGCGGAGGCTTCACTCAAGCTCCCTTTCATAGCTTCAAATGATCGATGTCGAACCAGCCGAGTCGATGATGTTTTTTCTCTCCCTCTCTCTCTCTCTCTCTCTCTCTCTGTTTGAATATCCCATTCCTGCTGCTGAAATCAGGTTCTATTTGTGCTACAAATCAGCCTCCAGGTGAGCGTTGCTTCCTGAGGTCTGACCCCATCCCACCAACAAAAATCCCCCTTCACAGCTTGAAACCCTATCTGAAAGTTATGCCTTAGCTTTACTCAGCGAGAAGCATATTCTGTTTCTTATCCCAAACAAACACACAGAGGCAGCTCAGCAAGTATCAAATCTTAACCTTGGACAACGTAATGTTTCTGCCATTCACTGCTGTTGGTTTCTCAATTTGAATGAGCAACTTTCATCCACCCGTCGAGCTCCCTGCTGGATTTATCTTCAAGGCTGAAGCCCACAGCCGGGCCTCTGTAGTTGTTTGGTGCCTTTCAATGTGTTAAATGTCAACCCAATCCATTAGGAGCCTCAGTCTGCAGTCTGCACTTTGCGTCACAATGACAATTGTCTCTCCCAAACGGGTTCGCTTTGTGCAACTTACAGACGGCTTGTTAAACCAAACTGAAAGGGGACATTTTCAATGGCGACATGAATCTTCTGCACGCAGAATGAGGTGTGTTTGAAAGGCAGGATTTTAAAGTGCGATTGCGTGAGGGATCTCCTGAGAGACTCTGATTTTCTCGTTCTCTTGAAACTGCTTTTTTTTTTTAAATTTTCAGCCGTTCCTGATACTCTCTTCATGTCCTATTGCACGGTGAACGATTGATGAAGTTCATCTGTCCGAGGGTCTCTGTCCGTGCATTAAACAGAAGACACATGGCAGAATGGATATAAGCCTTTGTCAACGGTTGTGAGTTACATAATTAAGGGTGTTGGTAATACCGTCCGTCTATATATGTTTGCAGTTCCGTTAACCCAACTCGCATATTCAATTCTAAACCCTTTGATCTTTGGAAATGAAGATTTCAATCGTGAGTCTCGGTTTCAATAATACTTTTTTAAATATTCTCATTCGGTATCTATTGATAATAATCCGTGCGTTTGGTATCGCGCTTGTCACGTATTCCAGACTGTGTCTCAAAGCGCTTCACACAATATACTGTGAAGTGAATCGACTGTATTTTTTGTGAGTGAAACACGGCAGCCAATTGCGCACAGCGGCGTCCCAGTCGTGGATTGAAGTGACCAATTTATTATTGTTATTATTTTATTATTAGCTGTACTATTTTTGACAATAAGCGATCCATCAATCTACTAACAACCGGGGTCCTACGTACTGCGAGGTCAACAGATCTGCGAGGAATAAGGAAATTTGCCCAAGGTTTCCCCCTGACCTGACCTGACCTGACCTGACCTGTCTAGAATCTAACCCAGTTCTCCCACTTTGCGAGGCGATCGAGACTCTTTGCTGACTTTATGTCTGAATTTCTGAAAATTTACCCGAAGCTCTTTGAGACATCTCGACGATAAGGTAATAAGCGGCCAGATCTGATACGAGGATTATTATTTATTACCTTACACTGAATACGCAATCCCAGAATTAATGCGTCATTTCACTATATCGTTCACCATATAGAGCTTGTTGAGCTCCTCTCCCTTTAACCCTGAGTAAGACCACAAACACATCAAGGCCTCAACATCCAGCAGCCGATGCTTGTTCTTCACTCTACTTGTTCTGACTAATAAAGTTGCCTCTAGAGTTGGGTTAAGGAGATTCAAAGATCTAAGCTGGCAACTAAATACACGTGAGATTAATGCTTCACACACGTAGCGCTGAAGTATTAGTATTATGATGAAGTATGATACTGTATTATTAATATGATACTGTATTATTAATATTTGTACATTCACAAAATATACAGTCAATTCACTTTCAAGTTTCCTCACACCGCACACACATGAACTGTGCTTTGAGACGTTGATGAGATGTGAAAAGCCGCGATATCAAAATGCCAGGATTATTATTATTATTATTATATTATTATTGGTGGTATTATGGGGAGAGAGAGAGAGAGAGAGCTGGACAGTGGGATTGAGTTGCTCTTCTCAAAGAGCCGGCACAGACTAGATGGGCCGAATGGCCTCCTTTTGTGCCGTAAGATTCTACGATTCTCTATTACGATGAAGTATTTTGATGATAATGATGATGATGAACAGACAGAGCCTCCTCGCTGTGTTGCCGACACCGTCCTCTTCACCGTTGGCTTTTAAGATCAGAGCTGGGCGGCTCGGAAAAGAGATCACAAGACATTTAGTCGCACACACATACACACGCATGCGCACACAGAGAGAGAGAGAGAGAGAGAGTTTGGAGTATGTGGAACGTATTGCAGTGTTCCAGATAACACGTGGGTGCGAAACGCATTAAGCGACGTTTCAAAAGGGAGGTGGGCAAATGGACACTTAATTAGAAAGTGTGATAATAGGCTGAGGCCATGGGATGGTGGAAAGATGAAAGATGTGCCTGTGATTGAATATAATGTCTCAATTTACACAGTTGCCTCCTCCCTCCGATCTGCTCTGCCTGGCTGGCTGGCTGCCTGCCTGGCTGGCTTGCTGGCTGGCTGGCTGGCGCGGTCATTTTCTTTCTCTGGTCTGCCCCCGGACTGCGCAATAAATCATTCACAGAGAAGGCACTGCGGCCCGTTGCTTGGTTTGAAAATTAGCTCAACTCACCATAACACGTTCTTGGTCACAGCAAAAACCAACAACAACAACGACTGTACTTCTTTGTATGGAATATTCCCTCCCTCCTCTCTCCCCTCTCTCCCCTCACCATCCTCTTGTTGGGATTGTGGAGGTACCTTATTAAATAAAAATTAATTATAGTTAGTTCCAATCAGGCACCAATTCAAACAATCTGTCCATAACACAGGCCTGGTCAGCGGGCCTTGAGCAAAAGGGAGAGAGAAACATTTTGTCTACACAAAAACACAGGTGCACATTCCCCTGCGCTGAGAGAACCTTGGACAGTGGTCCGTGCCAATAATCCAAGGAGCGCAGCAACATCAGGAGCTTCTGGGATAAATGAAGGATTGAAGGAGAGCGGGCTCGAGACATCGATAGGGACAGATGGACTCCATTAACAAAAGGCGCACAGGAATGTAGTCATTTGGGGAAATCGCCAAGTGAGTGGCCGGAGAGCCATCTCCAGGTCTGGGAAAAGCGAGGAGGCGGACAACGCAGCCCTGGGTAGACGGGGGGGGTGGGGGGGGGTGCTCTGCTCGTCAAGATAAGTGAGGCCGGTGGAGAAGTATAAAGATGGGAGAGAAGGAGTGGCTCGTTACAAGAGTTGGGGAGTGTCTCAGGGTTAAACCCAGATCGCCAGCCACTGCCACTGTTGTCCAGAGTTACTGGGACAGGGAGCATGGTTCCAGTTGTTCTGTTTTACAGGCAGAGAAGGGTCGGTTAGAGAAGGAAAGTTAGAAGGAGTGAGTGTTGTGAGAAGCCTGAACCTGACTTACGGTGTGACAGCCTGAATACAGCATTGTATTCTACATACTGGAGCTGGTAGCTTGAGTCTTTTATTCCATCATGTTTTATTACTTATAATCACTAAATCACTGTACCTTTATTAAGGATTGTTGGGTCATTATTTTGAACTCTCGGGATCGGGAAATCCCAACACTCTTAATCATAACAATAATCCTTCCGTTTGATACAGCGGCTTTTCATATCTTATCGACGTCTCAAAGCGTTTCACAGAATAGACTGTAAAGTGAATTGCCTGTTTGTGGGCGAAACGCGGCAGCCAATTGCGCACAGCAGCGTCCCCCCCCCCCACCCCACACACACACACACAGTTGTGGATTGAAATGTCCAATTTATTATAGGTTTTTGGGGGGATGGATTATTATTAGGCGTGTGTGTGTGTGGAGTAAGGAAACTTGCCTAAGGTTTTGCCCCTGACCTGCCTGGATTCGGACACAGGTCTCACGTGCTTGTGTAAAGCAAAGTGAGTGCTCTAACCCACCGAGCCACAGGGACTGTTTTGACAAGTAACAAGAATCACAGTGTTTTCCTGGGCCCTCACCATTTTACTCTTTGTTAATAAATGCTTCATTCCCCCTGTGGTCAGCCGTGTTCACCAAGTAGCAAGACCAATATAATTCCACCACAAAAGCTGTTTGGCTTTCATTTGGATTCAAAGGGAACTTTATTTTTTCTTATTTAAAAAAATAATCTTATTCTCACCGCGGGCTCAATCAGTTCAGTGTTTCGTTTAGAGATTAACTTCAGTAACTCTCTCTCTCTCTGTCTCTCTCAATATGAAATGTAGCGGTGAACGTGATGGCTTTTAAAAGAGGTTGATTAGCTCTGTGATCAGCCTTGAGGATGCAAAGGTATTTTTGTGTTGGACATAAACTACTCTAGTGTATTTATTCTGTGTTGAAAGTTCCCGGCGAAAGTTGAAAGAACATGAGGAGAGGCTAGATAGGCTAGGGTTATTCTCTCTGGAGCAGAGAAGATTGAGGGGAGACCTAATAGAGGTTTATAAGATCATGAGGGGTTTCGACAGGGCAAATAGAGAAAAACTATTTCCACTCGTGGGTGAATCTGTGACTCGTGGTCACAGATTTAAAATAGTTTCGAGGCGAAGTAGAGGGGAGCTGAGGAGAAATGTTTTCACTCAGCGAGTTGTTCGAATCTGGAATGCATTGCCTGAAAAGGTGGTGGAGGCTGATTCGATAACAACTTTTAAAAGGGAATTAGATCTTTATTTAGGGAGAACGGGTCTATTAGGCTATGGGGAGTGGGCAGGGCAGTGGGATTGAATCGCTCTTTTCAAAGAGCCGGCACAGACTAGATGGGCCGAATGGCCTCCTTTTGTGCCGTAAAATTCTATGAATCTATGAAAAAAACATTCATCAGTTTGTTTTAAAAAAGCGAATGCGAAGGACATTTGAAATCAATCGAGAGTAAACTATTATTCTTGATTGCGAGGCGCTGGAGAGAGAAAAAATAAACCTTTTTTTTTTCCCCTCAACCTGAATGAAAAAACCACATAAGTCAAGCAAAGGAAACCCAGCCAGCTCACCAGCCGCCAACTCAGCCAGACACACACACACACAGACACACACACACAGCCACACTCACAGACACACACACAGACACACACACACTCACAGCAGCACACACACAGACACAGAAGTTGTGAAACGCACTATATCAAATGCAAGGAAGATGATTGTTGTCTGTTCGCTGTATCCAAGTTCTCTTGAAATCACCACAATTCAAGTCTCCAGAACCAGATTATAAAAGCAAACCAATACTTATTGTTCTGATTACCCTCATTTAACAGCCTGTTTCTCCCTTCTATATCCCTCCCTCCCTTATCCATCCCCCCCCACCCCCCAACCCCCCCCTCTCTCTCTCTCTCTCTCACCTTCTCTCCCTCTTTCCATTCAATCGACCAAGAGACATCGTCTGGACCTGCATTGTGTAAATGTGAATTGTATTTACGTCCTTTCTATTTCCAGTTGCGGTAGTAATAATAATAATAATTAATAATAATGAATTCATACAGCTTCATAAGGCCTTTAAACAAAAACAAAACATCTCCAAGTGCTTCGCAAAGTGTCTGAAAAGTGTAGTGACTGTGTATTTTCCCGTATCCCAACCCTCCCCCCGACCTGACTATCCAGCGCTTCGGGATCTCCTCCCGACGTGAAAGGCGCTGTATATAAGTGCAATTTTGTTGTTGTTGTTGTTTCGTGGGGGGGGGGGGGGAGGGGGGGGGGAGGGGGGGGAGGGGGGGGAGGAGGGGGAGAATATATATATATATATATTTTATTTTAAAATAAAAACCCCAATAAGGAATGTCAATTTCAAGAGGTGTTTTTAATGTTTAAACGCAGGCGGCCGGTTTGGGGGTTGGTTTCCCCGGTCAGTCAGTGCCCGGCCAAACAGAGACAGCGTTAACACAGCCTTCCACAAACACAGCGAGAGAGAGAGAGAGAGAGAGCATGTTCACTGGACTGGACTGGGGGAGGGGGGGGGCTGGACCTCACGGTGAGCCCTGCACGTTGACGGTAGTGACCGTAGTCATGAAGCATCTTTGAAACAGTCGGTCGGGGTCGGGGGGCTGATTGTCACAGTCCAACCTGCGGCTGGGGAAAGGCTTCCTGATGGCACTGGACAGAACCAGGGGCTCGGCAGCACAGGCCTCACCTGGGGGAGGGAGAATAATAACAATAATAATAATATATATCTGTGTATATATAGATATATAGCGCCTTTCACGTAGGGAGGACGTCTCAAGGCACTGAACAGTCAGGTAGGGACCAGAGCGGGGCGGGGGAGAGAGGTGGGAGAGAGGGGAGGGAGGGGAGGGAGGGAGAGAGGGGAGGGAGGGGAGGGGGGGAGAGAGGGAGGGGGTAAGGGGAACAGGAAAACCGACTGTATATTTGTGGGAGAAACGCGGCAGCCAAATTGGGCACAATTATAGCGGCTTTTCACATATTATCCACATCTCAAAGCTCTTCGCAGGATAGACTGTGAACAGTCGAGTGAAGAAAACACACAATGCTGTACTGAGCTGTGCTGCCGATGCTGGGAATCTGAAATAAAAACAGAAGTTACTGAGAAAACTTCACTGCGCCCCCCCCCCCCCCCCATCACTTCCTTCCATTGTGTATGCGTGTGTGTGTGTATATGCGCGTGTGTGTGTGAGCATGTGTATGTGTGAGCGTGTGTGTGTGAGTGTGTGTGTGGAGCGAACGTGTTCACAAACCCAAGACATGTCCATCCTGTTATGAAAGTCGCTTCTTCACACGAAGACAATGAAAAATCACCAAAACAATACATCCCTGAGAGAGGGAGCGGGGAGGAGAACCTTTGGACAGATGGTTAGCTACAAATATATATATATATATCTATACACAGTACAGTACACAGTAAAAGCCTATTCAGATAGAATTCACTTTACAGTATATTCACTTTTCAGTCGATTCACTTTACAGTCTATTCTGTGAAGCAGCTTTGAGACACAGTCTAGAAGACGTGAAAAGCCGCGATATCAAATATGTAAGGATTATTATTAATATTATTATCATTATAACAAGATTATTATTAATTATATAAACTCGGGACTTGTTAACAACAACAACAACTCAACTGCGTTTATAGAGCGTCTTTCACGTTGGGAGGAACGTCCTGAACTATCAGGTCGGGATCCGAGCCGGAGGGGGGGGGGGAAGGAGAGTAGGAGAGGGGGGAGGAGAGTAGGACAGGGGGAAGGAGAGTAGGAGAGGGGGAAGGAGAGTAGGAGAGGGGGGAGGAGAGTAGGAGAGGGGGGAGGAGAGTAGGAGAGGGGGTAGAGTTAGGAGAGGAGCCGAGAGCACGGTCGAAGAGAGAGTGTGTGTGTAGACTGTAGTGTATATAGTATACACACGAGGTTCCCATCGCTGTGAGTGAAGTTGCCTTACCCAGCGTCTGCAGATCCAGGCCAGCGTCCAGCCTGTCCTGTGGCTTTGTGCGGATGAATAAGTAGCAGAGAACACAGACGGTGATGACAAAGGCCAACAGGACCACAGCAGCGATGAAGAGGCCGACCAGAGCTCCGATACTGAAAGGCGAGGGAGGGAGGGAGGGAGGGGGGGGGACACACACCAATATCAATAGGACTCCACAACCTTTACTGTACTGTACCCCCAAAACGCACAAGAGTTACTGGCGGCTGAGGCAACCTAACCTGACTGAGTGTGAGCGGTTGTTGTTGTTGCTGTTTAAAGCTGCAGGTCGTTCATCCACCACCACAACGACAACAACAACTACTACACAAACAACAACAACAATATACAGTTACATACACAGCAGCGTTCACGTCGGAAAGACAGTTTAAACGACAAGTTTCAATAAACATCACGCGCACAAAATGAAGGTTACTCCACACACACACACACACACATACACACACACACACACATACACACACACACACACATACACACACACACACACACACACATACCACACACACACACACACATACACACACACACACACATACACACACACACATACACACACATACACACACATACACATACACACACATACACATACACACACACACACACACGCCTAATAATAATAATCTCCCAAAATACATGAATAAAAAATAAAATTGGGTCATTTTAATCCACGGCTGTTTGTGTGTGTGTGTGTGTGTGTGATGTGGGGGGGGGGGTGGGGACGGACAGACGGGTGGAACGCTCTGTCATGCGCAGTCGAATCGGCTGCCGCGTTTCGCCCACGAAACGCACGCAGACGATAAATCACTGCACGGCACGGTTTATATATCCCCGCGAAGCGCTTTGAGAGGCGGGACGAGAAGACGTGAAGAGCGAGCGCTTCCATCAAATGCCAGGATTATTATCCACTGTTACTATTAATTATTATTTATTATTATTATTATCAGTGTCGAGTGAGTGAGTGAGTGAGTGAGTGAGTGAGTGAGTGAGTGAGTGAGTGAGTGAGTGAGTGAGTGAGTGAGTGAGTGAGTGAGTGAGTGAGTGAGTGAGTGAGTGAGTGAGTGAGTGAGTGAGTGAGTGAGTGAGTGAGTGAGTGAGTGAGTGAGTGAGTGAGTGAGTGAGTGAGTGAGTGAGTGAGTGAGTGAGTGAGTGAGTGAGTGAGTGAGTGAGTGAGTGAGTGAGTGAGTGAGTGAGTGAGTGAGTGAGTGAGTGAGTGAGTGAGTGAGTGAGTGAGTGAGTGAGTGAGTGAGTGAGTGAGTGAGTGAGTGAGTGAGTGAGTGAGTGAGTGAGTGAGTGAGTGAGTGAGTGAGTGAGTGAGTGAGTGAGTGAGTGAGTGAGTGAGTGAGTGAGTGAGTGAGTGAGTGAGTGAGTGAGTGAGTGAGTGAGTGAGTGAGTGAGTGAGTGAGTGAGTGAGTGAGTGAGTGAGTGAGTGAGTGAGTGAGTGAGTGAGTGAGTGAGTGAGTGAGTGAGTGAGTGAGTGAGTGAGTGAGTGAGTGAGTGAGTGAGTGAGTGAGTGAGTGAGTGAGTGAGTGAGTGAGTGAGTGAGTGAGCCAGCTTACCTTAGCCACCACATGTAGCTGTACTCATAGGGGAAGAAGCTGTTGGGGTCATCACAACAGTATTTGAAGTCACTAAACCCACAGCAATACTGGACTGCCAAATCAGTGTCGGGTTTGGGCAAGAAAAGGCTAAAATAGCAAGATTCTCAGCGTTGTGGTACCCACTGCATTGGCTACTCATCCTACACACACACTGAGACACTCACACACACACAGAGAGACAGAGACACACACACTGAGATACACAGTGACACACACACACACTGAGACACTCACGTACACACTGAGACACACACACTGAGACACACACACGCAGACAGAGACACACACACACTGAGATACACAGAGACACACACACTGAGATACACACACACTGAGACACACACACTGAGACACACACTGAGACTCACATACACAGAGACACACACACACTGAGACTCTCACACACACTGAGACACTCACATACACAGAGACACACACACTGAGATACACACACTGAGACACAGAGACACACACACACACACTGAGACACAGAGACACACACACACACTGAGACACAGAGACTCACACTGCTCACACACACTGAGACACACACTGCATGCTCAAACACACTGAGACACAGAGACACACACACTGAGACACAGAGACACACACACAGAGACACACACTGAGACTCTCACATACACAGAGACACACACACACTGAGACTCACACACACTGAGACAAACACACTGAGATACACACACTGAGACACAGAGACACACACACACACACACACACACTGAGACACAGAGACACACACACACACTGAGACACAGAGACTCACACTGCTCACACACACTGAGACACACACTGCATGCTCAAACACACTGAGACACAGAGACACACACACTGAGACACAGAGACACACACACAGAGACACACAGAGAAACACTGCTCATACACACACTGAGAGACACACACTGTATGCTCACACACACTGAGACACAGAGACACACACACAGAGAAACATACACACTACTCACACACACTGAGACACAGAGACACACACAAACACAGACACACTGAGACAGAGACACACACACATACACACACTGAGACAGAGAGAGACACATACACACACAACCACACTGGTCAGACACACACACTCACACAGACACTGAGACAGAGACTCACACAGACACTAAGACAGAGAGACACACACTGAGACAGACACTCACACAGACACTGAGACAGAGAGAGACACACACACACTGAGACAGAGAGACACACACTGAGACAGACACTCACACAGACACTGAGACAGAGACTCACACAGACACTGAGACAGAGAGAGACACACACACACAAGGACATGAACGTTTCCCAGAGCTCAATGTGGAGCAGAACTGTCTCTGTGTCTATCTGACCAGCGAGGAGCTGTGATGTGTGTCTGTCTGTCTGTGTAAGTGTATGAGTGAGTGAGTGTGAGTGTGTCTGTGAGAGTGTGTCTGTAAGTGTGTAAGTGTGTGTGAGTGAGTGCATATGAGTGTGTGTGTGTGTGTCTGTAAGTGTATGTGTGTAAATGTGTGTGAGTATGTGTCTGTAAATCTGTGTGAGTGTGTGTGTAAATGTCTGTGTGTGTGTAAGTGTGAATGTGTGTCTGTATGTGTGTGAGTGTGTGTGTAAATGTCTGTAAGTGTGTGTGTGTAAGTGTGAGTGTGTGTCTGTATGTGTGTGAGTGTGTGTGTGTCTGTAAATCAA
>JAYJKW010000106.1:527500-912130 GCA_035084275.1 Hydrolagus colliei | reverse complement strand
GATTGAAGGAAAAAGTAAAGAAAGGGAAAGACCAGGTGGAGGCGGCACAAGCCGCAACTAATGAATGGAAGTTAAAATTTACTGCAGCCATTGACTGTGGGCAGTTTAAATTCACTGACTGCAGGCACTCTGGTTTATGTGGACAAAATGACTTTGCGTAAACCTTTGGTTTCCACATCAACTGGAAGTGTTTCTGCAGGCAATGATGATGTCATATTAACAACTGAAAATGTTTAAAGAAACATGAGATTTCACCTTGTAATTTAGTTCTTACAGATACTGACAAGAATGGCATTCCATGCAGCCACTTTTTTTTGGAATAACTTAAACTTTTCGCTCCAACTCTCCCACCCACAAGGCCGGTCTTCGCTTTTAGTTTCACTCGACGATCTCAGGGGGAGATGAGTGGACAAGTGCAACCCAGTCAATCATGTACATTAGCAACCATATGTGTTTTGTATGCGTTGGGTGTTGTAGAGTGTGAGGTGACAGGGTCGATAGGTAGAATAAACACCATTAAAATTCGAGAACTGATAGTATTCAGAATGTCAGTATACTGTAATTATGAGAAATGCAAGGTGAAGCAAAATCACCAGAGATACGCATATGGGAAAACCATAAATGCACCAAAACAGCTGAGGGGTTGTGGATAGGGCTGGATGAATTACCAGTATTACCAAAAGCATTGTTTCCCATAGCGGCTGAATTGAGCCATGGTAAATGTCATGTCTCAAAAGGAGGGATGGTATCTATGGTAAACAGCAGATATATAAACTTCTTATACAAAATTTTTTTTTGTAAGAAGTGTCTCACATGTTTACAGAACAACCCGCAGGGAGGGATGACATGTCCAAAAGGGAAAATTGTTGTGGCTGTACTGTTTATGTTTATAATGATATCATTGATAATGATGTGCTGTACAGATGCTAAAATAAGTTGCAACGATTGATGTGGTGGCTGAGGTAAAAGGGAATTGTGAAGATTTTGATAATGATGATGGTAATCAGTTTGACCCACTCGAGGTGGGAATTGGACATTCTGGTCTTGTCTTACATTGACCAAAAAAGGAAATTCTAAAGACTCATGGACTTGTTTGCTGAAACAAAACGGACTCTATGGACTTTCGAGGACATTTTACCAGTGAATGGTCAAAACGAGCTGTTGAATTTCTCACTACAGATTTGGATGCGTGACCAAAAAGGTCTGAGTTTGAGAACAAAGAAGACAAGTCAAACCGATCTTGGAAAAAAAAAGGAGATATTCTACAATCAACACAAACTGTACTACGTTTTTTTAAAAAAGTCAATTCCTAATCACAGCCACTGTATCAATCTGCTTAATTAATTGTACTGAACTGTACTACACATGTCTTGCTCTGAACTGTACTTCTCATGTCTTATGTTTTTGTGATTTTATAATGTCTTATGGTTTTATACTTTTCTGCTTACATGCTATTTACACCGAGGGCTGCGCAAGAATGATACAAAAGGGATTTACAACTTGCTAAATTAATACAGGCGTAGTTCAGTTGTGAGAGATCAAAAAATTGTATTTTCTCACTCTCAAGGTGGGGTCTGTTGGGTTATGGAGGTACTGTACTAAAAATTATAGTTAGTTCCAATCGGGCACCAATTAAAACAATCTATCCACAACACAGGCACAGTCAGCAACCTTGAGCAAAAGGGAGAAAAACAATTGCAAGGGATAAATGAAATAATTATTAAAAATGAATAATTGGTGTTATCATATGGGATATGATAAAAGGAGGGAATGTGAAATTGTAAAATTTAGCCATTTATGCCAAGATTTAACTTCTATACTATTAACCCAATTAAACATAAAAAGCAAGTCCTGAGAAACGCAGACTTGGCACAACGCCAGTCGCATCCTTATCTGAGTATTTCACGGGGCAGAAAACAGTAACAACAAACCTTGACATTGTCTAAACTAGACACCATCTGGAGATAAGCTTGTTTTTAACATTTCACTTTGTTAGTGAGACATGGATTGAGTGATGTCACCATTAACTGACCACCGGCAGCTCATTCTTTTGACTGTCAGGTACTCTACTTGGAGACTGTTGACTTCTGAGAATCAGCTCTTGCTATAGCAAATAAACTTTACATTTTCTTATAAAAAGACCAAGATCAATGGGTTGGCAGCACAGCTGCACGCTTTGGCCAATTTGACTAATGTTAAACAGAAGTGTTGAGACAAAGGAATAGAGAGGGCAGAGACGGAGGAGCAGGAGGAGAAGGACCTGATGGAAGATACTGTAACTGACAGTAGCCAAGCCGCTCTCGAGAAGGAGAAACAACTGATGGAAGAAACTGTAACTGACAGTAGCCAAACCGCTCTCGAGAAAGGGAACCAACCGATGGAAGAGCTGTAACGTGACAGCAGATCCCCAAAGAGATCAACACCCCTACTTTTCCCCGAGACCGACTGAGAGGACGCAAGGAAGAGAAAGGACTATTCCCTTTTAACCTGAAGAATGCGTGCCGGGTAGTATGAGATTGCATTATAAGAAACCTAGTGTATTTGGGCGTCATCACAAGAGGTGGATGATAGGTAAACCCAAAAGTGAAGACTAGGGCGTAATGCGATATTGAGACCCGAGGCAGAATCGGATAAGAGGGAATAGGCGAAAAGGGTGAACAAAGTAAAAGAAGAATCGGAAGGGAACAGAAGTAATGGAGTGGTTGACTGTTTGCATGCATTGTAGTCGTTTTATATGCTTTAGTGTCAGCTCAATGAGTATACCTGAATAAACGAATCTGCTTTAAAAGAGTAAGAGAATTTAATCTCCAACAATTTGCGTAGTCGGCAGGATTCAGGTGACACTAAAGTAATATTGTGTTGAAGTGAAATATACAGGGCAAAAGATTGTGTGATACCTCATGTTAATTCGGTATCAAGGTGGGGACTGTTGGAGTTGGTGAAGAACTGGTTAAAATTAGTATAGACTGTTAAAAACAGAGAGTGGGCTAGAATGATGTTTTTGTAAGACTACTGTAGAAGATAAGGGAAGTTGCTGCACATAGTTTGAGTTGTCGAGGTCACCATTAGAAACCGGCTAGAACAGACTGCGATAAGAAGAGCTTGTTTGCGAAGAAAGGCAGAGTTGGGTGTAAAAGAGAATGTGAATAAGCACGAGAGTGGCATGAGATGTTCACGTGAACACCATGTGTCCAAGAAAGGATAAAAGTGACTAACAAAAAGACTATGTTAAATGTCCTACCACCACAGGAGCTGGCTGAGCCGTTGTTGACCCCGCAGCTATTACCTGGAGACTGGATACTAGTCAAGGACATAAAAAGAAAAACATGGCATCAGCCTAAGTGGAAAGGACCATTTCAAGTGCTACTGACGACACCAACGGCGGTCAGGATTGCTGAGCGGGACACTTGGGTTCATCTCACGCACTGTAAAAAGGTAACAGAAGGGACCAGTCAGTAAGGGGCACCTGACGGGTGTGTAAAGTCCGGCTACGAAGGGGAGTGCGTACGATAGGTTGCACTCGTCTCAACCCCGGTGAAGAAGACAACCAACAGCACAGGTAAAAAGGGAGCTGACTGGTCTCTGTCATGATTGCGATAGTGTTGCTGTCAGTAGTGGGATGCCTCGTAAACGCAGCCAGCAAGGATAAACATGTGTCAGGGGAAAAAGGGAAGACCCTGGGTTTTAAGTGTAATCCTTGGCCTTATCGCGATACAGTGAAGCAGCGCGACAGCGCGGCAACAATGTATACTACCAGCATAAAAATGATGAGAAGTACCTCTGCAAAAACCCCTGTGGACCCTATGATTGGCATTTAGTGGTAGCATCCACTAAAAATAATAATGGACATGCCACAGGGTCCCGATTTAGTATATCGAAGGAACGGAATAGCAATGGAGCTGAGGTAGAAATCACAAGTCTTGCCAATTCCGACGCAGGAATATGGTGGTGCGGCATTGAAAGGCCATATGGGGACTTGTATCAAAATATAATCATTTGATTGGCTGTGCCAGGGGAAGGGGATGACTGGACACTTTGAACGGGACAACAAGAAACGACGCCATCCTCAATAGCATGGCTCGCTTGTTGATCATGGCCTATAATGCGGTCAACAACGTTAGTCACTCCATACCCACCAATTCCAGAACCTCACAGAACCAACAGTATAACCCCACGTATCGAGTACCATACAGGGAAGGTGAAGCATGCTTATGCACCCAGATGAACACAGGACAGGCTGTGGGACATAGTGTTTGCAGTGTCCGTATAATTGCTAATTTCACCTCCCAAAAATGCACTATTAAAAAAAGCTAAACATGACTTTGAGGGAGATTACCTGTGATTCAACCCTACAGGACCCAGGTGAGGGAGCCATGGTTTGGATTTGTGGGTGAACGGCCTACTTACAATTACCACATCTGTGGACAGGTTGCTGCTACCCGGCCATTGTGATCACTGGTATTGCAGTATATCCTTTGGAAGCAGAGGATCATGGGTATACCACTATGAACCCATGGACCACCCAGGGAGAAATGTTGGGCTGGTCATTTTGGGCCAATATAGGAGTAGGAGCGGCACTGACTAAAATAAATGGCCTGGCAGCCCAACTACATGCCCTGGCCAATGAGACAGAGGAAGCGGTCGAAGTAATTGATAGTGAAATGGCGGCAATGTGAAAAGCAGTAATACAACACCAACTGATATAGACATGCTAACGGCAGAAAAAGGGGGGACCTGTAAGATGCTGGGCACCAGTTGTTGTTTCTTTATCCCAGACGGACATCAAAATTTGACTAATATAATCTCTCACATGTGATCTGCTATCAGGGAACTCGAAAGACCGGCGGATTGGTTAGGCACATGGCTCTCCGGATGGGGGTGGGGGGCATGGCTGTGGAAGCTTGGCATGTACCTACTGATAGTAATAGTTGTACTCATGCTGTTTTCCTGTTGTGTTGTACACTTGATTCGCAGTATGATTGTAAAAATGTTCCCAAGTACCTTAATGCTGTCACACCAAGAATGTATAACATTACTGAAGGAGGATGATGTATATCTACCAGACGAAGAGGATGACCTCCATTTAAATCAACTGTTCCCCAACTAACTACTACAAATTGTAACTCATGACGTTCCCCCCCAAAAAACCGCTTGTCGGATGGAGGGTTTATACTGATGTAAAATACTGTTGTATGTAAAAAAAGGTTGAGCGACAAGTTTATTGAAATATCATAAAAAGGAGGGAATGTTAGAGGAGAAAATGGTTATGTTATATTTTCAAGAAACTTGTTTGGTGGCAGCATGTGAGTCTGATAGATATTTTAATTAAATAGAATGCTTTACTAATACTTGTTTGCAAAGCCATAATCGAAATCAGATTAGTTCGATTGTTGACGTAACAGCTTCTCTATTGTCTCTTCTGTGAAAACTGCAGCCTTGGTTGTGATCTGCAGAGACGGCCTTGGGTACGACAGAAGAGATAAGCGAGAATGTGTGAAACGAACGAATTGTGCAGGAGGCAAAAAGGCAGTTTGGGCTAGTAATTTTCAGTTTCAAGATATGTACGTGACTGTATTGTAATTGGTTTAAGAAAGGGACTACCCCTTTCTCAAGATATATCTCTTTTTCTGTATAAAAGATGTGAAAACGCTGGACACGAGGTCCTTTGTCTGCTTGAGAGACAACTGACCCTATGGGCATATGAGTCTAATTGATGACTTATATGAATGTAGTTGAATAAATCGTTTTTGCTATACCTACTTACTTGTTTTTGACTGACTATTTTCTAGCTACAGATTGTCTAAATTTCTGAACCTAACAGTACCACCTGACACAGCCATCACTCCCCCACCCTCACAGCCTCCCTCCCACACAGCCCTCACCAACAACAGCCCTCACGCTCCTTCAACCCGCAATCGCCCACAGACCCAAAACCATAGATTTGAGACTTGATTTTTATGAACGGATTACAAGTAACACCTCGTTTAGAAATTCTATCTCTGAAATTCATCCTCCGTACAGAAAAAGTAATACCTAATGAGTCCTACTAACTAACTGTTACCCCAACCACTACTATTCCACTCCTCTCAGACTCTCTCTATCTCCCTCTCTCTCACTCCCTCTCTCAGTCCCTCTCTGTCTCAGTCTCTCTCGGTTTCTCTCTCTCTCTCAGTCTCTCTCTCTATCTCTCCCTGTCTGCCTCTCTCTCTCTGTCTCAGTCTCTCTCTCTCAGTCTCTCTCTCTCTCACTCCTTCTCTCTCTCTCTCTGTTTCTCTCTCTCTCTCACTCTCAGTCTCACCCCGCCCCCCCCCCCCCCCCCACCCCTCTCTCTCTCTCACTGAGTCTCTCTCACACTCTCTCTATCTCCCTCCCTCTCAGTCCCTCTCTGTCTCAATTTCTTTCAGTCTCTCTCTCAATCTCTCTCTCTCTGTCTCTATCTGTCAGTCTGTCTCTCTCTCTGTCTGTCTCTCTCTCTGTCTGTCTCTCTCTCTTTCTGTCTCTCTCTCTCTCTCTGTGTCTTTCTCTCTCTCTCTCTCTGTCTCTCTCTCTCTGTCTTTCTCTCTCGATCTCTCCCTGTCTGTCTGTCTCTCTCCCTCTCTCTCTCTCACACACTCTATCTCCCTCCCCCTCCCTCCCTCTCTCAGTCCCTCTCTGTCTCAGTCTCTCTCTCTCAGTCTCTCTCCCTCTCTCAGTCCCTCTCTCTCTCTCTCTCAGTTTCTCTCTCTCGGTCTTTCTCTCTGTCTCTCTCAGTCTCTCTCTCTCTCTGTCACTCTCAGTCTCTCTCTCCTCAGTCTCTCTGTCTCTCTCAATCTTTCTGTCTCTCTGTCCGTGTGTCTCTCTCTCTCAGTCTCTCTCTCACGGTCTTTCTCTCCCAGTCTCTCTCTCTCTCCCAGTCTCTCTCTCCCTCTGTCTCACTCTCTCTCTCTCTTTCTCTCTGTTTCTCTCTGTCTGTCTCAGTCGTTCTCTCTGTCTCTCCCAGTCTCTCTCTCTCTCTCTCAGTCTCTCTCTGTCTCAGTCTTTCTCTGTGTCACTATGTGTGTGTCTCTCTCTCTCTCCGTCTCTCTCTGTCTGTCTCTCTGTCTCCCTCTCAGTCTCTCAATCTCTCTCTTTGTCTCTCTCTCTCAGTCTCTCTCTCTCAGTCTCTCTCTCTCTCACTCCCTCTCTCTCTCTGTTTCTCTCTCTCTGTCTCTATCTGTCTGTCTGTCTGTCTCTCTCTCTGTCTGTCTCTCTCTCTGTCTGTCTCTCTCTCTCAGTCTCTCAGTCTCTGTCTGTCTCTCTCTCTGTCTGTATCTCTATATCTCTCTCAGTCTCTCTCTGTCCCACTCTCTCTCCCAGTCTCTCTCTCAGTCTCTCTCTCTCTCAGTCTCTCTCTGTCAGTCACTCTCTCACAGTCTCTCTCTCTCTCTCTCCCTCCCAGTCACTCTCTCTCTGTCTCTCTCTATCTCTCCCTCTCTCTCTCTCTCTCTGTATCTCTATATCTCTCTGTGTCTCTCTCTCTGTCTCCCAGTCTCTCTCTCTCTCCATCTCTCTTTCCCTCAGTCTCGCTCTCTTTCTCTCTGTCTCTCTCTCTTACTCTCTCTCTCTCTCTGTCTCTCTCTCATTCTCTCTCTGTCTCCCTGTCTCTCAGACTCTCTCTCAGACTCTCTCCGTCTCTCTCTCTCTCTCTGTCTCTCAGTCTCTCTCTCTATTTCTCTCTCTGAGTCTCTCTCTCTCTCTCTCCGTCTCTCTCTCTCTCCCCCTCAGTCTCTCATTCTCTCTCTCTCTCTCTCTCTCTCTGTTTCTCTCTGTCTCAGTTGTTCTCTCTCTCACTCTGTCTCTCAGTCTCCCTCTCTCTCACTCCCTCTCTGTCTCAGTCTCTTTAAGTTTCTCTTTCTCTCTCTGTCTGTCTCAGACTCTCTCTCTCTCTCGGTCTTTCTCTCTCTCACTCCCTCTCTCTGTCTCTCTCTCTCTCTCTCTCTCCCTCAGTCTCTCTCACACTCTCTTTCACCCCCTCTCTCAGTCACTCTCTGTCTCAGTCTCGTTCAGATTCTCTCTGTCTTTCTCTCTGTCTTTCTCTCTCTCCCTCTCTCTCTCTCAGTCACTCTCTCTCTTTCTCTCTCTGTCTGTCTCTCTCTCATTCTCTCTCTCTCTCTCATTCTCTCTCTCTCTCTCATACTCTTTCTCACACTCTCTCTATCTCCCTCCCTCTCTCAGTCCCTCTCTCAGCCTCTCCCTCTCTCTTTCTCTCAGTCTCTCTCTCGATCTCTCCCTGTCTGCCTCTCTCTCTCTGTCTGTCTCTCTGTCTCTCTCTTTCTCGGTCTTTCTCTCTCTCTCTCCGTCTCTCTCTCTCTCTCAGTCTCTCTCTCTCTCTCTCAGTCTCTCTCAATCTCTCTGTCTGTGTGTCTCTCTCTCAGTCTCTCTCTCTCTCGGTCTTTCTCTCTCCCAGTCTCTCTCTCTCCCTCTCTTTCTCCCTCTGTCTCACTCGCTCTCTCTCTCTGTTTCTCTCTGTCTGTCTCAGTCGTTCTCTCTGTCTCTCTCTGTCTCAGTCTTTCTCTGTGTCACTCTGTGTGTGTGTATCTCTCTCTCTCTGTCTGTCTCTGTCTCCCTCTCAGTCTCAATCTCTCTCTTTGTCTCTCTCTGTCTCAGTCTCTCTCTCTCTCAGTTTCTCTCTCTCTCTCTCAGTTTCTCTCTCTCTCAGTTTCTCTCTCTCACTCCCTCTCTCTCTCAGTTTCTCTCTCTCTGTCACTCTCAGTCTCACCCCGCCACCCCTCTCTCTCTGTCTCTCTCTCTCTGTGTCCCTCTCTCTCTCTCCCTCAGTCTCTCTCACGCTCTTTCACTCCCACTCTCAGTCCCTCTCTGTCTCAATTTCTTTCAGTCTCTCTCTGTCTCTCTCTCTATCTGTCTCTCTCTCTCTGTCTCCCAGTCTCTCTCTCAGTCTCTGTCTGTCTCTATCTCTGTCTGTATCTCTATATCTCTCTCAGTCTCTCTCTCTCTCTCTGTCTCTCTCTGTCTGTCTCTCTCCCTCTCTCTCAGTCTCCCAGTCTCTCTCTCTGTCTTTCTCTCTTTCGATCTCTGCCTGTCTGTCTCTCTCTCTCTCTCCCTCCCTCTCTCAGTCCCTCTCTGTCTCAATCTCTTTCAGTTTCTCTCTCTCTCTCTCTCTCTCTCTGTCTCTCTCAGTCTCTCTCTCTATTTCTCTTTCTCAGTCTCTCTCTCTCTCTCTCTCACACACACACTCTCTCTATCTCCCTCCCTCTCTCAGTCCCTCTCAGTCTCTCTCTCTCTCGGTCTTTTTCTCTCTCTCTCACTCCCTCTCTCTCTCTCTCTCTCAGTTTCTCTCTCTCTGTCACTCTCAGTCTCACTCCCTCTCTCTCTCTCTCTCTCAGTCTCTCTCTCTCCCCCAGTCTCTCTCACACTCTCTTTCACTCCCTCTCTGAGTCCCTCTCTGTCTCAGTCTCGTTCAGATTCTCTCTGTCTCTCTCTCTGGGAAAAAGAGAACAATTGGAGAAGTTTGGAGGTAGGAAAAGTAGAGAACGAGGCTGGAGGAGCAGGCAAGGGTGTAGTGGTTCCAGCCTGAGTATAGAGGATAGGATCACTTCATGACTTCTCAGCTGAGTACAGTGTGAACTTGGTCGGTTATACTTATGTATAATTTGTGTGACTGATAATTATGCTCGTTACCCTCATTATTATATCTTAAGACAGTTACCTTGTATTCTAATTACGGTATCCAATAACTATATTTGAAACATATGATTTATACCTAGATCAAACACTAAACTTACTTATATGAAAACAAATAACAGAATTGGTTATTTCAATCCACGACAGCATGTGGGACACTGCTGTGAGCAATTGGCTGCCACGATTCGCCCACATATATATACAGTCAATTCATTTTACAGCATATTCTGTGAAGCGCTTTGGGATGTTGATAAGATGTGGAAAGCGCTATAACAAATGCAAGGATTATTATTATTATTATTACCAATAAGGATTGTTGGGTAATAATTGGAAATTTCCGGATTTCGTGGGTCGAGTGACAAGCCTTCACTGCCTCCCATTCCTTCCTCTCACTGGCAAAACTCTCACACCACACACTGTAACACCAATGCCGTGTCTCAAAAGTCACCAGCCCAGGGAACGTCCTGATCACTAACTTGTGTGTGTTTGGGTATCTGCGTTTGTTTGAGCGATGGAGGCAGAGGAGGCGTTCATATTGTTAAGTGCCGTGTCTGTGTGTGGTTTTGCCTGTTTATCACTCTCTATCTATGTGTGTGACTGTGTATCTGTGTACCTCTCTTGCTCTCCCTTTCTCTCTGGGTGCCTATGACGGGAGAGGCAGTGAAACTGTTAATGTTTACCTGTGTGTGTAATTGATTGTGTGTTTGTGTGAATCTCTCTCTCTCAGTGAATGTAATGGAGAGGTAATGATGGAGTGAGTGTGTGTATCTGTACGAATGCCGTTCCTGTCCACTGCACTCACGCAAACACTGATACACAAATACACACACATTAGTGACCAGTCTCTGCACAATGGCTGCTCCATGTCTCCCAACCTCACGTCCAACGATTGGCCTTCAGGCTTTTGAGGCTATCTACTGCCCAGCCCTCTCTGGAAATCCATCCCAGAGCCTGCTGCAAGTCTCGTCTCAAGACTGTGGTCTTTGACCCGGGGAAAGCGCGTTAACGAACATGTCGAAGTTAATCACAAAGAAAAACAGACGTTGCTGGGGAAACTCAGCAAATCAGGCAGCATCCATGGAGAGAGGAAAGCGACTCAACGTTTCGGGTCCTCGACCCTTCGTCAGAACTTGGGCTTGTTTGGAAGGAGATGTTTTGAAGGACGTTAGAGGTGGGGAGGCAGGACATGGAAGACAAAGGACACAATGGAGCAAGAGTGTGTTAACCGATGGGTTGGAAATGTGATAACGATGTGAGGGAGAAAAAACAAATTGGGGTGGGTTGAAACGAAACTGGGGAGAAGTGGTGTTTATTAAACCTGGATGCTTATTATTATTCCCATTTCCCAGCCCAGGAAAGTCACTGGATGTTACTCGGTTGACAAACATGGTATGAAATCAACAGTGAATTGTTTCTCCCGTGTGTGTGTGTGACCACAATACAAGGATTTCTCCTAGATTCCCGTTTGCAGTGAGCTGGATTCACAAGTTGTGACGAAAGGCGAGGGTTAACAGACAGCTGCTGAGAGATTGGGAGCCGCGCATACACGCCCACAACTAAAGTGAAACTAGGTTTGGATCAGGAAGTGGCTTACAGTGAAGATGGCGTCTAAACTCCTGGTTGAGAGCTGGACCGAGGAGCTAAACTGTCCCATTTGTCTGGAGTTATTCACTGATCCTGTTACTCTGGAATGTGGCCACTACTACTGTCGCTCCTGTATCACCCGGAGCTGGGAAAAGCAGGAGACACACCGCTGTCCGGAATGTCGGGAGGTTATTGCCGAAGGGAACCTGAAGGTGAATCGGGCCTTGGTCAGAATGGTAGAGAAAGCTCGAGAATTCAGCCTGACTGCTCCACCACAGACAGGAAACAAACCTCACTGTGAGAAACACAGCGAGGAACTCAAGCTGTTCTGTGAAACTGACAAGAAATTGCTGTGTGTGGTTTGCAGAGACGCGAGAGAACACAGAGATCACAGCTTCCTGCCCATTGATGAAGCAGCTGAAATCTACAAGGTAACAATATTCCTCACATGGGAATCACTACATTTCACTTTATATTTTCACCTTAAAACACTTTGTTTCTATGTGTTTATTCCAGGATGAAGTGAGATCCTCCTTAGCTTCTCTCACACAGAGGAAGCAAACTGTTGTACAAGCTGAAGTCAAACAAAGAGAAAAGATTTCACAAGTTAAGGTAAGTTGTGTCGGGGCTGAAGTTGTATTATGAGTGTCTCTATGTTCTTGGTGTACACACTGTGATATCTCCCTTCACTGTGTGTGAAGGGAGATATTTTAGTGTATCAATTTACTGTGTGTACAGTGTGATGTCTGATATGTTACAGGAACAGGTGAGCAGTCTGCAGACCCACGTCACGTCTGAATTTGCTCAGTAAGATGTGCTTGTAAGCAGTTCCCACTGCATGCCTAGCCTATGAACATTTTACTGTTGATATGCGAACTTGATTACATTTGGAGACAGTATTGAGCAACTAGTCGCCAAAATAATTAAAATTGGTCATTTCAACACACGCTCTTTGTGGGGATGCTGCTCTGTGCAACTGGTTGCTGTGTTTCGTCCACAAATATACAGTCAATTTACTTTACAGTATATTCTGTGAAGCACTTTGAGACACCTTCGAGAAGACGTAGAAAGCGCTATATCAAACACAAGGATTATTATTATTATTGTTAATCCTAATGAAAGTAACCTATTTGATATGGAAATTTATTTTTGAATGCCTGAGTTTACAGTGTAATGTCTCAGTGTGACTCACTGTATCTGTGTTTTATTTCATTAGGAACAAATTGAACCCAAGAGAAGGTATGGAATGTTTACTTACTAAATATCCCAGAATTTAACATTGAAGCCAAACACAGCTTCACTTTGTATTGTGAATGTCTGTTATTTCAGGATCAGTAGCTTGGATTTTAAGCTGTCAGTGTGTGAGATTGATCTGCCTGAGAGAGAGATCAGAGACAGCATCGACCCAGGTAAATGACACTCAATTCTCAAAATGAACACCAAAGCCCCCATCACACACAGCCCCCAACACACACAGCTCTCAGCACACACAGCCCGCAGCACACCCAGCATACCCCAGCACAGCCCCCATCACACACAGCACACAGAGTGTAGTTGAGTAAGACAAGTGGGCCAAGGATGGATCCTTGGGGTTCTACGCAGGTGACTGGGTGGAAAGGCCAGGGCAAATATTCAGCATTTATGTAGAGCTGGTGGTTTGTGAGGTGGGACTCCAACCACGCGAGTGTAGTCCCACTGAGGTAGATGAGGGAAGACAAGCCGTGGAGAGGAACGTGATTGTCTGATCTACTTTTCAACCTGCAGTTGACACCCAACTCTACTTTTCCACCTCTCTGCCCCCACCGATTGGAAGCCTATCCCACAATCAGTTCACCTCGCTCCCTCAAACTGTGAGATGACACAGTTGTACAGGTTGCGGGTGGAGCCTGGGCCACGGAATGCTGTGAGGTGGTGTTTCCAGTCTCCTGTGTCAATGGTATTTTGTTCCTTGCAGTGTTTGACACTCATTAGTAGATTGGATTTTACATTTTTCCCCTTTCCAGCCCAACGCGAGAAAATGGATCAGTTGGAGAGATTGAGGGAGCAATCTCAGGTTCACCAACAGCTGGTTGAGGAGAAGCGACTGGGAGAGGAAAAGATCCATCAGCTGGAAGTGACTGTGGAAGAAATGAGGCAGAAGTTAATGGAGGAGAAGGAAGCCATGGCTCGTAAAGTTCAGGAGCAGCAAAGTTCACTGAGACAGGAGATCCAGGAAACGCCAGAAGGTATGACGTCCCTGATTAGTGTGAAGGCTGTTGTGGCTATGATGGTTGTAGGGGAGGTGAGTGCTGTTGAAAGATTTGGGGGAGTCTTGTGGCTCAGCGGTTTGAGCTCTCGTCTTACAAGCGAGAGATCTGGCTTCAATTCCAGACAGGGCGAAATCTTGGGAAAATTGATGACTAATTATTAATTAATTACTCCACATACCAGATAATAATTTCTTTAAATAAAAAAAAACGCTCATCCACGACTATTGCTGTGCGAAATTTGCTGCCGAGTTGTCCTAACTTGTCTTAGCCATGACCACAAAGCTTGTGGGCTGAACCCATCCTGCTAATCACTCCTTCCTGGTCTCTGCGTGTGCATTTCCACCTCCGACCCGAGCCTTGCTCTCAAATCTAAATGTCTTTCCTCCCACCCCCCTCTATCCGCTTCTCTCACTCTGCCCTAATCTCCTACCATCCCCCACATTCTCTCTCTCCTGGACGCCATCAACACTGCCCTCTGCTCCAGGCTGGGAATCCTACTTCCGGCCCCAGCTACTCCATTCACAGGCTGCAGGTCATTGAAAACTCTGCAGCCCATCTACTATCCCGCACCCGCGACCACATAACCCCACCCTCGCCCGACTGCACTGGCTCCCCATCCTCCAGAGGATCGAGTTCAAGAACCTCGTCCGCACCTTCAAGGCCTTACACGGCCTTGCCCCGCCCTATTTAACCGATCTACTCTCCACCTATAATCCCAGCCGGACCCTCCGTTCAGCAGCACTTGGCCTGCTCCAAGCCCCCCGCCCGAACCATCGGAAGCCGGGCCTTCAGTTTCTCCGCTCCCACCCTGTGGAATTCCATCCCCCAATCCCTCTGCCATGTTTCTTCCCTTTCCTCTTTCAAGGCCGGATTGAAGACTTTCCTCTTCGACCATGGCTTCTCCCCTGAATTTGTTGACCTCCCCTTCGTGTTTCACCCCTTCCCGAACACTCCCCTCCCAGCCCGGGTCACACGCCTCCTGTGCAGTGCCATAGGACGTCCTCCCGACGTGAAAGGCGCTTTATAAGTTTAAATTGTTGTTGTTTTTGTAATCATGACTCCAGGAGCTGGGAGTCCCAGAGCAGCCCACCACAGCTGCCCTAACATTCACACCCTCCATACAAACCGCCCGCTTAAGGCAATCATAACTCCCCCCTTCCTCATACGTAGCCTTCCCAACTCTCCATCTATTCTGTACACCCTCAAATCCTCTCCGCACCACTCCACACCCCCTCACCCCCAAACAGCAAACCCACCCGCTTTTCCCTTCAAAATATCTTTCTAGCAAAACCCTCACTCTCCACGATCTCACCCTGGATGATTGCATTGATATTCTTGGGCTTACACAGGGTTTCACTGAATTCTCCCAGTGCATCCCGTGTGGTACCGTACCCCAGCGCTCGTTTAACGTCATCAAACAATTTGTCGTCTGTTTCCCGTTGATCAAACTATTCCCGACCTTTCTCTTTCAGAATTGATTCTGTCTCTGACCAACAAACTTCCCCCGAATAGAATCAAAGCTGTGCGGACACTGGACTTTAGTGGAATCACATTGAACCCTCCGACCTGTGCTGTGCTGGTTAAGATGTTACATCCCCGTGTCACCATAGAGACGCTCACTCTCAACAACTGTAAGATCGGAGCTGAAGGGATCCAGTGCCTGGTGCCCGCACTGCACAAGTGCCGACATCTCAGGTTTGTTATTGTTGATGGTCACAGTCAGAAACTTGAGGGAGATAAGACAGTCAGTGTGGGGTGTGTGAGCTGCTGTGTGAAATGACTGGCTGGTGAGTGGTCTCTTTGAGGGGGGAAATCCCCAAAGGTGCTGTCAAAGAGAAAGGTCTTTAGCTGAGACACAAACCTGGGAAGAGAGGAGAGGAGGCGCAGGGAGTGAGAAAGGGATTTCCAGATCGCTAGGTTTCTAGGAGACAGTAACAGACTGATAGAGAGACTGAGTGTGAGCAAGAGGCAGAGAGACTGAGTGCGTGAAAGAGATGGAGTGACTGAGTGAGCGTGAGTGTATAAGAGAGAGGCTCAGAGATGGACTAGGGTTTTCGGAGCTTTGTGGTTGAAATATTGGCAGAGAAGTGTGATGCGTCGGAGATGGAAGAGGACAACTGGGACCAAACTCCACTCCCCCGTTAACCCAGATGTTGCCACACTGCACTGGCTCTGTGGCTCGGAGAGGATCATTTTCAAGATACTTGCATTTAAATCTCTCCACTCTACAACCCCTACATCTAGACGTCCCAAAGCGCTTCACAGAATATACTGTAAAGTGAATTGACTGTATATTTATTTATACCGTGTTATTATTTGTGGGTGAAACGCGGCAGGCAATTCCGCACAGCAGCGTCCCAACAAACAGTCAACAGTGGGTTGCAATGACCCGTTTTTGGGGGGTAGGGATTATTATTAGCCATTTGTGTGGAGTAAGGATCCATGTGTCTCCCTGACCTGAATGGAATCGAGCACAAGTCTCACGCTTTTAACGTGACTGCTCCAACCACTGACCTACAGGATTTCAAAGTGCGAGAAATAAAGACAGAGATAGAGACTGGGTATGGATAACTCCGTTGGAGAAAGAGAGAAGGGGGTGACCATCGGAGAGTGAATGATTGTGAAAGAGAGAGATAGAGACACTGAGAGGCAGTGAGACAGAAAGACTGTTTGAGAGAGACTGACAAATGGGGAGAGAGTGAGATAGTAACGGGAGGGAGTGAAAGAAAGAGAACAAAAGAGAGAATCACTGAGGGAGAGTTTCTCAGTGATAGAGAGAGAAGCAGGTAGATGGAACAACTGGGAGAGTTGGGACTGACAGAAAGACAGGGAAAGGGAATGACAGAGAGAAAGTGATAGAGACAGAGAGAGACAGAGACAGAAAGAGGAATAGGCAGGGAGAATGAGAGAGAGACAGGGAAAGAAAGAGAGAGACTGAGATAACCCGATCGGTTATCTCTCTCTATCTCACACTCTAAACCGTTCCCTATAAAGCTCTGAGACCTGAGCTCATAATAAAATATCAGTATATTATACAAATATCAGTGTTTGTCTCAACCAACCAGGAATTTGTAACGATGTGTGTGTGTGTACGTTCAGGTGTCTGGCCCCGGCCCCAGCTCCTGTATATAGATGTCAATGTGTATTGTATTGTTACACTATATTCACTGTGTCTCTGTCTCTGTGTCCAGGCTGCAGGGCAATAATCTGGGAGATTCTGGAGTGAAGTCACTGTGTGAGGCTCTGAGGAAACCGGAGTGTAAAATACAGACACTGGTGTATGTAACAGACTGTGTCAGAATATAATATCCCGAGTATGAATCTCCCCGATACACACCCTCCATCATTCCCACACTCCCTCCCTCATTTACTCCATCATTCACTCACTCCCTCCTTCTGCCTCCATAGCCCCCTCCTACCCTCCCTCCGTCACTCTCTCTCCCTCCCCCAGCTCCTTCAATACCGCAACTCCCTCCCTCCTCTCCCTTTCCCTCTTCATCCCTCTCCAGCTCCCTCACAGTCACTCTCTCTCCCACAGCTCACTCCGATTCTTTTCCTCTCTCACTCTCTCCCCCAGCTCGCTCTGTCTCTCCCTCCCCAACTCTCTCCCTCCCACAGCGCACATGCTCCCTCGCCCAGCTCTCTCCCTTTCTCCTTGCACCAACACCCATTCTCCCTGCACCAGCTCCCTGTCTCCCTCATTTTATCCCTCACCCCATTCTCTCCCCCTCCATTCTCCCTTCCTAGCTAACACTCTCCCTTTCCCTGCCACCCCTACACTGCTTACCTTAGCCATTCCTTTAAACCCCTCGCTCCCTCCCTCCCTGTCATTCTCGCCCTCAATCTCTCTCTCTCCCTCCCATTCTCTCCCATTTGCATTCTTTCCCTCGCTTCTGCAGCTGCCTTCCCCAACTTCTCTCTCCCAACTCCCTCCCTCCCTCACCAGCAAACTCCCTATCTCCCTCCCCAGCTCTCTCACTCACTCTCTCCATTCCTATCTACGCCCCTCACTCCCTTCCTCCCAATACCTCCACTGCTGTCTCATTCCCAACCCTGAACTCCGTCCCTCGCCCCAGACACTGTCTGTCCAGCGCATTGTGACGTCCTCCCCACATGTCATATTGTTGTTGTTGTTGATCCCTGTCATGTCTCTGTGTCTCTGATCTCCAGGCTGGACAGGAACAGACTGACCGATGGCTGCACTGATGATCTGGTCTCCGCTCTCAGTACAAGCCGCTCACTGTGGCAGTTGGGCCTGGGGTCTAACTCCTTCACAGACGCCTCTGTCCCCGCTCTCCGCCGCCTCACACTGACCTGCACCAGCCTGGAGAGGATCAGGTGAGTGTTTGTGTCAGTGTTTAATGTGATAAACACACAGAGAACGGGGCTGGGTATCGGGATGGAGACAGTCTGAGGGGATTTATTGATGGATTAACCTGCGAGTGAAGAGTTTCCAGTTTATATTGTGATCAGATGGTTATTTGCTGTTTAATGTGTTTCAGGCTGGGGGGGAATCAGTTCAGTTCAGACGGACAGATCAGCTGAGGTCACTGGGGGCATCCAGAGCTGGGCTGACAGTGAATGTGGGATGGTGACTGAGGCAGTGACTGCCCACACAGTGTGTGATATGTAATACATTGTGTACACTGTAGTGACTGGTTATTAAAGGTGTCATTCCTGATCCCTCTCCCATCAGCCTGTCCACTGTGTGTGTGTGTGTGAGAGAGAGAGAGAGAGACACCAAACACACAGTCACTACACTGTAGCCTCCCCCAAACACACAGTCACTACACTTCAAGGGGGTTAAACACGCCAAACTCCGGGATTATTATTATACCCGCGGCCTCTTTACCTAAGACACGATTTGCCGCCCAAACCGAAGCCGCAAACGCTTGGGAAAGGTCGGGAAAGCCGTTGGCTTCCCGACCCCCCACCCCCGCGCGCTGACAGTTTGGCGCCTTTTTTTACATTAAAACTCCCGGTACAAACAGCGGGGGGCGGCTCAGTGCAGGAGGCGTCGCAAGGGTACGAATCAGCACACAACGCTCCTTGTGTACAGGCGGGTCACGTGGGGGTTGTGGGGGCTGGTGAGTGGACAGGCAGCCAGGTGACGTTTCATTACCAGCTGGAAAGTCATCTATACAGATAGAATCCGGACTGGCCGGTCACGTGGGGGGAAAGGGGGGGCTGGTGGGTCACGTGGTGGGGGCGCGGCTAGCCGATCACGTGGCGGGGGCGGGGATTGTGGATCACGTGGGGGGAGAGGGAACTGGTGGATCACGTGTCGGCAGAGAAAGGAGGCTGACTTGTCACGAGTTAGGGGGAGAAGGGGCGGAGTCAGGGCAATGGGGAGGGTGGGGTGTTCAATTATCTCCTCTCTCCCCCTCCATCCTCTCCTCCACTCCCATCTTCCCCCTCAAACCTCCACATCACCTGCTTCCTGTCTCCCCACTCTTTCTCACTCTCTCTGTTTCTCTCCCTTGATCATAGACCTACTTTCTCACTGTCTCTATCTCAGACTCTTCTCCCCCAATGTCTCTGACCCCAAACATACAGTCACTACATTGTACCATCCACCCACACACACAATCACTACCCTTTACACTCCCCCAAACACACAGTCACTTCACTTTACACCAAACAACAAGTAAATACACTTTTCCTTCTCTCCAAACACAGTCACTTCACTTTACACCAAACACCAAATAAATACACTTTACCTTCTCCTCTCCAAACACACGGTCACTTAACTTTACACCAAACACCAAGTAAATACACTTTGCTCTCTCCTCTCCAAACACACAGTCACTAAACTTTACCCTGGTGTGTTGGTAAACACCTGTAGGCTGAGTGGGAGTCACAAATATATCTGATGCTTTGTAGTCTTTGTCGTCTCAAATTGTAGTCTCATTATGTTGTCTCATAAGTGTAGACATAAGATGTCCCCCCCGACGTGATAGACAGTCTAGGAATCTCATTGTGTTGTTGGAGTTAGTGCTCACTGCCCAGGTTTCCACAACAGTGACAATGTGTGTAGCAGCATTGCCACAGCACTTTTCACATCCGGAGGGCCTCCCATAGTGCTGGGCCATCAAGGTTTTAGCCTTAATTTGAGGTTGGATTCAGAAGTGGTGGTGCAGGGGGCTGGGGTGGGGGGGCAGACATGAAAAAGTCTAGAGACAGATCTCTGAAACAAGCCTCTTTTCTCACTTGAGTGTTTTTGCTATGTTTTAATCCGCAAAGGTAATTGACCAATACCAGGATATACAAAGGGCAGGAAGGACATCCTTTCTGTCCGTTTTCTCTTTCTTTTGTCACATCTTTCACACTCACTGCTGTCTTATCAACATTCACAAAATTTTCATATTCACTCTGACACATACATATTTTTCATTTACCTTTCTTACTCATTCGGAAAATGAGTATTGCAATGGTTTCCGTTAAAACAAACTACAGCCTTGACACCCGCAGACATCCTCCTGACATGAAAGGTAGGATACAAATGTCATTTGTTATTGTTGTGACAAGAACCACTTGCACTTGTACAGCGTCCTCCACGCAGCAGCTCAGGGCTTGAAACATGATCAGTGTGAAAGAGATGTGTGACAGAGGCGTTGAGGCATCAGGCACTGGTTCATTGCAGTCTGTAAGGTAGAGACGGCTCTCCCAGCCAAGGCCAGACTTCACAAGGTTATATTACATCTCATGTTAGGCTGGCAAGTCAGTCGCTGCTGATTGGGTGAGCCAGGCAGTGATCAGCGTTGGCATCTGTGGCTGGTGGAGCAGAATGCCGACTGATGGCTGGGCAAACTCGGCCACATCCTGGTCCATCACTCCCCTCGACAAGAGACAAATAGAGAATGTTGCAAATGGACAGGTTCCTTCTGCTCCAGGGCTCAGAGGAAGCTGTGGACTCCATCCATTATTCCTGCATTGTAGCTACACAAGAAAAGCAGCTCCTGTTTCCCCTCCTCTGTGTGAGCTGTGGGCGCGTGGAAAGACGGTCAGAGAATTAGTCTGTGAGGCGGCGGAATGAATCCCAACAATCCCAGCTCTCTGAACTGTACAATAATATTACACAAGGCTTCTCTGATTCTGGTTTTGAGAGTTCGTAGAGACTTTGGATCAAGTAAATGGGGGGAAAGCACTGACTGGTGTCAAAAGAACCAGAGAGGAGACAAGGAGTAAATAGCTTTGTCCCCCAACCCCACACTAATCCCTCCCTTCATACCTTTCTCATGCTGGATCCACTTGCGTTCCACATAGTACTGATAGCAGCTTTCAAACTCCTTCTCACTGTAATTCCTAACTTCGATTGGAACAAAAGGTTCCAAAGTATTGAAGCCTTCCTGCAGAGGTTGGAAGTGTGTTTGGGGGAGAGAAAGGAGAGAGATAGAGGGGAACAGTGTCAGTCATGAGCAGAAGATGCAACAGCAACAAAATACACGCGCACAGTGTGTTTCATGTCCGGAGGACATCTCAAGACGGTGACGTCAGGGTATGGTCGTGAACTGGATAGCAGGGAAGGTGACCGAAGTCAGATTCAAAGAGGAGGGTCTTGAGACATCTTGAGGGAGGCGAGGCAGAGGAACTATGGGATGGAGGGAGCGAGGCGGAGGGACTGTGGGATGGAGGGAACGAGGCAGAAGAACTGTGGTATGGAGGTGGCGAGGCAGAGGGTCTCCAGGATGGAGTTCCAAAGTATAGGGCGCAGGGATGGAACTGTGACAAGAGATGAAGAACAGGGACCTGATGAGATGTAGCCCAGTGACTGGCTCCATGGCATTACCGATTAACGATGTGTGAAAGCGACTGGATTTGCAACAACAACCCTGAGGCCTCCCTCTGCGAGTGAGTAGCTGGGCTCTCAGGGAGGTTTGGGAGGAGCTTCAGTCAATCCGGGCACAGAATGCTCACCTTTCTAAGCAGATGGTGACGTAGATGAGACAAGTGGGAGGAACCCAATGGCCCAGTCTTGGTCAACGTCATCACCACATCTCCAGCGCACTGCAGCAGGTAACACATGGGCTAGAATAGAATAATAAGCCTTACATTTGACGCACCACCTAATCACTTTCAAACGTCTCAAAGCGCTTCACAGGACACTGTAAAGTGATTTGCCTGTATATTTTATGGGCAGACACACAGTGCACCAAAATGATGTGGACACATGCATACCTATACGCGTACATACACACCACACATACACATTCACGTACACACACAGAGCATTGGTGCAGGCAGTGTGTGGTACTGTAGAGAGAGGCTACTCTCTCAGACTCTCACCCAGTCATTGTTCATCAGCTTCTTCAAATTGTGCATCAGAGTCAGCTCGTGTCGAACAATCTGTGAAAAGAGTGTCCTGAAACTGGGGAAGGCGGGGTTAAGGCCATCAGAGAGCGTTCAGAGGTTCAGGATGGAGTGGCTGCCACTGATGGGGGAATATAGAGCACGAGGGACAAGTCAAATGAGTGGAGGCAGTGGGTTGGGTGAGTAAGCATGTCGAAGAGGTGGCGAGATGCCAGGGCATAAAAAGACTTCAAAATGAGGGAGATGATCTTAAAATAGATCCGTTTGATAAAAGAATTTAGCGTGTGATAGGGAGGCAGGGGAGCCTGACGAGGGCTGGGGTGATGGTGGGGGAGAGAGTTTAGTGGGTGATAGTGAGCCAGAGGAGCCTGGCAAGGGCTGGGGTGATGGACTGGGAGAGAGTTTAGTGTGTGATAGAGAGCCTGTTCAGACAAAACTTGAATTAGATGTTGCTTCAGTTGCTTCAACGAGATGTTCAATCGTGGAGAAGTTTTAATTCCCTGTTAATTTAGAAGTTGTTGTAAAACGATAAGAATGGATAAGAAGAACGTCCAACCAATCCGGGGTTCTGAAACAGGCCTAAAAGGAGTCAAGGGACTGTGGGCTGGAGGTCTGACACATAGGGTCTTGGCTACTGGACAAAAACAATTGTTTTGTTATTACCTCCTTTAAGAAGCGCTCGTTTGTAATCTTGAAATTATTGAGACAGACGGAGGCCTCAATGGGCTGGTCTCAAACGGAGCTGGATTGTAGGGAGACTGGAGCAGCTCTTTATGGCTTTTCATCCATATGTAAGCTGTCACATGGGGAAAAACACAAGAGAATTACTGATACTCAGCCTCACACTTGTTCTCAAATCCCTCCACTCCTCTGCATCCCCCTACCTCTCTGACCTCCTCTCTCCTCAAACCAGCTCCCGTTGACTTCGCTCCACTGGGTTTGGCCTCCTCCATGTCCCCCCCGAATCCTCTGCTCCACTCTCAGCGGCGTGCCTTCCTCACTACCTTCGCTTTCCCCCTCTTTTCTCAGTTTCAGGTCCCAGCTGAAGACCTTTCTCTTCAACCGCGCCTTTGGTCACCTTTCTACCCTTGCCGCCATCCTCTGGATAACTACACTAATCCAATCCAATAACATGGGTTGCAACTCACCATCTGGGACATGGAGAATAAGCCAGTCCTACTTGGAACAGTAATGAACAGCGTTGCAGAGTGTGAGTGTTTTCCCACACCTCTCTCACCGTCTGAAAGCTGAGAGGTCAAGGAAAGGACCTGGGACATTGAGCCACATTTATGGGTTCCTCCTTACACAGCGTTCCAGCGGGTTTGTTTCTTGAGGGATTATTATCAGACGTGTGGAGTAAGGAAACGCTTAGCCGGGAATCGCACCCAATTTGGTAGTGAAAAGGATACAGATGAGGTAGCGGATGGCAGGGTACGAAAAATTGGTAACTTTCAATTAACTGATGAGCTCCAGTGCTGGCTGCCTGACCATCAAACATGCCTCTCCAAACGCCTTCACCTGCAACACAACAGACGTATCACATACACCCTTCACTCCTGTCTGAAGCAGAGTGAAGCAAGCACACATTCCTGTTACTATAATAATAATAATTTTGGCATTTCATATAACGCTTTTCACATCTTATCGATGTCTCGAAACGCTTCACAGAATATACTCTCACATACACAGTGAATAAATACAATTTTTCATATTGATCTAATATCATATAAACAACTTTATAATATAAACAAATTTGGAAAATGCTTTCCAACAAATTTTCGTCCTGATAGAATTACATTCATTTCACGTTGCACCACTTTTAAGTTAACAAAATTCTGATTCAATTGCAGAGTGTACATTTGAGTGTGCACTTCTATTCCCATTTGATGAACTTGAAATATATATTTAAATGAAAAAAATAAATTGTAAATTATGTGATGGATAACCCAGCTGCTGGCAGTATTGGTGAATCAGCACTGTTCTCAATGGTTTTGGGTTGATTTAAAATTGAAGTTTAGTTTACTAACTAAAGGTGCAAAGTGCCATATTGCTTTCCAATGGAGGCACTAGAACACTGTCCTATGGAGTCCTACAGTTCAAGGTTTGGAGCACTCGCCTCACAAGCGAGAGACTTGGGATTGATTCCTTGGGAAGGTTTCCTTACTCCACACACCTGATAATAATCCCTCAAAAAATCCAATAATAAATTGGTCATTTTCAATCCACGACTGTTTTGTAGGAGAAGCTGCTGTGTGTAATTGACTGCCGTGTTTCGCTCTCCCAGAAATATACAGTCAATTCACTTTACAGTATATTCTATGAAGCGCTTTGAGACATCTAGAATACGTGAAAAGCTGCTATATCAAACACAAGGAATATTGTTGCAGTAAAAGCTTTGTTATCTGGCAATCTCGGGACCTGACCCGTGCCGGTTAACCAAATATGCCGGATATTCCAGTGGCAAGTTGGGGTATGTGTGTGCGTGAGTGTGTGTGTGTGTGTGTGTGAGGGTGTGTATGTGGGTGTGTTGCACACTCACGTTGCTCATTAACCCTTTGAAGAGGATGAGCTCAGGCTAGAGTTGACGAACCTTCATCACCAATTCTTCATGTGTCTTCAGCTTTCTACAATGACAACAAAAGTGACACAACACCCTCACCGTCACACACACAAACCCTCACACCCTGATGCACACACACCTTCACAAACACACACTCCCTCACACACTGACACAGCCTCTCACACGTACCCTTCAGCGTCTTGTTGTTGAATGGATAACTATCCGGTTGAAATTTTGGATGCTGCATTTTAAAAGGAAATAAAATAACATTTCAACTTCAGTTTTAACAAACTTCATTCTGTTTGTTCACAACAGACGTAAAGCTCTCACTGTTTAGGGTCAGGGGGGATAGAGGTCAGGGTTATGGTGTAGGGATAGGGGTCAGGGTTAGGAACTCACCTGTTGTAATGTGGTGATTCTTTCCTGCAGTTATAGTCTTATTGTGTATTCCTCCTCCCACCTGTGAAATATCGTGAACACACAGTGAGATACACACACACACCCAAATAGTGACACCCACACCCACATAGTGAGACACACATATAATAACACACACACAGACACACTCTTAGACACAGACACACATAGAGACAGACAGACAGACACACTCATAGTGACACACACAGACACACAGTGACACACACATACACAGCAGTACACAGACATAGTGACACGCGCACACATACACAGAGACACACACACAGACAGAGACACACACACAGTCAAAGACACACACTCAGACAGCGACACACAGATATAGTGAAACACACACACACAGAGAGACAGAGATACACGCACACACAGAGACACACACACACACAGAGACACACACAGACAGATATAGTGAAACACACACACACACAGACAGAGACACACGCACACACAGAGACACACACACACAGAGATAGTGAAACACATACACACAGACAGAGACACACGCACACACAGAGACACACACACAGACAGAGACACACACACACAGATATAGTGAAACACAAACACACAGAGACAGAGACACACGCACACAGAGAGACACACACACCCAGACAGAAACACACATACTCAGACACACACACATTGTCACACACAAGTCACAGAGAGTTATAGATATACACACACACCTCGCTCTCACATATACACACACAGTGCCACTCACATACTCTCACACACTCTCACAAAGTCACTGACAGTTACACACACACACACACACAGTGATACACACACACACGCACAGTCATATAAATCGAAGTTGTTGTTGTTGTTGCTGCTATCACAACAGAAACACAGACAGTCACCCTGACACACAGATACACAGTCACCCCACTCACCAACTCTTGTCCTCCTCTCTCTCTCACGTTTGACCTTGGAGGGCTACACAGGCAGTCACTCTCACACATTCAGAGACATTCTCACACAGTCAGAGAGACACACAGAGACACACACACACACTTATACAGAGACAGAGACACACACTCACACACAGACACGTACACACACTCATACACACACAGAGACACATACACACATACTCACATACAATCAGTCACAGGAGACACAAACACACACACACAGAGACATGGATACATACACACACTCACAGAGACACTCACACACATGCACTCGCACACACAGACTCTCACACACTCACACAGAGACATTCACACACACTCACACACAAGAGACACACACACGCACTCTCAGACACACACAGAGACACACACACAAACACACTCTCACACATAGAGACACACACACTCACACACATAGATACATCCGCGCAGTCATCGAGACACTCACACAGAGAGACACACACACACAGACACACACACACACAGTCACAGAGACACTCACACACACAGAGAGACACACACCACTCTCACACACACACACACAGTCACAGAGACACTCACACACAGAGACAAACACACACACACAGTCACAGAGACACTCAGACAAATACACACTCACAGTAACAGAGACACTCACACACTCTCACACACAGAGACAAACACACTCTCACACACACACACATCACAGAGACACAGACACACACACTCACTCACACATACACACTCACACAGAGACACTCACACACTCACGCACACATAAACACACACACTCACACAGAGACACTCACACACACTCACACACAGAGACACAGACACACACACACACACAGAGACACACACTCACACACAGAGACACAGACACACACTCACACACACAGACACGCAAAGAAACAGACACACACTCACACACAGAGACACAGAAACTCCCACACACACAGGCACAGAGATACACACACAGAGACACTCACTCACACCCCCCTCTCTCAGCTCCTCTCTCTCCGGGTTGACCTTGGCCATTGTCCAGGGCTCTGAGCTCGGGGGGATCTGGCAGGTGTTAGGCCTGAGGCCTGGGGTCTGGGCTGGGGGAGGGGGAGGGGGAGGCGGCCCCAGCCGGCTCTGGGCAGGAGAGGAGATGCCGTCCGAGATGGGTGGGGCACCAGCGGGGACGCTGGGAGAGAGGAGGCTGGGGATTGGCTGGTGAGGAGGATAGAGGAGGCTGGGGATTGGCTGGTGAGGAGGAGACAGGAGATAGGAGGCTGGTGATTGGCTGGTGAGGAGGAGACAAGAGGCTGGGTATTGACTGGTGACGAGGATACAGGAGGCTGAGGATTGGCTGGTGAGGAGGAGAGAGGAGGCTGAGGATTGGCTGGTGAGGAGGATTAAGGACGCTGGGGATTGGCTGGTGAGGACAAGAGAGGAGGCTGGGGATTGGCTGGTGAGGAGGAGACAGGAGGCTGGGGAATGGCTGGTGAGGAGGAGACAGGAGGCTGGGGATTGGTTGGTGACGAGGAGATAGGAGGCTGGGAATTGGCTGGTGAGGAGGAGACAGGAGGCTGGGGATTGGTTGGTGAGGACGAGTAAAGAGGCTGGGGATTGGCTGGTGAGGAGGAGACAGGAGGCTGGGGATTGGCTGGTGAGGAGGAGAGAAGTGGATGGGGATTGGCCAGAGCTCCCGACCGCCGCGAGTGGAGCTGAACACCCGACCTGTTTGTGAAGTGACTCCCCCCAACCCCCGAGCTCCTGGTGACGTGTCTCCCCCCCCCCCCCCCCCACCTCCACAGCATTTCCCCGACAGAGAAGGACAATTCAAGGGTTGACCGTCAGTGATAAACTGTGTTATCCGAGCGTTGATGAGGAATTCTCCCCCAATCCTGGTGAGCCCTGGGTGCCCTGTCCACCATCTTGGGACTCAAAGTCGAATGGGCACCAAGGACCATGATCTCCCAATGCAAACCCACATGCCGTGGTGGGGTCAGGCAGTACATTTCCTGATCATATCCATATACAGTAAATGTAAGTTTATCCGGCACACTCGGGGATCTGGCCAATGCCGGTTAAAGCGCGTGCCGGATATTCGGCCGAAAACACATCCAAAAGATGCATTATGCCGGATAAATTCCAGTTAATCGAATGCGGACTTTTTTTTCTTTTGAGATGTCGGTTACGCAGAAGTTACGGTTGATCGAGTCACGAATAAACGGGCTTTTACCGCATTAGCTCTTTCATAGCATCCGGCCCTGTCGGTGCTAAGCCAGGTGTTTGCACTTTCTGCAGCATTGTAAACGAATGGATGGATGTCCTGTGTGTTCTTTACTGACCCCGGACTCTATGGAGGAGACTATACACTCTGAGAGGGGGTTCTATTGAAATTTGGGGTTTCACCGGTAATACTGGTAGTAGCAGTAATTTTCCCAACTCAGTCCACTGTGAAGAACTATATAATAAAAAATTAATAATCGTTGCATATGATACGTGGGTTTTCACATCTTATCAACGTCTCAAAGTGCTTCACAGATCATAATGTCAAGTGAATTGACTGCATATTTGTTGGTGAAATGTGGCAGCCAATTGCACACAACAGCGTCCCATAAACAGTGATGGATTGAAAATGACCTTTTTTTTATTATTGTGTTTTTTTGAGGGAGGGATTATTACTAGGCGTGTGTGTGTGCATGGAGTGCCCAAGGTTTCACCCTGATTTGCCTGGATTCGAACACAGGTCTCACGCTTCTAAGGCGAGTGAGTGGCTCTAACCATTGAGCTACAGAAGCTCCACTATTGATCAAACTATTGATAGAGGAGTTTATGATCTCCGGTATCGTAGATAAGTTTAGGATTGAGTCCTCATTTAACAATGCCTCAAGTGTCAAGCCATCCATGTTTATTCCCCTTTGAGGCCAAATGACGTGTAATTGTTTTGTAAGGTGTTCAGTGTTTGGATATCTCCCCGATTCCAAGCAGCAGTTACACCTGTTTGGGAGCGTAAAGTGTAGTGACTGTGTATCTGGGGTGAAGTGTGGTGACTGCGCTTGGGAGCGTAAAGTGTAGTGACTGTGTGTTTGATGTGAAATGTGGTGACTGCGTTTGGGAGCGTAAAGTGTAGTGATTGTGTACAAAACACAAAATACTACAACAACTGGGAACCTGAAACAAAAAGAGAAGCTGCTGGGGAAACTCCGCAGGTCAGGCAGCATCCATGGAGAGAGGAAAAGGAGTCAACGTTTCGGGTCTACAAACCTTCGTCAGGATTTATGAGTAATTGTTTGTGAGAGCGAATGAGTGATTGTATGCGCTTGAGTGTGTGAGTGTGATAGTGAGTGTGAGTGTGTGAGTAAATGAGAATGTGAGTGTGTGTGAGTGATTTTATCTGTTTAAGTGTGAGAGTGCATGTGAGTGTGTGATCGAATGTTTGATTGTGGGTGACTGATAGGGTACGTGAGTGAGTGTGAGTGAGCGAGTGGTTTGAGTGTGTGAGTGATAGCGTGTATGATAGTGTGTGAGTGTGTGTGACAGTGAGTTAATGTGTGAGTGTGAGTGTATGTCGTGAGAGTGTGAGTGTTTGTGAGTGTAAGTGTGAGAGTGTGTAAGCGTGTGTGTTATAGTGTGAGTGAGTGTGTGTGAGTGAGTGTTTTTAGTGCGTGTGAGTGACTGACAGTGTATGGTAATGTGTGAGTGTGTGCGACAGTGAGTGAATATGTGTGACAGTGTATGTGGTGGGAGTGTGAGTGTGTATGAGTATAAGTGTGTGAGTTTAAGATTGTGTGAGATAGAGTATGGAGTGAGAGTGTGTGAGTGTTTTGATTGTGTGTGAGTGCAGTGATTTTGGATGCCAATGTGTGAGTGTGTGACAGTGAGTGAATGTGTAAGTCTGATAGTGTATGTGTGTGAGTGTGAGTGTGTGAGTGTATGTGTGTGTGTGTAAGTTTGCGTGAGTGAGTCAGACACAGAGATGTCTGTCAAGCTAAAGCCTAATTATTAGTAATAGTTACAATACACACTTAGCTCCAGCCCCTAACCGACAGCCACCACCCCACAGACCCCAACTACCATCTACCGCTTCAATTCTCCTATCAGTTCTATCCCATTCTCGTTCTCTCCTCATTGGCTAGATGTATCTCATGCTCCATACAGAAGTCTGGGTACCAACACGGCCTGCACTGCTGTAGACCTGTTGACTGTGGGTCTATGCCACAGCGGTAAACTTGGTAGCTGCCCCAGTTGTGGATATTTTGATTAACCAGGTGTTGAAAGCGCTGTGCAATCTCAGCCGGAATAGCTCGGAGGGCATGTGTAGCGTTATTGCTGGGGTCTCTTGGTGCCTCGCCTGCGCTCTGCCCTGGACAGTCCACGTTGCTGTACACAAAATATCTGTTGACTCGTCGGTATCTTAACCAAACGCTGAATGACGCACTGTATATGTTCATTAAGCCCTTGTCATCCTGTCCGAAACAGACGGCCACACATTGAATGTTGGTGCTGTACAACACAATACATCCCACATGCAAGTTAGCAAATGTCTCCCACAGTATAGCAGCCAAGAAATTCCCCTGAGGTTGATTTAGGCCAAATAGGTTTCTCTCAGAGCAAGTGTTAGCTTGACTGTCAGCAGTGATGGCGGGAGAGGCAGCGACAAAGTTGACAAAGGATAAGGATAAGGTTTCGTTTCTTCTGAAGTTTCCAATGTTGTCCAACCAGGTAAATTGACGATGGACCCAGCACTCGTTTCGGGTTAGCAAAACCAGAGCGTTTATCTGCATATTGGGACTCCATTTGGCCTGGTGGAACCTAGTCAACATTGGGAGAGAGACAGTCAGTGAGTAGGTGGGATGGAGTGTGAGGGAGGGAATGAGTGATTGAGTGAGTGTGAGGGAGGAAAGCAGGGAGTGTGGGAGCGGTGTGATTGAGAGAGGGAGAGAGTATGAGAGAGGGAAGGTGTGTGAGGGAGGGAGGGAGAATGAGAGAGGGAGCTAGTCGAGGATGGAGTGGAAGGGAGCGAGGGAGGGAGGGGGAATCAGGGAGGGTGGGAGTGTGAGGGAGGGAAGTGGGGAATGTGTGCGAGTCTGTGTCAGGGAGTGGGAGTGATGGAGTTTGTGTGAGGGAGGGAGTGTGCGAGAGAGGGAGGATGTGTGAGGGAGGAATGGTCTGTGAGAGTGAAGGAGTCTGTGGGAGGCAGAGTTGGAGGTAGTGTGAGGGAAGGAGTGTGAGGGAGAGAGTGTGAGGGAGAGGTTCGAATGTGAGTGCGTCCGTGCCAGGGAGTGAGATTGATGGAGTGTGTGTGAGGGGGCAGTTTGTGAGTGAGGGAGTGTATGATTGAGGGGGAGTGTGAGGGAGGGAGTGTATCAGGGAGGAGGAGGGAGTGTGTGTGATATAGGTCATGTGAGGGAGTGTGTGTTAGGGATTGAGTGTGAGAGGGTGAGTGTATGAGATGGGGAGTGTGTGAGGGAGATAGGGGGAGGTATAGGGATAGTGTGAGGGGGAGTGCTAGTGTGTGTAAGGGAGAGAGTGTGTAAGAGAGAGAGTCTGAGAGAGGGAGGGAGTGTTTTTGTGTGTGTGAGGGAGTGAGGGAGTGAGGGAGCGAGGAGTGTGAGAGTGAATGTGAGACAGTGGGTGAGAACGTGAGATTGAGAAAGTATGAACGAAAATATGAGTATGTCAGAGGCTGCATTTTTGTGAATAAGTGTGTGATTGAGGGTGAGAGTGTGAGTAAGTGTGTGAATGTGTGTGTGTGAGACAGTGTATGTGGTGACAGTCTGTGTGACTGTATGAGGGAGCGTGTTAGAGAGTATACGTGAAAGTGACAGAGTATGTGTGAGTGTGTGGTATGTGTGCAAGCGAGTGTATGTGAGAGTGAAAATGAGTGTGTGTGTGTGAGAGAGAGAATCCGTGTGTGAGTGTGTTTGTGTACGAGAGTGGTATGTGTGTGAATGTACACGAGAGATTGGTGTGAGAGAATGCGTTTGAAATGAAAGAGTGAGTGTAAGTGAGAGTATTTGTGTGAGTGAATGTGTGAGAGTTTCGGAGAGTGTGACAGTGAGAGAGAGAGAGATTGAGAGATAAAGAGAGAGAGGGGGGTCATTCCTCAAAGCCACTTATGCATTCAAAACTTTATGTATAACTCGGGTGGATATTCCTATGGCGTCTGAGGTGACTGTGATCATCAACAGTATCGGGAGGCAGGAGAGAACCTTCATTATGTCTCTCTTCTCTGTGTGAGAAATATACAGAGAGAGTAAGAGAGAGAGAGAGAGTGAGTTTGCGGCTGAGGGACAGAGAGAGAGTGAAGGAGACTCTGCAAGAGATTGTGAGAGAGAGTGTGCGGGAGACTGAGAGAGTGTGTGAGAGAGTGTGAGGGAGAGTGTGAGAGAGAGAGTGTGAGAGAGACTATGTGCGTGACAGTGTGAGAGTGTGTGAGAGAGTGTGCGTGAGAGTGTGTGTGAAGGAGACTGAGGGAGAGAGTGTGAGGCTGAGATAGCGTGTGTGTGAGGGAGACTGAGAGAGAGTGTGTAAGAGAGTGTGAGGGAGACTGAGAGAGTGTGTGTGAGGGAGACTGAGAGTGTGAGAGAGTTTGTGAGAGACAATGTGAGAGTGAGATAGTGCGTGAGAGAGAGTGAGACTGAGAGAGTGTGAGAGGTTTGTGAGAGACAGTGTGAGGGTGTGTGAGAGAGAGTGTGCATGAGAGAGTGAGAGTGTGAGAGACAGTGTGAGAGTGTGTGTGAGAGAGAGAGAGTGCGTGAGAGAGAGTGAGACTGAGAGAGTGTGAGAGTGTGGGAGAGTTTGTGAGACAGTGTGAGAGTGTGTGAGAGAGAGTGTGAAGGAGACTGAGGGAGCGAGACTGAGGGAGCCAGTGAGAGAGTTTGCAACTGAGAGAGTGAAAGGGAGCGAGTGAGCGACAGTGCGCTATTGAGAAAGAGTGTGAGAGAGATTGTGTGTGAGAGAGATTGAGTGCGTGACTGAGAGACAGTGAGAGAGAGAGTGAGACACAGTGAGAGAGTGTGTGAGAGACAGTGAGAGAGAGAGTGTGTGAGCGACAGTGAGAGAGAGAGAGTGAGACACAGTGAGAGAGTGTGTGAGAGACAGTGAGAGAGAGAGTGTGTGAGAGACAGTGAGAGAGAGTGAGACACAGTGAGAGAGTGTGTGAGAGACAGTGTGTGAGAGACAGTGAGAGAGAGAGTGAGACACAGTGAGAGAGTGTGTGAGAGACAGTGAGAGAGAGAGTGTGTGAGAGACAGTGAGAGAGAGAGTGAGACACAGTGAGAGAGTGAGTGAGAGACAGTGACAGAGAGAGTGTGTGAGAGACAGTGAGAGAGTGTGTGAGAGAGTGTGAGAAATAGTGAGAGATTGTGTGTTTGAGGGAGTATGTGTGTGTGGGAGAGAGTGTGTGAAGGAGACTGAGAGAGAATGTGATAGAGAATGCATGAGACACAGTGAGAGAGAGTGTGTATGAGAGAGTGCGTGAGAGACAGTGAGAGGGAGTGTGAGAGAGATAGTGTGAAGTAGATTGTGAGAGATTGTGAAAGAGAGGAAGACAGAATGCGAGGGAGACTGTTAGAGGGTGTGAGAGAGAGTGTGTGAGAGACACAGAGAGAGTGAGACAGTGTGTGTGTGTGAGAATGAGACAATCTGTGAGAGTGTATGATAATGTATGAGACAATGTGTGAGAGTGTGTGTGAGAGTGTGTGTGGGAAAGAGTGTGCGTGTGTGAGAGTGAGTGTGAGAGAATGAGAGAGACTGTGTGCAAGAGTGTGGGAGTAAATCTTTGAGAGTGTGAGAGATTGGGTGTGAGTGTATGTGGGAGAGTGTGAGTGGCAGAGAGATTGTGGGAGGGAGTGAGAGACTGTGTTAGAGAGTGTGAGAGAGCGAGAGAGGGAGTCAGAGAGTGTGGGAGTGTGTGTGTGAGAGAGCGTGTGTAAGAGAGTGAGAGAGACTGTGTGAGAAAGTGTGAGAGAGAGTACGAGAGAGAGACTGTGAGAGTGAGAGAGAGTTTGAAAGAGAGAAATAGAGTGAGAGGGAAGTGTGTGAGAGTAAATATGTGAGAGTGTGTTGGAGAGTGAGTGACTGTAATTCTCTATCTCCCTCTCTCCCTCCCTCAATCTCTCGCTGTCTGTTTATAATCATCATGGCATTTTACCCAGCGCCCACAAATACAGTGAATTTTCCTACTTGGCTTCCCCCTGTCCCGACCCCTGCCATCCTGCTCTTGTCCCAACCTGACTGTACAGCGCCTTAGGACGTCCTCCCGACGTGAACCGCGCTGTGTGTGTGTGTGTGTGTGTACATATCTGTGTGCGTACCTGCATGCGTGTGCATGTGAGTTCCCATGTGTGTGCGCATGGAGTGAGGAAACTTGCCCATCATTTTGTCCTGTCCTTTGCCGACTAGGAATCGAACCCAGGTCTCTCCCTCACTAGCGAGACAAGTGCTTTAACCACTGAGCTACAGGGCTTACCACTAGGCGTCACACATTGAGAGAGTGTGTGCAGCTCAGTGGTTGGAGCCCTAGCTTTGCAAGCGAGAGGACACTAGTCTGATTCCTGGTCGAGACAGGACAGGATGAAACCTTAGGCGAGTTTCCTTACTACACACACACACATACACAGAGACACATAGACACACACACCTGTGTTTACCAGCAGTCGGGAGGAAACCGCTTGTTGTTCGGTTAGCGGATCACTAGCCCCCAGCCCCCCCCCCCCCCCCCCACCCCGCTCCTCCGTGGGTAATAATACCTTCGAAATAATAATATTTTTGTTCACTCAATCCGCGCCTGCATTCTCTTGAATATGGCAAAATGAGAAACTATAACCAAGGGTCAAAGCCTTTAAATTTGGGGTCAGCACTTTATAATCCTTGCGTTTGATATAGCGCTTTCCATATCTTATCAACGTTCCAAAGCGCTTCACAGAATATACTGCAAGGTGAATTTATTTTATATATTTATGGGCGAATCGTGCCAGCGAATTGCGCACACATAGTCGTCGATTGAAATGACCAATTTTATTATTGTGGTTTTTTTAGTGAGGGATTATCATTAGGCGTGTGTGTGGAGTAAGGAAACTTGCCCAAGGTTTCGCCGTGACATGCCTGGATTCGAACACAGGTCTCCCCAGATTGGTCTCCCCAGCTTGCAAGACAAATGTTCTAACCACTGAGCTACAGGAGGTCGCACTGAGTTGACAATACAATTATTCACTCAGATATGTTAATTTATGGAATTCTCTTCCCCGAAAACTATAGATGCTCATTGCTTGAACCCATTAAAGCCTGGTATTGATAGATTTATTGTCGATCAAGGTATTAAAGGATATGGGAATAAGGCGAATAAGTGACATATGGAGTTATATTCTTCCTCTACTCCTGATTCTTATGTTCTTGTATGTTTACCCAGTATCTCCACGAGTTCCTGCAGCACAGTACAGCCTAGACTGTGAAGCGCTCGGAGACATGTAGAAGTTATCAAATGCAATAAAATATGCAAGGATTCTTATCATTAATCCCCGCCTTCCGTCTCACCCCATCTCTCCTCAGTTCAACTTTGAGACAGTAACTGGCCATCGCATTGGGACGTCCTCCAGACGTGAAAGGCGTTATACAAGTGCAATTTTATTATTGTTGTGGTTGCTCATCTCATGCCTTCGAAAAGTATCAGTGGTGATTGACAAGATACACAGAAAAGTGAACTCACTCCATATTTTGTGGACGACATGCAGTTAGAAAGTTGTTGTCATGATGTTTTATTGAATATCACTAACTCCACATGTAGCTCAAGTGTTCAATGTATATGCTTTATACGTTTGTACATCATCAACTAAATTAATACTGTCAATCAAGTATTTAATTAATTTCGCAGTGTGTTGGTTATGAACCATCTTTGAAAACTGTGTTCAAATGATCGCTTTATGTGGGGTGGGATGCGTGAAGAAGGGAGTGATGAGAGGTAACTTGTTTCATTGTTGGATTCCCCAACTGATTTTGGGGTTGCGGAACATAAGACGGGAGTAAAGGTTTGAGTAAGTGCATGTGTGCACAAATCGCTGTCACGTTTCTCCCACACATTCTACCGTAAATTCATTATACAATATGTTTTCTGTAGCGCTTTGAGACATCTTGGTAAAGTGGTACGGCGCTGTATTGAATACATGGATTAGTATTATTCATATTGTTAAAAAACTACCCATTCCAAGAATAAGCAATAGTGCCTTTCAGGTCACCGTTCCTCACACAACCATCTCCACAACGAGGTATAATGTTAAATCTTTCCTTACAGTTTCTAAAGCGATTCTCACGCAACAAACTTGGGAACTAATTAATTAATTAGTTCACAATTTAATTTACTTGTTGATGTATAAACGTATAACCGTAACACCATTACACTAGTATAGAGCTCATAGATTGAAGGCATGTGTTTCATGTGGAATTACGAATTGATCGATACCAAGCATTAGCAAAATTAATAATAGTATCATTTTCCCGATTCCAAGAATGAGCCAAGTTACCTCTCATCACTCCGTTCTTCACACATCCCACCCCACAAAAAGCGATCATTTTAACTCTGTCTTCAAACAAGATTCGTAATCAACAAACTGCGAAAATAATCCAAAGTAGGTTGACGGTTTAATTTACTTGATTATGTACAAACGTATAAAGCACAAACATTTAACACTTGAGCTACATGTTGAGTTAGGTCTATTCAATAAACAATCATGGCCACACCTTTCTAAAGGCATGTCATCCACACAATACGGAATGAGCTCTCTTCACAGTGTATCGTGTGAATCGCTTCAAATACATTTCTAAGCTTTGAGATGAGACAAACACTACAATAACAAAATGACAGTGGCGAAGCGCCATTCATGTCAGGAGGACGTCCCGAGGCGACGGACAGTTACTGCCTCAAAGCCGAGATAAGGAAAGGTGGGGGGAGAGGGAAGGTGGGGACTCGGATTTGCGGATGGGAACGTCGAAGAGGAGAGTTTTGAGGCGAGACTTGCAGGAGGTCATGGATGGGGAATGTATGGGGCGAAGCAGACAGATTGGAGAAGGGAGTTCAGGTGTTGGGGGTAAAGTGACTGAAGGCTCGGCCTCCAATGGCGGGATGGGTGGGTGGGTCGGGGGAATGGCCTGCTGAGCCGAGGTGGTGGAAAGGTTGGTAAAGTTATAGCAGGACACGGATGTAGAGTAGAGCGATTTTGCGCGGGGCTTCAAATGGGAGACACTGCATCAAACTCAAAAAGTTTTTTCAGCACAGGATCTTGGGGATCTTTTATTAACGTCCTGGGAGACCTTCGAATAAAGTGCAATTCAATAAGAATAATTCTTGCATATTTTAGTGCATTTCATTTCGTCACTGACATGTCTCCAAGCGCTTCATATTCTGTGCTGAATGTGCAGCAGGTACATGTGGATTTAGTTGGTAAATATATAGGAACATAAGTATCAGGAGCAGCAGTAGGCCATTCGGCCCATCGAGCCTACCCCGCCAACAAATAACATCATCTCTGATATTCTAACCTAACTCCACCTGCTCCGCCTTTTTCCCATGTCCCTTTTATCCACAATAAATATACCAATGTCATTCTTGAATCTGTTCAATGACTGAGCATCCACAGATTTTTGAGTAGAGAACTCCAAAAATTCACTGACGTCTCTGTGACGAAGTTTATTTTCAACTCATTGCGAAAGGGCTGACAACTAATTTTAAGACTTTTACCTCTGATTTTTGTTTCTGCAACCAGGGAAACAATTTCCCACTGTCATCTCCGGCATGCCCCTTAATAATCTTATACGAGTCCCTGACATTACCACTCATTCTTCTAAATTCGAGAGAATATAGGCCTAGTATACTCAACGTATCTTCATCAGTGAACTCCCTCATTGCATGCACGAACCTAATGAATCTACGGGTCTCCACATTCAGTTATAATTTTGGCTCTGTCCTTACAGTTTGCAAAATGATTCTCAACGAATTAATTTGCGGTTACATTTACTTGGTGATCTACAAACGTATAACAGCAACACAACTACACTCGTATAGAGCTCATAGATTGATTCCTTGAGTTATATGTGGAATAAAGAAGTTATCGATCGTAAGCATTATTATGAATTATAGTAATATTTTCCCCATTCCAAGAATGAGACAAGTTACCTCTCATCACTCCTTTCTTGACACATCCAAACTCAAATGAAGCGATAATTTGAACTCTGTCTACAAACTTGATTCGTAAGGCTTCAGACCGCAACGCCTCTGCATCCCCCAGCCGCGGCCTCATATCCCTTGAGATGATGCCGCCCCATTGACCCTCGCTCCTGGTCCCCCGCGTGCGCACTATGGCTGCCGCCACGACGGGAGCTTCCCTCCCGCTATTCAAGCTTTTCCCCCCAACCCCCCCTCTCCGTTATTTTTTCTCTACCATTCTTTCTCTTCGCCCTCCTCGTTTACTGTCCCTGCTCGACCCTCCCACCGCTTCCCTCTGTTGCAGTATTGGAATCCTCCGTCGGGCTCACCGTGGCACTCGGCGCTGAGTGTCCAACAGCAGTCACACCAAGTGCCCTGTCCCCCATAATCACCGTCAGCCCCACCGGACACAAACACGGGGGGTCAACCTCTCCTCCCTTATTCAGATCCCCACCCTCCCCGCCGACTATCGCAGCCCGCCATCACACCCCTCGGCCAACTGCTTTTTCCGCATCGGCCTCCAAAATGTCCGCTCTGTCTGCAATAAGGCACTGGCCATCAACGATCTCATCCTTGGTGAGAACATTGACATCATGGCCCTGACGGAGACTTGGATCATCCCAGGCGACACTTGCCCCCTTGTTGAAGCCACACCACCAAACTAAACATTCCACCATGCTCCTCGACCCAACCGTCGTGGCGGTGGCGTGGCCCTCATCTCCAGGACATCCCTCGCCCTATCCCCCTATTCCTCCGGCTCCTTCCCATCTTTTGAACATCTCACCCTTTCTCACTCCTCCCACAGTTCTTTCAAAATCCTACTCGTTTATCGCCCCCCCAAACCCTCCCCCACTTTCATTTCAGACTTTTCTTCACTATTAGTTTCCCTTTGTGCCTCCTCTGATCGCCTTATCATTCTTGGCGATTTCAACCTTCATTTCACCCCCTCCTGCCCCATTTCCTCTGAATTTTCCTCTTTCCTCTTTCAACTTCTCCCTTCATATCAACACTACCACCCACACTCACGGCCATCCTCTCGATCTGGTGATCACCCGAGGCCTCAACGTCTCTGGCGTCACCATCACACACAAGGCCATTTCTGACCATTTTTTCATTTCCTGCAACACCTCTATCCCTCCCCCTTCCACTTCCAAACCCACCACCATCTTCTACCGGCCCTGGAAGAAGATTCCCCCTCAAACTTTCACCTCTGCCCTAGAAACCTCCGACCTCTTCCCACAATGGCATTCTTTTTGTACAGACCCATCCTCCGCCTCCACCGCCCTCCACAACACCCTCTCCTCTACCCTCGACACCCTGGCCCCCCTCACCTCCAAAACCGTCTCCCATTCCCGATCATCAGCATGGTACACATCTCAACTCCGCTCCCTCAAAAGCCAAGTGAGAGCATTTGAACGCACCTGGCTCAAATCTGGCCTCACGGTCCACCGGCAAATCTGGCTGGACCGCATCAAAAATTACCGCTCCGCCCTAGCCACCGCCAAATCAGCCTTTTACTCTAGGATAATCCTGGAAGAGAAGGACAAGCACCGCCTCCTCTTCGCCACCACCAACCAGCTCCTCCGCCCCACCCGCCTCACCTCGCAGATCCTCTCCTCAAACGTTCGTTGCGAGGAGATGCTGGATTTCCTCGAATCTAAAATCGAGAAAATCCGTTCTGCGGTTTCCTCCCCCCACCACTCCTCCACCTCAGCGCCCTCATCAGCAACCTCAACCCCCACTCACCCCCCATTTCACACTTTCAACCCCACCACCCCGCTTTCAATCACAAAAACAATCACCTCCATGAAACCCACCACGTGCTCATTGGACCCCATCCCCACCCCCCTCCTTCGCACCCAGCTCCATTTGTTAGCCCCACTCATTTCTGACACCATTAACCTTTGCCTCTCCTCAGGAACTGTCCCTACCTCCCTTGAAATAGCCACCATCACCCCTATCCTGAAGAAACCCTCCCTTGATGCGTCGCAACCATCAAGTTATAGACCCATCTCCAACCTCCCGTTTCTATCCAAGGTCCTTGAAAGAGTGGTTGCCTCCCAGCTCCGCTCTTTCCTTTCAACTCTTTCACTTTTTGAACCCCTCCAATCAGGTTTCCGCCCTATCCACAGCACAGAAACTGCCCTGGTCAAGGTCACAAATGACATCCTAACCGCCTGTGACCAGGGCTCCCTCTGCCTCCTCGTCCTCTTTGACCTGTCTGCTGCGTTCGACACAGTCGATCACACCATCCTCCTTCAACGTCTTTCCTCCCACCTCAACCTTCAAGGCACAGTCCTTAACTGGTTCCACTCTTATTTGACGCATCGTTTACATTTTGTTTCTTCCAATGGCTTTTCATCAAACCCCCGCACAGTTTCCCACGGCGTCCCTCAAGGCTCTGTCCTCGGTCCCCTTTTTTTCACCCTTTACACGCTCCCCCTGGGCGATGTCATCCGCAGACATGGGGTAAATTTCCACATGTATGCGGATGACACCCAGTTGTAGCTTTCTGCCTCATCCCTCAACCCCCAGACGATCGATGTTCTGACAGCATGTCTGTCCGACATCGAATCGTGGACGAGGGACAACTTTTTGCAATTGAACGCGAGTAAGACCGAGGTCCTCCTGATTGGCTCAAGCCAGCACCTCCGCACATCGGGCGCTGCCAGCCTCAACATCCAAGGCTGCACTCTCCACCTCACAAAGCCAATCAGGAACTTCGGCATCATGTTCGATCAAAAACTTTCCTTCCTCCGCCACATGTGCGCCTTGACCGGCACCGCCTATTTCGATCTGCGCAACATTGCCAGGCTCCGCAACTATCTTACCCCCCGCGCTGCCGAAACACTCGTGCACGCGTACATCACCTCACAGCTGGATTACGGAAACTCTCTCCTAGTCGGCCTCCCCGGTTCCTCCATTGATAGGCTGCAGGCCATCCAAAACTCTGCAGCCCGTGTACTATCCCGCACCCTCCTCCGTGATCACATAACCCCCACCCTCGCCCATCTCCACTGGCTCCCCATCCTCCAGAGGATCGAATTTAAGATCCTCGTTCTCACCTACAAGGCCTTACACGGCCTTGCCCCATCCTACCTAGCCGATCTACTCTCCCCCTACACGCCCACCCGGACCCTCCGTTCAACAGGACTTGGCCTGCTCCAAGCCCCCCGCCCGAACCGCCCCACCATCGGAGGCCGGGCCTTCAGTTTCTCCGCTCCCACCCTATGGAATGCCATCCCTCAATCCCTCCGTTTCGCCTCTTCCCTTTCCTCTTTCAAGGCCGATTTGAAGACTTTCCTCTTCGATCGTGCCTTTTGTTTCACCCCGAACTCTTTTACCTCCCCTTCGTGTTTCACCCCGTCCCAAACACTCCCCTCCCAGCTCGGGTCACACGCCTCTTGTTCAGCGCCTTGGGACGTCCTCCCGACGTGAAAGGCACTTTATAAATGTAAATGTAAATTGTTGTTATGCATGACCGCAAAGTCTGTTATTCAGCAAACGATTACACGCAAAATAGTGGTCAGCGTCTAATCAAATGCGAATAATATGATAATTCTCAACAAATAAACTCTTATTTTTTCTTGTACTTGTGAGCAACTATGTGGGGCAAATGTTCAGCCATGATCGTTCGTGTTCTACATTGTGGTCGCAGCAATCGTGGTTTGAATTGGGAACATGGCAATCGCCAGCCCTTTGCGGTTTGTTGTATTCTTCATGTGTTTTAATGTACTGTCAGTGCACAAGGAATGGAAGTTTTGTTGCGATAATCACAATGATCTTTGCACGTGAAGCAGCATCTGATCGCGTATTCGGAACTTTTCAAACGCTTCAGAGAATACACTGCAAGGACAATTGACAGTATATGTTGTGGACTACAATAATCATTACCAAACTGTCCGTTTCAGTTACTAGTGTGATTACTAAATCACTTACTAATGGTCAGAACTGTCTCCTTCGGGATAAAGAATCTATTGTTTTTTGAGTTCAATGACACACTCAGCAATCACAACTCTTCACTCACCCACCCATAGTCCAAAATTGTTTTTAAAGTAAGTATTTTGTAATGAAGTCCAATGTTCTGAGACTTCTGCGCATTCCACCTGTGCACGGGAATCCATCATCTTAGCATGAAGCGATTATGGTTTATCAGGGTACGTTTCCCGTTTACCTAATTCTCGACAGTATTTGGAACAGAACACCAATGGACATAGCTGAGTGACCAGAGAGATTGAGCTGTGAGGAACTGCTACGCTTGAAACAGATAATCGAAAAATTACCGCCTGGTGGACCTATGTTTCAAGTGACGTTCACCTTTTGTTGCTGCCAAATTTCCTGGGTTAAAGTGGAGATTAAAGTTGTAGCTTTGGATGTGTAGGATAACCTGGTGCAGTTTTCATGCACAGGTTGAAATCTGTCAAATCTGTCAGCAAAAAACATCTAATGAAGGTCTTCATGTCATCTCTATGATGTGATAGCACGTTATGTGAAATATATGGAATCAAATGAAATCGAAGGGCAAGCAGAATTAGGGAAAACTGTATAAAGTAATCACGTGCAGACAAGAGATTGTCTAAACCATTTCTATGCTGGTTTGTCGGTAGCCGTGGCCGAATGGTTAAGGTGATGGACTAGAAATCCATTGGGAAACTTCTCGCGCAGGTTCGAATCCTACTGACAACGAATACTGCACACTGTAATCATGATTGTGTCACTAGGTGTCGTAATGTCGCACATTGGTACTAACCACGGATTGTGGAAACATTTTATTACCAAAATGAATTTGGTGAATCAGACGAGACATTCAAATGTTCTAATGTGAAGTGTACCTGACTGAAAGCTTGCCTTAATAATATTGTAATTAACAATTATTTTGTGGTACCTGGCACCCCACATCCACCCCCGCCAGACCCGCTCTCTCGCCCTCTCTTTTGCCCGCTCCCTGTCGATCCATACCTATCTTTCCTACCCTCTATCATTCCCACCCACTCACTCTCCCCAGCATGTCTGCTTGGTGCTAAGCTTTTTGCTCAACATTCAGGCGAAACGACTCCTGAGCCGTTTTCATTCTATAATTCTCATAAGAGGAAACACCATATCAAAATAAAAGATGAACACGATTATAGAAAATAAACTGATAGCTCTGAATGAAGTTGAGCTCTCTTTTCTATTTTAAAAAATGTATGAGTGTCCTTATATTTACACTGTTGCAATTCAAATTGTTTAAACACAGCTGTGGTATGATGCTGCGATTCATTATTAAAATCTTAGAACAATGAAATAAGAATGGACTTGATAGCTCTCGTGAATGAACACCAACGCATTGACCTCAATGTGATTTGAATATGTAACCATCTGATCTGGAGAGAGACGCGCTACCGCAGCGCCACGAAATCAATAGCTTAACATACACAGGCTCAGTTGCAGAGGACTGAAGGAAAGCAGAAAACGAGATGGATTTTAAACAAATTTTGTTGAGTAGTTTTCCCTTCAAAATGAAATATATACTTCGGAGATCTAACCGTAGTCTCACACGTTCTGGTAACTACAGAAGTACATTGTGCTCATCACTATAGATGCTGACGGTGTTGCATTATATTAATAATGCTTCTATATTGTCTAGTGGCTTACCATTTTGATGAGACGTCTCGATGCGCTTGATAGAAAATGCTGCAACGTGATTTGGCGGTACATTTTGTGGTTGAGATGCAGCAGTGAATTACACACCACAGTGTACAACAAACTGATTTCGTCAATACTGGAGGCAAACAATTCAGGAAAGTATCTCATTCCACTACAAACGATCCTAATTATTTCCCTCAATCTACGACTGTTTGTGGAAATCTGCGATAAATAAGTAACTGTTGCGTTTCCCTCGACCAGTATATAGATAACTTGGTTCATTGAATATTCTATGCAAATCCTTTAGAAATTCCCAAAACGTGATAAGCTGTTATATTCAAATATCAATTAATAATTAGATTTATATAGAGCCTTTCACGTCGGACGTCTCACCGATCTGAACAGTCATGTCGGAACTAGAACAGGGGATGTGGGGGGGGGGGCGGTGTCGGACTAAAATGAAGGAAAGTAGGAAAATTGACTGTATGCTTGTGGGCGAAACGCCCGCAGCCAAATTTAGCAAATACTAATAAGCAATTATTACACTATAATTTATCGGTGAATACAAGGAGCGTTTTACAGATTGGCATTTCATTTTAATTAATGTTATGCGAAATACTAAATGCGATTCAAGACATTTATGGATACCAGTTGAATGGATTATTTGCTGAGTGTCTGCTAAAACGTGATAACGATATAATATTGCACATAATTCCTAGAAATGAGCTCTAGCAGTGGGTCTTTAGCTGCGCGGGATCAGCAGGAGACCGATGCGAGTCGAGCAGAGGCGCCAGGTGCTGCACTGGTGGGCGAGAAGTTCGGAGAGTTTGATTGTGCTGATAGTCAACGTTTGCTGGATGGAGATCATACAACACCAATGAGAAGCGCTCAGGATATCACAGCGTGTCAATGGCAAACACGTCAATTGATACATAAATGCAAGTAGTTTCTCGTGAATAATATTTATTATTTGGCAATAATAAAGTACAGTTATAGCTACAGATCAGATAATAACAGAACAAATATTATCAGGTATACCCAAAACATTCTGCATTATTGCACTAATGTTGTTGTGGCTATCTCGAGTGACTACAATGTGAAAAGTAAAGTTCTAATCAAACGATATACCCAATATTGTGTTATTGGCAAAAAACAAAACCACATAGCATCGAAAGTAGCCTTGCAGTGGTGGCCAGTTCTGATACCTCATCTATTTACCAACTATATTTAAATGACGTTTGTGAAGGAACAGAGAGTTTGATATCCAATCCGTCTAATGGCACAGAATTTGGAGGCGCAGTGCATTGATTAGAGGGGAGCAGGAAGATTGATCCGGAAGTAGATAAATGAAGTGAAGGAAGGAAACCGTGATGGAATGAATTCAAAGCATGAAGTCATTCACTAGAGCAATAGAAATGAAAGAATAAAATACCTTCTGAACGTGGAGAAAAAAAGTATGAAGGAGGACAAAACAAGATGTTGGTGTTCAGGTGAACTAATCACTGAAGACAGATCACAGTAGCGAACCGTTATCAGCAAAGAAAATTAGATGTTTACATTTGTGGTAAGGAGTGAGGCAAATGAATTAGAGAAAATTACCCTTCGACTAAGCAACGCCTTTACAAGACCGTATCCAGATTACTGTGTTCAGTTTCGGATACTGCGGGACTAAAGATGGTTAAATCAAGTAATTGATGAGTAGAAGACCTTGATTGTTCTTTCACCAAACTAACTTAACAATTTTACGAAACGGGTAAGTCACCATATTTTTCAACTGTTCTCTGAATTTAGATTGTGTCAAAGCATAAACACACGTATTTGTGGAACAACTGAAAAGTCGAAATATATCTCCCACATGTATAAGTTCGCCGCGTCTCTTGTCTATATCTAAAACATACATAATTATATCATTAAGATTTGTGGCTACGTATGTCACCCACAATAGTACAAAACTCCCAGATACAACAAATAGTAAAACAATGGATTTTCTCCGACTCTCCATCTCTGGATCAATGTGATTCTGCCCAGGGCTATGGGCTCGGAGTCTTCTGCGGGCCCGACTGCTGACCACAATGTGTCTGACTGTCAGAGCATTGAGCAGCAAAACGATGACAAATGGGAGGCTTGGCGTTAATAAATATAGAAATATCTTAAATATTGTCCATTTCATTGAAAAATAATAACTTATTTTAACGACACAAAGCCAAGGTTTGTTGTTAATGATGAAGAGCGGTTCAAACTCCAGGCACAGAGGACTGTATATTGCACAAATCAGCACAGAGATGGTTCCCAGAACCACAGCCGCCGATCTCTGGGTGCAATATGTTGATTTCAATTTGTGGTGACAAATGGCGACATGTCGGTCAAAGGTGAAAGCCACTGTGAACCAGACAGAACACGCTGAGGTCACATTCAGCAGCAACTCGTGGAGAAGGCAGATCGGGGTGAGAAGAAGAACATTGAATATTGGGAGATACTGATCACCTACGCGGTTCAGTATCACATCAAATATCACCACCGTCAGATCTGCCCCCGCCATGCCCACCAGGTAGCGAGTGATGCACGTGGAGAGTCCGCACTTTCCTCGCCAGAGGATCACAATCGTCACCAGGTTAACTGCAAACAAAACACAAGAAATATTCGAGTATCTTACAAAATCAACAACTGCAGTTTAATCGCCTCCCTCGCCCAGGGTAACGCACTGGAGAATTTGTCGGTGTCAGAACACCACAACCAGGTGCCAGGTAACGCAGGAGATTCCGAAGGTATTTGAGCATTCGGAAACTAATCCTATTGGCATCAGGGAGTAAGGAGGGATTGGTTAGATCTCACTTGGTGAAGCAAACGTGAATCCACCTTCTGCAGTTCACTTTTTGTTACATAGTTACTAGATTTTCTTTTGAAACATGTACGTTGGTGTCTCGTATTGTTTGAATAATTTGAACGCACATTAGTCAATGAGACGTTTAGTGAATGGAGATTTGGGAGCTGGATTTACCCTAAGTAGGACGTCTGGCGCATCCATGTGCCTCGAAGTTGTTCAAATCAATTATAATTTCGATGTCAGGTTTGCAGTTTTGTCAGAGAATTTTACGGAAACATAGCTTCACAATTTAGAATAAATTGATCCAAACCTTGACAAGTTAAAGTGCTTCAAGGAGTATATCTAAATAAATAATGATAGAATAAAAAATTGCCACTCATTCAACAACTGCTCCCGTGTTCCAACTACTAGTATACAGCCAACCCCATTTAAAATATATTCTGTGAAATACTTTGAGTAGACTAGAATATGTTAAAGCAAAACATGAAATCTCATGTTTGTTATTATCTATTTGGGATATTTATTGCAAATATTGCCGATAACAATCATACATTTAATAGTTTTTTTAATAAAAAGTGAACCACTTATGCAGAGTAAGAGAATTTAGCATTAACGCACAAATAAAGCTAGGTGGAGATAAAGCATAAATGTTACTCGTGAGAAGTACATCATATTTACATATTCCAAGACTGTTTTGTGTAACATTTTGAACAGTTATTAAAAAACATTGGAGCTGGTGATCTTAAGTGCTCTGAGATGCTCCGCGTCAGATGGGCAGTGTAACTGCAAGCTGTTGTTCTTGTTGCATAAACTCTCTTCGATGCTCTTGTATCATCTAATGCTGTTTTTTCTGTGATACTAAGGAATCAATTAATTGAAAAAAACACTTTTTTTGCGAGTTTGGCATACCAAATAATGTAATGTTTTCATTGAGCGCACTCGACTCTGTGTAGCCATCTATGAGACTATCTAAGTAACCAATATATACAAAACAAGATCGCATAAAAACCATGAGGAGAGTGCAAATATAAGATATATATCAAAGGCAGTCATGTATTGAAGCGTTGACTTACGTGAACTATCAGGCTATGCGGACTTACCAAGAACACCAATAGCTGCAATAGTTGGATAGTATATCAGTTCTATCTGTTCCAATATTCTAATCAAAGGATGTGTCATTTTCGTTGTGCTGATGACACCCACTAAGTTTTCTCCTCTGAAGTGATGTTGACAAAGTCAGCCCTATTTATGGTACAGAAAAGCCTGCTACGATACCAGCAGCTGTTGAGATCATTCACCTTAGTTACACTTGTATGAGCAAATAATTTAAGAATGTTCCCTGGAAATACAACAATGGTTCTTACGTAATAGTAATTAAGTGAACAGAAGATGAGAGATACGTAGTAAATATGACCGGGAGACAGCTTCTCAACTGGATTCTTCTCCGTGATCTTGAAGATTACTTTCCTGACATAACAAAATAAGACAGGTTATAATCTAAAAATGTTAATATTTAATCACTGTATGTGATTTGTAAACGTAATCCCAGAAAATATATTGAATAGAAATGCATTGATCAAATAGCCTAGAATTAGACTACCTGTATAGAACATATATTGATTTGATAGATGAGCAGGTGATTGAAGTTGAAAAAACATGTGCTGTAGGTACAGTGCAAAAGTACACAGAAATTGCATAAATATTGACAACGATTAAGCAAGTTGCAAATTAGTAATGTAGATGGAACTATACTAAGTTATAGGCAGTTTCATAGAATTAAAAGCAGGAAAGGAGACATGTGTAAGCTTCTCAATAATGAAACACAATAGTAGATACGGGCATATATCAGATTGCATAACTTCAACGCAGTTCAGCCCTAGGTTATAAAATAATCAATTTTTAAAGAAGTATGAATAACACAGGGAAATAAGAATTGCGGAAGATTAGACTTGTTGATTTTGTACAAGAACATAACAGCATTGGTACCGAGTGTATCGCTAGATTGCTGGTGACGATAGAAAATTGTGGCAGCATTTATAATACAAATTCTACATTTTGTTTAAACAATGTAGGAATAGACATACATATTTGGGATTCTCGTTATCTTAGACCCCATTTGTCAGTATGATACTTAAGATCTGGTTTCCTGAAACTATCCTTTTAATCCAGTTTACACACTGTCTAAGGCTGTGGCATCCTCCCTACAGCGTGGGAATCAGAACTGAAGACAGCTCTCTAATTGTGGAATCACTGCCGTTTTAAAAGGTTCATCCAAATATAAAGACATAATAATAACAAATGATCATTGTTGTATTTGGCAATGCACTTTTCGCGACTAAGAGACGCTTCAATACTCTCCACAGAATATACTACTAACTGAAATGAGTATGTATTTGTGGGCGAATCGTGGTAGCCAGCAGCGCACAACAATCTACGGTAAACAGCCGTGGATTTAAATGATACATTTATCATTGTTACCTTGATGGATTCTTATCAGTCTTGTGGACTGAGGAAACATATCAAAAGTTTCGCCCCTACCTTGAAATGAACACTTAGCTCTCCCTTTTAATGTGACCGTTCTGACCACTGAGCTACAAAAATTCACGCAATGTTTAAAGTGTGCAATGCGTTTAGATAATTCAAGTCTCTATAACTGCTGAGAGGTTTTTTTTTAGCAAATACTCAGTTTCGCTGACATCGACATTTTGTCACTACCATTATTATCTATAGAAGTAACACTATTACTTCTATAAGCAATAATAACATTATCACATCAATAATATATGCCACCAATTCTAAAGTAGAGCATGCTGTGTAATTTTATTTTAACATCCTGTACCGCCATTTACAAATATTTGTTGAACCTGCACCGCCTTTTCCATTGTGTCATCGATCTAGTACTGACTCTCATCATTTTTCATCCCACCATATAAACATCTCTCAACAACATAATTAATCTACAATAAACTTCTCCCCACGTCACCAATCTGCCTCAGCCCCATTGCAGTCTGGTCACCGTTTTCTGTATTTCCTAACAATGGATCATCTGTAAGTAAGAGTTTTTTTCCCTCTATATTTAGGTCATCCTTATAACTACCCCCCCCTCCCCCCCCCCCTCCCCCCCCCCCCCCCCACCCTCTCACCCTCTCTGACCTCCTTCATATCTCGCCTCATTCGTATCTATTAAAAATTTTGGATGTCGAAACACCTACAAGTTTGGCACCACTGGACACATCCCTTCATTCAGAATTACAACCGTTAACCCCGCCTCTCCACTTGCTGTTTCCCAGATAGTTTTGTATCCATTACTGCCACTGTTGTTTTGATAACATGGGATTAAATTTTCCTAACACGGCTATTCTGCAGCACTTCACCGAGAAGCATTGTCTAATCGATATATCCTACAACAAATGCACTACGACCATTGTCCTTCACCTTTAGCTAATTACAATGTGGATGAAAGGCAGAGTTAACCCAGTCCAGAGTGGATACACAACAGGTTACTGAGGTGACGCAAGGGTGGAAATAACTAAACCGTTGACCACAATGTGCCAATCGTCTTTGAGATCAGGGCGGTGCCAGAGGATTGGAGCATTGCAAATGCTACTCACCTGTATAGTAAAGGGTCGAGGGATAAACCCGTGAACTCAAGTCGGTCAGCCTAATGTCATTGGTTAGAAATTTTTTTTTACAATCTACAGTCTGAGAAGAAAATTTTGTTTCACTCAGACAACAAGTAGTTTATCTAGGACAGCAAACTGAGATTTATTCAAGAAAACTCGTTTCTGACAAACGTGCTGGAGATTTTATGATGAAGCTCCACAAAGGGTGGATCAATGTGGTGAAGTTATGTAACTGATGTGGTTTTCCAAAATACGTTTCATAAAGTTCCACATAAGAGACTTGTAAACAGCACACTGTTAAAAAGGCGCCGGATTGCTCTATCTACTCTGCCTTCCGGTGGCCGAATTGTCAGCCTCTCTGGCCCCACACTCTGGAACTCCATCCCACAGTCTCTTCGTCTCGCTCACCCACTTGCTTCATGTAAGGCCGGTCAAAAGACACTACGTTCCGTGCCTTCTGACACACTCTCACCTCTCCCTCTCATTTCCCCCCCAACCCTGCATCTCCATCATGATCGAGTCCCGACCCCTGACTTTATTGCGCATTGGGAGATCCACCCGTAGTGAAAAGTGCTCTCTAATCTTTTTATTGCAGTGGTAGCTTAAATAGTGAACTGCCTGGGGGACAGGTAACAGACATTGGCAAACAAATGTTGTTTTTCATGATTGGGGGATCTTGTTCATAGGTGGCAAAGAAAGAAGCAGAAGGATACTACCAGGAACTATGGAAAGGTCTTGCTAACATAAGTAGTGAAACATCTTTGAACTATAATCCAGAATAAAATATTTCATGCAGTTCCTTTGTGGTGAATGTAGGACAGCCAAAATGGAGTTCTCGAAGCAGCCTTACGTTTAACAAAACTGATGGATATTTGTGATGAATTCTGAGAGGGCGGATGATGGTAGTGATGTTATTGTAACAGTATATGGATTTTCAAATAGTATTTGATAAAATTCCACATAAGGGACTTTTAAGCCAAACAGAATGTCGGAATATTAAATGGACAGTGGCAGCATGGATAGTTGCCGACTATATTAGGATACAGACCGATTGTGGCATGACACCTAACAGATGAACTATAATTTGTATAAATGGAAGTGATGTATTTTGCAAGGAAGAACGCGGAGAGTAAATTTCAGCTATATGGTAGAAACCTACCGTGGGTGAATTAAAATCGAGGCCTGGAGTCCATATAAACAAACTTATAAAGATGTCAAGAAAGGTAGATAAAACTGAAACAAAACAAGCGGGATACTATTCTTTATAATCAGCGGCATCAAATCAAAATGTCAGGATACAATGATGAAACATTTTGAAACACTGGATAGACGTCATATGGCTTCAGTTTTGGGCCAATCACTTTAGTAAGAACGTCAAGGCATTGGAGAGGATACAGAACAGATTTACCAGATTCGTACCATGAATTAAGGACTTCAGTTATGAAGAGAGATTAAATAATCTAGGATTATACTCCTTGACGTAGGGATTGGTAAATGGAGACTGATAGGCTGAACACAGAGAAATGGTTTCCACTGGAGAGTGGTCGGTTGCCCGATTACAATGAAATCAAATAGCTGTTAATCTGAATTGGGAAGGAGGGGAATAGTTTTTTCACACTTCGAGTTGTACTGATCTGGATTGCGTTTCGGGAAAATGTGGTAGAAGCCGATTCGGAAAAAAAAATAGGAAAGAAATGATAAGAATACAAACTCTTCCATTTGATACAGAGCTTTCACATCTCCTAGAAGTATAAAAGCATTCCTTAGAATACACTGTAACGTGAAGTGACAGAACAATTTTTGGCTAAATTGCGGATCAAATTACACACAGCAGTCACCCGAAAAACAATCGTGGATTGAAGTGACCATTTTCTTTTTTTCATGGGATTATTATCAGACGTGTGGAGTATGGAATCATGGCCAAGGTGCCACTTGTCCTGGAACCAAACAAAGGTCTCTCGCTTACAAACCAACTGAGCTACAATAACAGGCTAGTGGTTTGGGTTAGACAGATTTTGGAGTGCTACAGTTAGGGAGCGGGGTTTGTGGTTGATTTTGCCACATGTGTTTGAAGATCTGGAGAAGACACGATGGGCAGAATAAGTACCTTCTGTGCTGTATACCTCTGGTAACTAAAATATCAGGTTTGTTAGATATGAATTGAGTATATCGAATACATGTTGGAGGGTCGTTCTACAAACCCATAATTTTCTTTGTAAAAAGTTCCATTGTCCTGGCTTATCATCATTTAAATTTTCCTACAGATGACGTTAGGCTAACAGGCCCTTCGATCCCGAGATATAATTCTACTACTATTAGTATTAACAGAAAAACATGAAACCGTTCAGTCTTCTGGCAAAATTCCGGTATCTAAAGAACATTGAAAGATTGTGGCCATAGCCTCCACTATTTTGACCCGTACTTCCATCAGTACCACAGCATGCATTCAGTATGGAAAGGGTGAATTATCTAGTTTCAGCAACATCAATCATGTTAGTACTTTCTCCATGTTCCATTTTTTAAAATCCTATTCAACTGTTCTATATTCTCCTCGAATACTTTGTTATTCGCTTCGTCCTCCTTTTTTGCAGAGAGGTGTAATATATTCATTCAATGCTGCATCCATGCTGCGTCTCTGCAAGAAGATTTCCCATTTGACGAAACTTTTACTATTGAGAAATATATAATGTATTTTGTAAAATATTTTTCGTGTACCCACTACATTTTGCGAATAAAATCTGCTTACTGCACTCAGTGAAACTTGTTCCACTTTCCTGCATAAATTCGCATACATATATTCAGGAACGGTTTGATCCTTGCTTGGATAGAAATGCAGTGTGTGCTACTAAGGATTGGAGAGAATGAAAGATTGGTATAGACTGTTTTTTTTAATGGGATAATAATGCGCACTTCAATCGAATCAGAAAATCAATAATTCACAGACTTGCCTATGTTTTCGGTCTCCTCTCTAATTTTCTATATCTGCCTGTCGTTACAGCCACTTTAATACTGTGGGCTTTAATTTTACTAACAAGTCAACTCATCAAATATATTTAGAATATCCATATATACTACATGAACTGTAATTCCTGCCAATCCTCCAATCACGCAGCTCCAGCCACTTGTTTGTCCAACGCACACACAACTCCTACACCAGCAGCTAAGCTTTCAGCCATTTACGAACGAATATTCTCTTGCTCTCTCCGTCAATCACCATCGACTTTTCCCCTTCCTCCACACATTCCAGTACCGTCTAAGCACATCCCAATTTGATCGACACAATAACAACTGCGAGCTACATAGCGCCCACCACCCCGGACGTCGTCTCAAAGCGCTTCACAATAACGCATACTTTTAGAATCGTCTCCCAGCTCCCTCTCCCCCAGGGTCGGGGAGAGGCTCCATCAGTGTGAATTGCTCCGGGACGCTATCCTACATGAACGGCCCAGTGCAAATCCACTTCCTTCCTGTAACAACGCTGAGGGTGATCGGCACTGAACCTTTGTGACGCAGAGCACACGTGTGACCAACTCCACAATAACCCCAAACACGTGCAGACAAATGGTGAGGAAACTGACGAACAAGGAATTAGTTTAGATATTCCTGGACTAGTCAAACCAGCACAAGCTGTAGACCAGCTAGATCTTGGTTGTTCATGTACTCAGCCACACCAAGCTCCAGTCCTATCGGGAGCTTCTCATTCAACTCCTCTAGCATATTGTCCTGTAGAGGTTAATATCTGGGCCCTCAGCTCCAAGTCCCTCCATGGTCTCATGCAAGTCTATGACTTCTAATTCGTTCAAAAACTTTTCTCAGCAGGCTGCAGCATTCGCCAAACCCGGACAAATTATCCGCCTCGACCTGCCTACTGCAACCACACACACTAGCCTCAATCGGCTTCACATCAGGACTTCCAGGTGTGAAACTCGCTGTCAAAATAATTTTACTGTTCTTGCTTTCTGCTCCCCACTCCTCTTCTTAAATTTGATTCAGAAATTCCTTTCCCTTCCCTCACTTTTTTTTAAAATGATTATATTGAGATATTCCCCTTTTTACTCAAATTTACCATTCCTTCGGCCTCCAGCACTGATTCGTTCCAAAAACTCGTCGCTTTAAAATTATTGCACCAATGCCATTTCTCAGTGATGTAGTTGGGTGTTTCACCTTTCATAGCACTTTCATTGGCTGAGGAATCTCCTTTAGTTCTGTGATTGGATGCGAGCGATGGGAAATTCTGTCTATAACGTGGGATCTTTTGCACTACATTTGGGAAGATATTTTTAGTGTGCTATCTTGAACTGAACGATAGCAAATGTTACATGTGGTACAGCGCCTCTCCCATGGACAACACGGCACGAATGCTTCACAGGTTTCTGTGTAAAGTGTAGAGATTGTATTTTGTGTGAAATAATGGCTTCATGCTGAATGGTGTTAGAGGCAAAATCCATTGTCGGTTTCAAGAAGCGCAGACAGTATATGAAAGTTTGAGTTTGAATGATTTACAATACTGGAGTTGGGCGTGAGTTTGATGTGATCGCCAGCTTCGAGAGTTGATGCCAACACAATAGGCAGCATTACTGCTTGCGGTCGATACCAAATGTTTTTTTTTGATAAAGTGTTTCGCCGTATTTTATACACGGGGGACACTGCTGCCCGAATCGGCTGGTAATCGGCCGTATTTTATACACTATGCTTTCCCAAATACTGCAATCGAGTGACTGATTAATTTTATTTGGAGAATTGCAGGCCATCGTCATATAGGCAACTTAGAAATTCAGTAGCTTTCCCACGCGTTTCCTGTGTGAATCTTCAATAGCAAATACATTCCGATTCCAGATGGATATCACGAAATGGATAAGTAATGTGTATGAGAAAAATATAATTTCTGGTTATACTTTCCATCAACTGATTTCACGCTTTCCTCGCCAGATGCTGATTTTACCCTTGCCTCATCAGTTATCTGATAGATATCCTGCATTCCGAGGCGGAAAAACTTTTTACGGGAGAGCTTGAAATGTGCCAGCAAATTGATAATCAAATAACAATATACATTGCATTTGATATAGCGCTTCTCACATCTTATCGACGTCTCAAAGCGCTTTCCCAAAATACAATGTAAAGTGAATTGACTGGATTGTTGCGGGCAAAATGCGGCAGCCAATTGCGCATTGCAATGTCCCCACCAACAGTCGTCGATTGAGATGACAATACATTATTATTGTGCTTATTTGGGACGAATTACTTACGTCCCAGGTCTGCGTGATGCAAAAACATGCAGTGAATACTCAATACACATCATCACTGACGAAACTTGTGTCTCTTATGTTTGGTGTCTTTCATGAGAGGTGGATGCGGGTAGTGTAGTTGATGTAGTTTATACAGATTTTGAAAAGGTATTTGACAAAGTGCCATATGAAAGGCTTATCAAGAAAATAGGCGACCACGCCGTTAACAGGACAGTGGCAGCATGGATCCAGAACTCGCTGGGAGACAGAAATCAGGGAGTTGTGGTGAAAGGTTGCTTTTCTGACTGGGAGTACGTGTACAGTGGCGTCCCCCAGGGATCGGTATTGGGTCCACTGCTCTTTTTAATCGATATTTATCATCTTGATTTTAGGTATCGTTAGTACTAATCCGAAATATGCAGGTGACAGAAAGTTAGGAACAATAGTAAATATTGAAGAGGACAGGAGGCATCTGCAAGAAGATATAAAGCGAATGGTAAAATGGGCAGATGCCTGCATATGAAGTTTCATGTGGAGAAATGTGAGTTGATGCATTTTGCGAGGAGAAATTAGGGGAGACAATATAGGCACAATTTTAAGGGATGTGAAGGAATAGAGCGGCCTGGGAGTTTGTGTGAATGATTCTTTGAAGGTGACAGAAAGGGCAGTCAAAGCTATCATACTAATCTTTGTAACTAGGGGCATAGAGTACAAAATTCAGGAAGTTCTGACTAACCGCTATAAACATTTAGTTAGGCCTCACCTAGAGAAATGTGTTCAATTATCGTCACTACACTTTTGGACGAATTTGAGGGCGAAAAGCGGCAGCCGAGTCGGGCAGCAGTGTCCCCCAAACAGCCGTGGATTCAAAATAGCCTATTTGTATTGTCGTCTTCTTTTTGGACGTATGGTTATTATGTACAAGCTTCAAAGTGAGCCCGGCTACGTATTGCCACATCGGAAACTCCCACACATTTAACATGTGGCATTAGCATTAAAGCATTACGAGAAATGTAAGATTGATCATTCTGCAACTTTATGTTACTCTGACAATTCTTCAGGGCTTCCCCCGCCTGCTTGTAGCTTATCTGACCAATGGTGGTTTCACACTCACTGAGTAAGAACACGTCTATGAGGAGATCTAGGAACAAGCTACAACGGAAAGTCCAAATGAATGCTGATGTCGTAATCTCCAAACCAGATGTCTCTGTCACTGAAAACAGTCCTCATTCATGACAATTGTCGCCAACCGACATTGCTAAACGCTTACAATCACAGTTGCTGAGGACTAATTGTAATCTTCACTCAGCAACTAACTCCTCCAAATACTAACCCCACGCCTGATCCATGTCCCCTGACCCACCTGCCCCACCATTGATGGACGAGCATTTTGCCACTATGCCCCCAACCTCTGTAATACCAACCCACAGTCCATCTCCCTCGCCTGCGCCCTGCCATCCATCAACTCGCGATTCAAAACTCCCCTTTGATGGTCCCATCGACAACTCCTAAACCCCCATCTCGCTGCCCCCCGTCCCCAGCTCGGGTCTGAAGCAGTGACTGTCCAGCGCCTTGGGACGTCTACCTGTCTTGAAAGTCGCTATGCAAGTTTAATTTTGTTGATGATTTTGGGGAGCACGTCAGCTTAACGTTACCTCATTCCCCATGAGATCTCGCTTGCCTCCCCTATGGCATCAGTGGTTGGTTCCTTAATCCAAACACAAGTGTTACTTGCTGTCATTTCTAAAAATAACTAAATCTCAGTGGAGGATTCTCTGGGATATAAATAGTGGCAGATTTGGTGTCAGTCTGAAGTGCAGTTTGCAGGACTGATAATCACTACATTGTTCAGAGACAATGTTGAGGATTTTCGACTATTCTGCAGCTAAAATATTTTTTCAGGCCGAATTAGTTTATTATCCCATTCTTGCAACTTTAGGCATTTCAGGTAATTAATCACAGACAGTTTAGAATAATAATCCATAACAAGAATCCTCGCATTCGATATAGCGCTTTTCACATTTTATCGACATCTCAAAGTGCTTCACAGAATATATTGCAAAGTAATTGACTGTAGATTTGTGGGTGAAACGCGGCAGCGAATTCCGCACAGCAGCGTTTCCACAAGCAGTCGTGGATTGAAATGACCAAATTTATTATCGTGCTTTTGTGGGGAGGGTTTATTGTTAGGTTTGTGGAGAAAGGAGACTTGCCCAAGGTTTGGCCCTGATCTGCCTGGATTCTAACACGGGTCTCATGCATGTAAGGCGAGGGCTCTAACCACTGAGTTACAGGTACCATTTGTATTTTTATCTCGTTGTTTGACGTGTATCAAATAGAAAACCAATCTACTTCACTAACTCCAGCTGCAGCTCCCAGGGTTTGGTGTCCTGTAGTTTTTTTGATAGGTATCATACCTCTTGTGAGAAATAATTTCCAGTAGATGAACATCGATATGCAGCTAGAGGAGAATAAGGCTCTCGTCAATGTCTCCGTTACTGTAGGTTTGAAGCGTTCGACTTCAGAGTCAGGACAAAGCACAACTTTACTTCTGCCACACATCCGTTGGAATGACAAGCCCATTTCTTTCCACCTCCACCCCATCGCCTGCCTCCATGCACACCTAACAGCAACCTAGGTACTATTCCATGTCTTTGTCACTCCTCGGCTGGACTACGGTATTCATTTTAGATTGCAGTTCCCATCCTCGCCATATTCTTTGGTTGGTTGTCAGACTCTGCCACTCTTAAGCAATCCAGGATGCTACCCCACATAACGGCGCTTTATAAAGTCAAATTCATATTGCTTTCTACACTGTGTCTGTACTGTGTGACACTGAAGGTACGAACCCCATTTTCAAATGAACTGCTTCTTCACAGTATCCACTGTGAAGGATAGTGACTGCATATGCTGTGGGCGAAATGCTGTGATCGGTTGCGAACAAACAATGACCAACAGGTGGCGGTAGAAACATTTTTCTAATTTGGAATATATCCGTGGGATCACTAACGTCCACTTGAACGGACAGAAGGGGGTTGGGTTTACCCTTTCACCTGTTGGGCAGCGTGATGTCTAAAACAAAGCAGCTCATCACCCCTTCCCTGGAGCGATGTGGCAGACCATCTGTTTCCGAGTCGCAATGTGAGAATCGAGCCCACAACCTTTTGAATCAGAGGCGAGATATGACTTCTGAATCAGGCAGTCAAACATGTTAGTGATGAGTAGATGAATCAGAGCGACCGTGGTCACTGTCAAAAAGCAATAATTTAATGTCCGATTTCTAAACGGTTCTAAAGAATGTATCGTGGATGCGTTGAGGCTCAAGTTGACGAGCGTCAACTCGTCAACTTGGCTGGATGGCTGGAAGGACCAGAGTTGTGAGCAGGTTGAGGGGTAGACAGCTACCGGGGCAGGGAATGATTTGAAGTTGAGTTTGAGGATATTGAAATCGCTATGTTCCATGAAAAGTTAGATTCAAGCTTCTTGAGGAATGCAGTAACGCCTTTGAGCTGTGGATTCCAATCAGAAAACACTGGATAATCACGATTATTTGAATACTGATTGTCCGTGTTGTAGATGAGTTGTTTGACAACATTTTTTAAAAATCAAGCCATGAAAATCCCAAACTTTATTTCGTCATTTATGTCCGCTAATTCGATTGGATATATGTTATGCAGTTTCGCTCTATCAAAATGGTAGCATTCAGAAAAGGAACAAGGTTAAAGTATTTTGAATCTTTTCACAATAATTCTGTGGAATATTGCAGCATCATCTTAAATATCCAGAGATAGACTTCAAATTACTGGCCATGTCTGAACAAACCAAAATTTACCAATATGATCTCCTGCACGCCTTCCGAACTCCGTAATGAACAACAACAACTTCGACTTATATAGCGCCCTCCACGCCAGGCGGCGTCTCAGAGCGCTTCACAGTAGGGGATCCCAGGACCGAGCCAGGGGCAGGGGCAGAAAGGAGAACAAAGGAGCGGTCGAAGAAAAAGATCTTAAACTGTGACGTAAACCTGAGAAGAGAGTTGCAATGCGAAGGGAGTGAAGAAGGAAATTCCAGAGCCTCGGGTCGTAGTGGCTGAAGACATGGCCGCCGAGGGTGGAGCGGACGATTTTGGGAAATAGAGGACGCCAGATCTGGCGGAGCGAAGGCAGCGCGTGCTGGTTTTGGGGGAGAGGAGATCAGAGAGGCAGGGGGTGCAGAGGAGTGGAGGAACGTGAAAACAAGTGTGAGGATCTTGAAGTCTATCCTCTTCGGATGGTGAGCCCGTGAAGTCTGCAAGACTGGGGTGATGGGGGAGAGAAGTTTGGTACGGGCGAGTATGCGGGCGGCAGTTTTGAATGAGCTGGATTTTGTGGTTTGTGATGGCGGGGAGACCGGCGAGAAGGGAGTTGTAATATTGCAGCCGAGAGGTGACAAAGCCATGGATTAAGTTTTCAGCGGCTTTTGAGGTGAGGTATTTCAGGAGGCGGGCGATCCGTCGGAGGTGGCAGAAAGCGGTGATGGTGAGGGACCAGATGTGGAGGAGGAAGGAGAGTTGGGGGTCGAACCTGACCCCAAGTTTGCATGGCAATTTCGGAGTGTTTTAGGTGCAGACCAGGAAGGTGGAGAATGTGAGAACTATACGAATGAAAACGTTGTCCAGAGCTAAAGAGTATGGCCTCTGTCTTGTCATCATTTAGCATCCAGAAATTTGCGCTCATCCAGCTCCTGATCATCTCACTCTGAATTGCCTTGCTTTAAGTTGATTGTATCTGCAGCGCTGCAACTTACATCAGCTTAGTGTGTGCGTCGATCTCCTGGCATGTGTCCGCTTGAATCCAGTGACTCAGAAGCCTGATCTATGAAAATTGCCAGACTCACCTTCCCAACAGAAACTGCTGTTTGAGCAAAAATGCCATTAACTATATGGAGTGATGTATCTCAGTGATGGGAGCACGAGACAGACATTCGTGAGACCTGTGTTCGAATCCTGGCAGGTCAAGTGCAAAACCCAGAGCAAATTTGCTCCCCACGCCTAATATGAATCTGTCCAAAAACAACCACAATATTTTCGTTCACATATATGTAGCCAACTAACTCAACTGTACATTCCGTGAATTCCTCTGAGACCTCTCGTAGATGTGAAAAGCGTTACATCAAACGCAAAGTTTATTTATTTTTATTATAATCTAACTTACGCAACTCAATAGTCCATTTGTGTGCTTGTTCTTCATTGTCTTCCAGCGAACATTTTGGCCATTGTGGTCCTGTCCCGTGGAAGGTGTGGTCTCTCTAAATGTACCACACGCTACCTGGTGTCCATGGCATTGGGTGATCTTCTGGTCACCATCAGCGATGTGATATTCAACCAGATCTATTTTGCTTGTTGCAGTATCATATTTCTGGACACCATTCCCGTGTGTGCACTCAGATTTGTGTTGATGTCAGCCGTGACACACCTTTCAGTCTGGTTCACAGTGGCTTTCACCTTTGACCGCCTAGTAGCTATATGTTGTCCGAAATTGAAAACAATTTATTGCACTGCGAGAACAGCAGCCGTGGTTATAGGAGTGATCTCTGCCCTGAGCTGTTTCATCAGCGTTCCCTGGTACTTCAAATTTGAGCCTTGGGTTATATGGGACAACGGGCCTGCATATTGCGGTAACAAACCAGCTTTCTACACCTCTCTGGGATGGATTGTGTTTCAATGGTTTGACATAATAACAACCCCATTCGCTCCATTCTTTCTGATTTTGCTGATGAACGTGGTGACCGTTGGACACATTTTAGCGGCCATCAGAATCCGCAGAAACCTACTGAGCCAGAAAAGTAACAATTGCAATGACGCAGAAATGCAAAATCGTAAGAAATCCATCGTTTTGCTCTTCACCATATCGGGAAGCTTCATAATGTTGTGGCTGATGTACGTTATCGAATTCATACTTTACCGAATTTCAGCGAATATTTTCGACAATGAAAACACATTCATTGTGTTCGTGGAAGTGGCAGCCATGCTTAAGCTTTCAAGTTGCTGCACAAATACCGTCATTTATGCAGTCACACAATCCAACTTCAGAGCGGAAGTGAAACATCTGGTGAAATATCCATTCAGACTGATCCTGAAATTGGTTAACTAAGGAACACATGTATCTCTGGGAATAACTAGTAGAACACGGACAACGATGCACTGCTTACCAAGACAAACTAGATGTTGGCTTTTGTTTAAAACCATTGAATAAGAATATTGCTTTCAGATAACGTTACACATTGACATGTTCATCGTAAAAATCAAAATATTTCACAAAGGCTGCGAAAAAGGAGTTGACTGTACCTTTTGGAGGGAGTGAAAGTGTGAGGACGTATTTTTCGGGGACTTGCGAATCGCAGCTCAGACAGCTTGTGGAGTTTGGTTACGCTTTGGAAACCAAACCTCAGAGAAATGAACCGGCCTTGGAATGCGTCCGTGCATAGCATCGTGGCAGACGTGGATAATCTTCGACATTTGTTGAGGTGATGTTTTGGAACATGAAGTGTTAATCCAGAGTTACAAAACCAAAGAGAGAGAACAGAATTTTGCGGTAACACAAATCATCATTTAAACGTGGTCAAAACCGAATCTTGGACCACAGAGACACAGACGACCATTGGGTTCTCTTCTCGGAAAGAGACATGTACTTTTCACATCACCCTTACAACTACTGGTAACTGCAAAGACAGATAGCACTGAAGCTACATGCTCTACTTGGTTTCAAAACAACCACCAGAATAGACAGAACAAGATTCATACCAATATAGGTGACATACTCGGATACGTAGACCTCTAGAATCGCTTCGAGAAACGCTTAGGGAACCACAGGGACAGGTTGAACGAGCACTTTGCTCTGACTAACGCAGAAAGAATCTCTGTTTCCCTGTGCTGTGTAAACCGAGTATTATTTTGCTATGCTACTGTTAGAGTGGGATTAATCTTACGCTATATTTTAATTTTTTATTGTCTGTTTTCTGTTTCTGATCTTGTACGAAATAAATTGATCAACTGTTTGCTATACACATATTATCATTCTAATCAATATATTTTACTAAACTACATTGGTTTTTTTTCGAGTCCTTGCCATTCGAACCCAAGGGTTACAAAATACCAACAATTGAGTCAACATGGAGAGAATTAGCCAGAACATTCATTTGTGCTGAAAGATGTTGTGTTCCCCAGAAAACTACGTAATCAGAATTGGTAATCAGACTCGTTTCTGCTCCTTAGAAATACATGCGCAATTGTTTCAAACTAAGAGAAGACAAAATCATTGAACCATACTCAGTTCTATTTTTTAGTAACGATAGTTGTCATCAAGCTCAAAATAATGTCAAGCCCAAAGGCGGAATAAACGGTGAATTCACAGATTTGTTTACCTAGAAACTTATTTTTGGAATGAGTAAATTAATGGCCAAAGTCATATGTTCTTTAGAAGGTTGGAAAGGTAACAAGCAAGAAAGAGTGAGAGAAGTGTAGTTTAGTGTAGAGGGACAAATAGACGACTAACTTATGTGTTGACGTAGGGTAATTCCCGGGTTCAGTTTGCAAATAAAGAACAACACGTCGATCTTTTCTTGGTATTCTCGCAAATTAAAAAGTAAGAAAGTTAAGTGTTTACTTGAGATTGCTAATTGCCAGTGATTGAAAGCGGCTTCCAGAGCTCTGTTCAATTATCAGGCATATTATAACTGTAAGTTTACTCTGCGGAAACACTTGTGATATTCAGCTGGTATGTATACTATCTCCATTCTATTGTTATTCACCACAACAAATAACAAAATTAAATTGTAAAGCGCCTGTCACGTCGAGAGGATGTCCTTAGGTGCAGAAACCTTACTCACTTTACTTACTCACTCATCTAACAAGAAACTAAATTATCTTCAACTAATTTACAAAGCGCTACGATGTCACTTTTCATTCCCTTGGTATGCAACACATTGCTGGTTGAAGTCGAGTCTACGTGAAATGTAAGTATATTCCTACCAGCAATGCTCAATTTTGATATGGCAGGTTTTCTGCCTCGCGCCTTGTGAGTAATTGGATAGCCACTGACACAAACTCACGCAAAGACACACGTGAACAAAAAAGCGCACATACACGCACAGTCACACACAGACTTGCACCCAGAATGAAACATAAATAACCACATGCGGACACCAGTGAGATGTGAGAGAAAGTGTGTCCCACTGACACTAGGTGTGATTCCATTACCGTAGCATATATCACTTCACTATAAACAGTAGGTCAAAAGGCACCTCTCCCAGTTGATTGCGAGCAGACTGGGATGTGCATACTGGCTTCTTACCAACCAGATCACAGTTTACCAGCTTAATATCAATCAACATTTTTTGTTTTTAACAGCGGAGTCGGACTATTTTTGTCGGTGTGGGATGGTGGTTAGTGTTGCTGGAGGGGAGCATATGTGTATGTGGGCAGAGGTGGGTTACAGGTTGTAGGGATATTAATATGTATTTCAGGGGAAAGGGTTTTGTTGAGTGTGGATCAGGGATATTAAATTGTGTTGAGAAGCGTGCAGAGGGATAATGATTTGCGTGGTAAGGGTGGAGGGAGAGTAGTTGAAGAATTGAAAGGTATATTAATCTGGGTATTTATGACGCTTTTAATCTTACTGGAAAGGTACTGTCGATGTTTACTGTATTGGACATTATCCGACGTGAAATCCGCCAAACAAATGTAATTTTATGGTTGTTGTAATGTTACCATGACTAATATTAAAGAGAATAACCTGAGGCGACTGTATAGAGGGGTATATAGCAGGACAGATATATTATTCCTCAAACAATACACTTAGATATAGGCCAATGAATTTGGACAACAGAGTGACCGAGTGGTACAGAGCAGAGTGAGCTTTACCCTATGTCAGAAGGGGGGTTCTAAAGATACGCTTGCCGAGGGCTGGATTCCATATTTAAGTGACGTCCGCAGGCCATATAAGCAATGTGTTTCCCTTTCAAAAGCACGACAACATAGACACGACACCCTTTTTACATCAGGACTGAATGTGCTCGAAAATGCCAGCTGAACCCCCGAGCTGGAGGGGAGGGGTGAGGGGCGTGGGGGGGGAGGGAACCGTGGAAGGTGGATGGGGAAATGGTGACCAGAAGCACATTCAAAGGGTTGATGTGCTTTCAAAGAGGCGAGGGACGGAAACTGCAAATGGAGCAAAATGATACGATGGGGGAACATGCGGACTGGGTACATGAGAAAAGCTGGTGTTTCCATCTTCAATTCCCGACTCCAAACTCTCCTTTTTGATGGCCGCATTGGTCTCTGTGCGCAAGGTCAAACCCTATCTTCCAGTCTCCCTTTATTTCAACTCACACTCACATTCGAGGCTGATCTCTCCATGTTCCCCTACACAATTCCAGTGACCCACAATGAAAGCTTGAGAAATGGTACCTTGTCAATCTGTGGGGACCCTGCTGCCCTCTGGCCACAGCATTGATTTCAGCCACTTCAGACCATTAGAGCTCCCACTCCCCCATTATAATCATCACTCCACAAATCCCCTGTCTCGCTGTTTTGTCTGCTCTTCACCACTAACTCTCTTCACCCCAGTTGTGGTTGAACACATCCCATTTTGTTTCACACCGGTATCACCTATTGACATGTATCACCTTTGTCTTATTGTCTCCTTTTTCTTCCTTATCCTGCCACCCCTCTCTAATCTGTGCTTAAATACCTCTCCCTCCCAACATTCCCCAGTTCTGACGAAGGGTCATGGACCTCCAACGTTAGTTCACTTTGCTTTCTCCATGGATGCTGCCTCACCTGCTGAGTGTTCCCAGCAACTTCTGTTTTTGTTTCAGATTTCCAGCTTCTGTCGTATTTTGTGTTGTGATCACATTATGGTTTACCGTATGCCCATTACCCTCGGTACCGTCTGTGAGCAAATCATATTGCCTGAGCTTGAGGCTGATTGATGGTGAAAGGAGAGCTCAACTGAAGTATGGTTAGAAAAAGTTCAGGTGCGTTATGTAAATGAGCAAATTAGAGGGAAACTAGTAGGAACAAAAAAGGAATTTAATCAGTGTCAGGTCCCGATGGCTGAAAGCACTAATGGAAGAGAGGTTAGGGTATTATTGAAGTCATGTGCCATTTGATAAAGGACACGTAAATGGGACGTGTGTAGACTTGAGAATGAATAAAGTGCAGACATAGAATATTTAACATTGGTTACGGTTGGGGAGAACTATAAACAATAATCCTTGCATTTGATATACTGCTTTTCATGTCTTCTAGACATCTGAAAGCACTTCACGGAATATACTGTAAATCAAATTGACTGTATATTTACAATGGCTGATTTGCACACAGCAAAAGAGAGTAGAAGAGGGTTGGCGTATTGGCTGATATGATGAGGCAGAACTGTTTCTTAGGCCATATTGTAAAGCGTTTTGTTTGAGTAGAGTGGCCGACACACACCATAAACCACCAACATGCTTATGAGTTTCGTGGCCAACCTGAACATTTTAGTGGCTTCATTGCCTTTCCAATTTGTACCAACAAAACAGGATGCCTGTCCTATGAACAACAACAAATTTCATTTATAGAGCGCTTTTCACGTCGGGAGGACGTCCCAAGGCGCTGCACAGGAGGTGTGCGACCCGAGCTGAGCGGGGAGTGTTTGGGAAAGGGTAAAACACGAAGGGGAGGTAGAAAAGTTCGGGGTGGAACAAAAGGCACGATCGAAGAGGAAAGTCTTCAAACCGGCCTTGAAAGAGGAAAGGGAAGAAACGAGACGGAGGGATTGAGGCCTTGTGGGTGAGGACGAGGATCTTGAACTCGATCCTCTGGAGGATGGGGAGCCAGTGGAGACGGGCGAGGGTGGGGGTTATGTGGTCGCGGAGGAGGGTGCGGGATAATACACGGGCTGCAGAGTTTTGGATGACCTGCAGCCTGTGAATGGAGGAGCTGGGGAGGCCGACGAGGAGAGAGTTTCCGTGGTCCAGCCGTGAGGTGATGTATGCGTGCACGAGTGTTTCGGCAGCGCGGGGGGTGAGATAGTTGCGGAGCCTGGCAATGTTGCGCAGGTGGAAATAAGCGGTGCCGGTCAAGGCGCGGATGTGGGGAAGGGAAGTTTTCGATTGAACATGATGCCGAGGTTCCTGATTGGCTTTGTGAGGTGGAGAGTGCAGCCTTGGATGTTGAAGCTGGCAGCGTCAGATGTGCGGAGGCGCTGGCTTGAGCAAATCGTTAACATTGAGCAACAGTAGCATGGACCGGGCTCACTCAGCAATCAGCCAAGTGGGTTGGATTGTGTGACATTCTGCCAAACAAACACAGAGCCATTTATGATAATACAATATAACAATCATCCTTACGTCTTTCACATCTTATCAATGTCTCAAAGCGCTTCACACAATATTGTGTAAAGTGAATTGACTGTATATTTGTTGGGTGAAACGCCAATTGCACACAGCAGTGTCCCACAAACAGTCATGGGATGAAATGACCAATTTTTTTGTGTGTGTTTTTTTTGGATGGAGTATTATTAGGCGAGTGTGTGTGTGTCCGTGGGGACTAAGGAAACTTGCCCAAGGTTTCAAACTGATCAACCTGGATTTGAACATAGGTCTCATGCTTGTAAGGCAAGTGGTCTAACCACTGAGCTACAAAAACTCGATGTGGGGTAAAGTCTCAGAGCGCTTGAAACAATACAATGGTTCTCTCTGTCATCGCCCTGTTTACCCACACATACTGCTCTGTCCAGAGCCTTGAAACTATTGTAATGATGATAATAACAATACTGGAATAACAATCCTTGGATTTCACACAGCGCCTGATCACATCTTCCAGACATCAGCAATGGCTTGACAAGGAGGCAGACCCCCTCCTCTGCTCTTCCAATGAGGAGACTCACAAACTGGCCATTGGACAGTCGAGTTGGGTGGTTGAGCCCTGAGAGGGTAAATGGTGGCAAAGGGGAACTTCTAGCGAGATCACAGGTGGGTAGCTAGCTTAGCCGACTGAGTTCATGAACAGTACTTCTCAAGGAAATGCGTGACAGACTTTAAGAGGTATATCATGGGATCATTCAATAGAATCAACTTCCATCTTAAATGTGGGACACAAATTTCATGTGCATGCTGCTTCGTATCCTCCAAATTAAAGTGAGACTGTCAATACCAGCGTGGCAAAGTTGACATCAAGATCACAAAGATACTTTCGTAAGGAACTAGCTAGATACAACAAAATGTGGAGGAAAACCAAAATTTCATAAAAGAGTTGGGTCAACACGGAAGGTTAGAACATGGAAAAAGTCAACATTAATTTGAGAATGCTGCATTTTATTGAAACATTCATACACTACTAAATGCAGTGTGTAGTATTATTGTGGAATAAACTGCTTACAAAGACTGTGGAAAGACATAGCATAGTTTGTTGCAAGAAAAGCTTACGTACATTTCTGCTAAATAAAAGACGGTATCTCGAGATATTTGGAGTGCATAATTTGGAACATCACATATCTTGCGAGTTCGAAGTTGATGAAGGTCAATTAAGTGGACATTGGCCTACGTTCTCCAAGGAAATGCTGATGTTGTGATAACAATAATGATGATGTTCTGATAGTTAATCTGTCCTATCTGCATATGCTACTGGACTTTTCCGTTTTAAATCAAAACGGATGACTTTCTGATATGTCTATTCCAATTCCATTCAAAGTAGCTGAATTATTCCCTCACTTTCCACAGGAATGGATGTTCTCCTGGTGTAAATTGCACTATAGAAATATAATGTTGTTGTTCTTTGGTAAGCATTGCTTTGCAGCATCGTTATCATGATACCTGCCACATAGACAGTGGTGGATGTGGGGCCAGGCGAGAAAGGCGAAAAAGAGGATAATGGGGTAGAGGGAGGCGAGGGTGAGGTAAAATCAGGAAGGGAAAAGGGGGAAAAGGTGGTTAAGGGGAAAGGTGGTGAGGGCTTAAAATCAGGGAGAATGGGGAGAAAGGAGAAGAGGGATGGGAGGGGTAAAGGGGGGAGAGAAAGGGGGAGAAATGGAATCGTGGGGGAGGACAAGGAGCAGGGGGTGGGGTGTGGGGGTATCAAACAAGAACTATAAACAGAAATAAATAACAAAAACAATAACGACCAACAATAGTCCAGTAACCAGTGACTAGCTGGTGACCAGCCCATGCAAAAGTCTTCGCACTATCCGCAGGGGAACCACTCGAAGATGTGGTTGTTGAGGGAGTTCATGGCCAACGATGACGAAATACCCTTGTTAATCCTCACTACTGCAACCACCATTGTTTTATGTTGTTTGTTCAAATTGTTGATGTTCTGTAAACTCATCCTGCAACCCCTTCCCCTCCCTCCCTCCCTCCCTCCGCCCCTCCCACCTTGTCCTCATACTGGCTCCCTTCGTTCCTCCCACCTTGGCCTCACACTGACTCTTGGAGCTGTCTGTGTATCCACAATACAATAAAAATGTGGTTATGCTTCAATCCAAACATCATCGTTAATGGCAGTACATTATGCTGTATCTACATATTATATTACTTTCTACACAAGAGCAAATGTTATGAGGATAAATTGATTTCATTCGATCACTAGCACTGGGAGAGTGATGTAATTCTTGTTGAAGACGATGTTGTGGAAGGTGATGATGGGGTCACTCTGCATATTTGTACTATCAGTCATAAGCCTACATTTCTACTTCCACACAGGAGCACACAGGAGGTTAGCGAATAATAATGGAAATATTTATGGTGGAATTTCATACTACATCATTTTAAACAACTAAATGTGATGATTAATTGGATTTTAGCTTTCAGCATCAAAATACTGTCCCATTAGGGAGGTCAGTGAAGCCATTAACTATGACCTGCTTCATCAGCTCAGTCTATGGTCAGACACCAGCATATCATATCAACATATCATGCACATTCTTCACAGAAAACTCCCTGTTTCCGTAGTGACAGATTACTAGACAGATTATAATTTCTCCCTCAGCGTCCTCCAGTCCAGGTCCTTCCCTACACCCTGGAAACAACAACAAGAACAACAAGAATACACTTGGATAGCGTCTTTCACGTCAGGAGGACGTCAAATGGCAATGGACAGTCATTGATTCAGACTCGAGCTGGGGACAGCGGGGTTGGAGGGAGATGGAGGGATTTGGAGTGACCAATGGGGACGTCAAAGTGGAGGGTCTGGGGTTGGGAGTTGAAGGAGGAAACAACAGCTTTCCTCATGTACCCCAACCCCATCTGACAAATGTTTTCATTTTAGTCGATTCACAGTGTGCGTTTCTGCCCTCTTTCAAAGCACATCAATTCTTCGACTATTCTTCTTGTGACCATTTCCCAAAGCCAGCAACTCGTTTCCTTCACCCAGCTCCTGAATTCAGCTGGCAGTATTTAGTAATTTGAAACCTGATGTAAAAAGTGTGTTTGTCAATGTTCTCATGCTTTTGGATGGGAAGCACAAGAATATTGCTTTTGCGGCCTGCAGACATCTCTCAATTACGGATTCCAGCTCTCGCCAGTCAAATCGGTCATCAAGCTCCCTCCGTTCATTACACCAGAGTCAATCTCTTGTCCAACTGCCTTGGCCTATCTCTAAGCATATTGTTTGCGAAATAATGTATCTGTCCTGCTGTATATCCCTCTATACATTCACTTCAGATTCATCTCTATTTGGGGATAAAGGCTTTATCATCATATTCCTTACATGAGGAACCTAATGAATATGGCAATGTATTGCATGTCAATGGCTTTAATATTAGTTATGGTAATATTACAAAAACCACACAAATACATTTGGTTGGCGCATTTAACGTCAGGAAGATTTTTCACGACAATAGATTGCGAGTCAATGGTATTAGATCAAGTGGATCACTGTATCATATCCATCAAACTATTATCATAATCACTTCTCAAAGCAGCATCTGATGTGGTTTGAAATGGAAAGCTCTAAAGTAGTAACGGCGTCTCCGAGCGTTTGTGATTTTTCTGCTGACCAGCCCCTGCAAAAGGCTTCCCACTATCCGCACATTTATACCGTGTCTCGTGTGTGCGTTTCCTGGTGACTTTGGAGGTGCTGTTTCCTTGTGAATCTCACTCCACATTCAGCACATTTATATGGTCTCTCTCCCGTGTGTGATCGCTGGTGTTTTTTCAACTCTCCTGATGTTTTGAAACTCTTTCCACATTCAGCACATTTATATGGTCTCTCCCTCGTGTGTCCGATGGTGTTGCTGGAGCACGCCTGATGTTTTGAAACTCTTTCCACATTCAGCACATTTGTATGGTCTCTCTCCTGTGTGTGTTCGATAGTGTACTTTTATGCCGCGTGATGTCTTGAAACTCTTTCCACATTCAGCACATTTATACGGCCTCTCTCCTGTATGTGATCGATAGTGAACCTGGAGATGGGATGATATTGTGAAACTCTTTCCACATTCAGCACATTCGTATGGCCTCTCTCCTGTATGTGATCGATGGTGTATTTTCATATGCCCAGCTGTTTGGAAACTCTTTCCACATTCAGCACATTTGTATGGTCTCTCTCCTGTGTGTGATCGATAGTGTACTTTTATGGCACCTGATGTTTTGAAACTCTTTCCACATTCAGCACATTTGTACGGTCTCTCTCCTGTGTGTGTTTGATAGTGAACCTTGAGATTTTTTGAACTCATGAATCGCTTACCACATTCAGCACATTTATATTGTTTCTCCCCTATATGTGATCGCTGGTGCAGGATTGCTGAATGTGTGCAGCTCTTCCCACATTGGGAACAATCATAAAGTCTCTCTCCTGAGATCGATGGCTGGCGATCCTGTGGAGATCCTGTCTGAGAGATGCCCTTTTCTGCTGCTGATGGAAACCAGGAAATATTTGTATAAGTGACATACATGCGAGTGCATTGTTTGGCAATTGGTGTGCGATCAATCTATTCTTGCATTTATACAAAACCTGCCCAAGTCAATGCTTTGCTCTACCCACTGTCAAATGTGGGTCAGTGTGGCATTGCATTTATAAAGCGCCCCCTTCATGCAGGTCAGGTTTTGTCAGTGTCAGTATTTTGCAACCAGCAACTTCTCACAATCAGCCATGAGGTGAGTGAATAATTAGTGAAGAGGATACCTGGCCAGGTCACTGGTACAAACTAACATTAATGTGGGGAATGTGTTCCATTTTCTGAGCTGCCGCACTTCTGATGAAATTTTTAGCCCAGTTCCCCAGCCATTTTGTTCAGGTAAACATTAGCATTATGATGGAATGATTCCAAAGGGGGGGGTTGGTGGGCAAGTTTATCTTTCTCGGTTTCACCGCAGTGTCCCGGCTTTCAATATCCAAGATAAATTTAGTCTGTCACCTCATGGCTGTTTGTGGGGTCATCGCTGTGGAATCTGCAACAATTCACAATATAATCCTTCAAAGTGCTCCAGGATGTCTTGAGGACTCTATATAAGTTGCTTCTCGTTCCAACAGTTGCATTCTTACCTGAAACACCAGAGGAACTTCACCTTAAAAGCTCGTCATCAATGCTAAGGCATAGTTGCTGTACTGGACCATTTTATACTTAGAAACTCTGATTGATTTATCACTTACATAGGTTATCTTCGTCACGAAGATCCTTGTCCTCAGTGTTATTTCTTGTCTCCCTCTTTTTCAAATTGTATCTGTTGCTCCCAGCCTCTCCTCCCGTCAATTGATTCCGTTTGCAGCTCAAGCTATTTGCAATTCTGGGCTCTATAGAGTACATTTATATAAAAAAAGAGCAGAATTGTAAAACAGGATGTACACAGAGACTACAAAGCACTAACAGCTTTTGGCTGAGAGATGTTAGAGTTTGTGGAAAGTAAATAAAGTTGCTCCTAATCAACTTGGACAGTGCCTTGCACAAGAGAATCCGGGCTTGATTCCCAGGAGTGAAAAATCCTTAGCCAATTTCCTCACACCACAAGCCTCTGTTTGCATAGCAGTAAATATGAACCCGGTTGATAGATTTCCTAAACCAAAAATACTTCAAAAAAAAAACTGGTTGTTGTTGTTGGCTGCCATGATTCGACAGTAAAATATACCATCAATTCATTGTTCGGTATATTCTGCAAAGTAGTGTAAATCATCCAGATTATTTGAAAAGCGCTATAACAAATGCAAGGAATATCACTATTATAAAATATTATTATGAGAAACAAATTAAGCACAAAAATGCAGTTCAGTACAATTAATTCCTTAAGTCAATATCCAATAAATCCTGTGGCTCTGCTGTTAGAGCACTCGTATTATAAACGAGAAACCTGGTTAAATTTCTGTCAGTTTCCTCACTCCTTATGCCTTACAATAACAGAAGTATAGTATCGTAGAATTTTACAGCTGAAGTGAGGCATATTGACACATTGAGTCTTGTGCTGGCTCTTTGAAAATAACAATTCAATGTCAATCCGACTCCCCGGATTTCTCCCAATAACCCCGCAAAACCTGTCCTCCCTAAATAACTACCCACCTCGTGTTGTTATCAATTCGGCCCCCAATACCCTTTCAGGCAATTCTTTCCAGATTCGAACAACTCGCTGAATGAAAAAATCCTCTATCAGGTCTACTCATAACCTACTCTGCTCCAATGAGAATAATCCTAGACTTTCTAGACTTTTCTCATAACTAAAGTCCCTCAATCCTGCTAACATCGCGGTGGATTTCCTCTGCACCCTTTCCAAGTCCGTAAAGTCCTTCCTAAAGTATGGTGCCCAGAATCGAAACACAGCACTCTAGCTGAAGCTTAAACCATGTTTTCTACAGGATAATTAAAGTTTCCTAACCTTTGTACTCAATGCCACAACTTATAAAGCCTAGTATTCCGTATGCTTTTTTAACAGCCTTATCTAGCTGTCCTGCCACATGCAAAGGTTTACTTACTTCCTTCGAATATTTGCTTCCAGTGTTTGCTAAAAAAAAAAATTGATTATTTCATTGCACTGCTGTTTGTGGGACACTGCTAGGCATGATTTGCTGCTGAGTTTTCTCCACAAATATACAGTAAATTTTCTTTACAGTATATTCTGTGAAGCGTTTTGAGACATCTAGAAGACCTGAAAAGTGAAATATCAAATAATAATATACTTGCTTTTGATATAACGCTTTTCACACCATATCGACATGTCGAAGCGCTTTGCACAATATACTATAAAGTCAATTGACTGTATAATTGTAGGCGAAATGCAAGTAATGCATGGGCAAGTTATCAATAAAGCTAGAATGAACATTTAAACAATAAGTAAACACAGTAAGGTTGCTAGGTATATTTTGTTTATTGGTCCTTCTCCTAAAACTCATTCATACACATATACAATAAATATACCTCAAAACGTTTAGTTACTCCAAGTACATTTATTATCTATCTCTGAACCAGTCGCTCAGTCTGGTACAGGGATAGGGTCGAAGCTTCACCAAGTTAACGACCCCGTCACTTAGGTTACATCTGTGTTTATCCTTTACATTTCATGTGGGAGGATTTACCTCCTTTCAATCACATTCACTTCACACATCTCTTATCGGTACATTGACCCCCTTTGTTAGTCAATGCTCTGGGTTCGAGACTGCTGACACAGATGGACTAAGCAGGTGTTAATTGTGGGTGTGACTTTATCTTGTTTTCCGAGTTTTGTTAGTCTCACATGCTTTTCTGCACGTCCACCATTGAGCTTTCTGTTTTAACGCCTTTTGTGCTGTACATTTCCTAAATATTATAACCTTAATTCTCTTTTTCTCAAACAAAGGTACAGATACATTGAGTGGTTACCTTTCCCTGGGGTAATGACAAACTCCATGTTGCTGGCTTGGGTTTCCTCAGACATTCTCTGCTGCCTTGTGTCAGCAGCACAAACTTACACCTGATGTGTTACCAGCCAAACATATGGTCAAATGCAGCCCCTACAGGGAGACAATGATTCACACACACACACACATAGACAGCAGCCACACTGACCCACACATCAGGACCCCCTACAGGCAGGCGAGGAGGGTCAGGGACACACACATAGCCACACACACACACACACTCTCACACAGCCACACTCACCCTCACACCAGTCTCTCCTACAGGGGGACAAAAGGGGTGTGAGGGACACACGCAGACACACTCATCCTCACACCAGGACCTACAGGGAGACACACACACACACACATATATACACACACACACAGACAGAGACACATATATACACACACACACACACAGACAGAGACACATATATACACACACACAGACACACAGAGAGATACACACACACATAAATACACACACAGACACACACGCACAGCGACACACACACACAGAGACACACACACACAGAGACACACACAGACACAAACAGAGACACACACACACACAGACACACACACACAGAGACACACACTCACTCTCACTCTCACACATACACACTCCCACAGAGACACACACAGTCTCTCACACACACACACACACACAGAGACACACTCACTCTCTCACACACACACACACACACACACAGAGACACACACAGTCTCTCACACACACACACACACACAGAGACACACTCTCACACACACACACACACAGAGACACACTCACTCTCTCACACACACACACACTCTCTCACACACACAGCAGCCACACTCACCACCTACAGGGAGACAAGGGGGGGGGGGTCAGGGACACACACACAGAGACACACACACTCACCCTCACACCAGGCCCTCCTACACACACACAGCCTCACCCTCTCTCTCTCTCTCCCCCTGACCGTCTGTATCTCAGGCTGTACACAGGCAGCTCTCTCTGTGTCTCTGCCGCCGCCAGCAGGGACACTCACCACGTGACCTGCTGACCGAAGTTGATGACGCGGAATGCCTGCGCGCAGCACTGTCTCCGTGGTAACCAGTGATTGACAGGAGAGAGAGAGACGCCCCCAGTTTCCCAGGTAACCAATCAATGACAGGAAAGGGAGCGAGAGACGCCCCGCCCGTTACCATGGTAACCTGTGATTGACAGGAGAGAGACGCCCTCCGTTTCCCAGGTAACCAGTCATTGACAGGAAAGGGAGCGAGAGACGTACCCCGTTTCCGTGGTAATCGGTGATTGACAGAACAGAGAGAGACGCCCCCCGTTTCCCTGGTAACCAGTCATTCACAGGAAAGGGAGAGAGAGACGCCCCCCGTTTCCCTGGTAATCAGTGATTGACAGGAGAGAGAGAGAGACCCGCCCACTGGCTGTCACTAGATTGTTTTTTTTAAACTTAAATTGTTTGGTATTTGGCTTTTTTCCAATTTAGATTTTTTCCAATTAATTTTTCTAATCAATTTTTAAATTATTTTCAATTGTTTCGTATTTCTTGTTGTTTCCCAATTAATTAATGAATTAATTATTATTTCTTATCTAATAATGATGTCAGTATTATGTCATTATGTGTTGTATGTGGGGTTGTTATTAGACGTGTGGAGATGGAAACCTGCCCGAGCTGCTGCTCCCTGTCTGGAATTGAACCCATGTCTCTGGCTTGTAAGGCGATTGCTCCAAACACTGAGATACAGGACTGCACCAACATACACATTATGGGGTGGGGGGGGGGGGTGGGGGTCGTGGCTGTTTGAGGGGGTACTATGTGCGTGGGGAGGGTGGGGTATATGTCTGCATGAGGGGGGTTTATGTGTGTGGGGGCTGAGTGTATGTGTGTGGGGAGGGGGAGCTGTATGTGGGGGGTGTGGGTGGCTGTGTGAGGGGCCTGTATGTGTGGGGTGTGGCTGTGTGTCTGGGTGAGAGGCGGGGGCTGAGTGTATGTGTCTGCCTCTGTGCTTATGTTTCTAGCCTCCCTCTCTCTGCATGTGTGTGTGTGTGTGTGTTTCCCCCACCCCTCTCTATGTCTGTGAGTGTGTCCCCCACAACCTCCCGCTCTGTATGAGTGTGCTTCTCTCCCTCTCTCTGTATGTGTGTGTCTCTCGCTCCAAATGTGTGTATGTCTCCCCACCACCCCCATCTCACTGTATGAGTATAGTTGTCCCCCCCTCTCTCTGTATGTCTCTCTCTGTATGTCTCTCTCTCCCTCTCTGTATGTATGGGTGTCTCCCCTCTCTCTGTATGTCTCTCTCTCTGTATGTCTCTCTCTCCCTCTCTGTAAGTATGGGTGTCTCTCCTCTCTCTGTATGTGTGTGTCTCCCCCTCTCTCTTGATGAGTATGTTTATCGCCCCCCCTCTCTCTGCACGTGTCTCCCCCCCACTCTGTATATGTGTATCTATCCCTCTCTCTCTATGTGTGTGTGTGTCTCAGACTCTCTCTCTCTCTCTCACACTGTCTCTGTGTCATTCTGTTAGTGTACCTCTCTCTCACACCCCCGCCCCCCTTCTCTCTATCTGTGTGTGTGTGTGTATCTCAGGCTGCAGAGAGCTCTCTCTCTCTAACACTCTCTTCCCTTCTCTCTGTCTCTCACCTTCTCGCGCTCTCTCTCTCTCTCTGTGTGAGTGGATCATAGGCAGTAAACAGGTCTCTATATATCCCTCTCGCATATGCCCCCCCCTGACACCCCACTCTCTCTCTCTCTTTCTCACCTCCTCCCTCTCTCTGTGTGAGTGTATCTCAGGCTGTCGACATATCTCTCTCTCTCTGTACCTCCAGGTGTAGGGATATGTATATTTATCTCTCACACCTTCTCTCTCTCTCTCTCTCTCTGTATCTCAGGCTGTAGAGATCTCGCTCACTCTCTCGCTCATCTTCTCCCTCTCTCTGTGTGAGTGCATTTCAGCTACAACGAGGTCTCTCTCTCTCTCAGTATATCTCAGGCTATACAAATATCCGCATCTCACACACACACACACATCTCCTCTCTCCCTGTTTGTATCTCAGACTCTAGAGGTCTCTCTCTCTCTCTGTGAATCCCAGGCTGTAATAACATCTCTCTCTCCCACCTTCTCTCTCTCAGTGAGGGCACCTCAGGCTGCAGAGGTCTCTCACTCTCTCTCTCTCCCTCTCTCTCTGTGTGAGTGTATCTCAGGCTAGAGACAGGACTCTCTCTCTCTCTCGCTAACTCACCTTCATTCTCTCTCTCATTCTCTCTCTCTCTCTCTATGTTTATCATAGGCTATAAACAGATCTCTCTCTCATCTTCTCCTCTCTCACTGTGTTGGAGGGTCACAGTGTAGTCACTGTGTGTGAGGGTCACAGTTTAGTGACTGTGTTTGAGGGTCACAGTGTAGTGACTGTGTGTTTCGTGGGAGAGCGACTGAGAGAAACACAGAGAGAGAGAGAGAGAGAGAGACGCTGTGAGAGCCACAATAACAGGGATAATAATTCGCCATTTTCCGGGCGTTTTGTTCCGTCCTCTCCTCACAACAACAACAACAATTGACATTTATAGAGCGCCTTTCACGTGGGGAGGACGTCCCAAGGCGCTGCACAGGAGGCATGTGACCCGAGCTGGGAGGGGAGTGTTTGGGAAGGGGTGAAACACGAAGGGGAGGTAAAAGAGTTCGGGGGGTGGGGAACAAAAGGCACGATCGAAGAGGAAAGTCTTCAAACCGGCCTTGAAAGAGGAAAGGGAAGAGACGAAACGGAGGGATTGAGGGATGGCATTCCATAGGGTGGGAGCGGAGAAACTGAAGGCCCGGCCTCCGATGGTGGGGGGGGGGGGGGGTTCGGGCGGGGGGCTTGGAGCAGGCCAAGTCCTGCTGAACGGAGGGTCCGGATGGGCGTGTAGGGGGAGAGTAGATCGGTTAGGTAGGGCGGGGCAAGGCCGTGTAAGGCCTTGTAGGTGAGGACGAGGATCTTGAACTCGATCCTCTGGAGGATGGGGAGACAGTGGAGACGGGCGAGGGTGGGGGTTATGTGGTCACGGAGGCGGGTGCGGGATAGTACACGGGCTGCAGAGTTTTGGATGAACTGCAGCCTGTGAATGGAGGAACTGGGGAGGCCGATGAGGAGAAAGTTTCCGTAATCCAGCCGTGAGGTGATGTACGTGTGCACGAGTGTTTCGGCAGCGCGGGGGGAACACAGGTGGAAGGCGAGTTCTTTATCGGATAAATTCTGTGAAGTGCTTCCCGTCGTCTAGCTAACACGACAAGCGCTACATTGAACGCAAGGAATATTATCGGTTGTAGTATAGACGCGAAAGGAGATACACAAAACTCAATGATTGCCATTTATAAACATGAAGTCACTGCACTTTACAGCGCATTGAGACGTATAGAATCCGTAAGAAGCAATTGGTGAAAACGCAATGATTTGTATTCTCTTTACAAGCGAAGTCTCCCATGGTATAACCAGGATTCGACGCTATTACCGCTGTACCCGGGTTCGATTCCAGTTCAGTGAAAATAGCGTTTTCACCTGTGAGCAGCAATATGCTTCTCTGTGACAATTTTCTGATATTTCATGAAACTCGCTTGAGCGCAGCAAATTCTTCAGCAAAGTATATCATTGTGACTCCTGCGAACGTATGAGTCTGTGTGTCTACACTTGTCAGCTTCACAAAGGGTTTCGCTTACCGTCTCTCTCTCTCTGTGTCTCTCTCTCTGTGTCTCTCTCTGTGTCTCCCTCCCTCTCCCTCTCTCTCTCTCTGTCCCTCTCTCTGGGTCTCTCTATGTCTCTCTCTATCTGTCTCTCTCCGTGTCTCTCCCTCCCTCTCTCTCTCTCTCTCTCTCTCTGTGTCTCTCTCTGTCTCTCTCTCTGTGTCATAGAGGATAACTGAAGTAGAATGAGATCGATAACGTGGCATCAGCGGCTATTAATCATGTAGCGACCTTCAGGATATCAATGAATATCAATGAATATTTGAGTTGATTTGATCCAAACGCTACCGTCATTAAATGTAGATGAGAGTGTACAAATCAGATATTCCAGCGTAAATTTCTGACAACACTAAGTTCAGATGACACTAAGTTAGGGAGAATAGTAAACAGTGAGGAGGATAGTAGCCATCTGCAAGAGGATATAGACAAATTGGTAAAGTGGGCAGACACATGGCAGATGAAGTTTAATGCAGAGAAGTGTGAGGTGATGCATTTTGGGAGAAGAAATGAAGGGAGGCAATGTAGGCTAGATAGTACAATTTTAAATGGTGTAAAGGAACAGAGCGACCTGGGGATTTGTGTTAGTGACTCGTTGAAGGTGGCAGGACAGGTGGACAAGGCTGTTAAGAAGGCATATGGGATACTAGGCTTTATAAATAGGGGTATAGAGTACAAAAGTCAGGAAGTGCTGACTAACCTCTATAGGACTTTGGTGAGGCCTCAGCTGGAATACTGTGTTCAATTCTGGTCACCACACTACAGAAAGGATGTGAAGGCTTTGGAAAGGGTACAACGAAGATTTACTAGGATGGTGCCAGGATTGAGGGACTTCAGCTATGAGGAGAGGCTAGATAGGCTAGTGTTATTCTCTCTGGAGCAGAGAAGATTGAGGGGAGACCTAATAGAGGTTTATAAGATCATGAGGGGTTTCGACAGGGCAAATAGAGAAAAACTATTTCCACTCGTGGGTGAATCTGTGACTCGTGGTCACAGATTTAAAATAGTTTCAAGGCGCAGTAGAGGGGAGCTGAGGAGAATTTTTTTCACTCAGCGAGTTGTTCGATTCTGGAATGCATTGCCTGAAAAGGTGGTGGAGGCTGATTCGATAACAACTTTTAAAAGGGAATTAGATCTTTATTTAGGGAGAACTGGTCTATTAGGCTATGGGGAGCGGGCAGGACAGTGGGATTGAATCGCTCTTTTCAAAGAGCCGGCACAGACTAGATGGGCCGAATGGCCTCCTTTTGTGCCGTAAAATTCTATGATTCTATGAACACACGTGGAGACGGCAGGGATTGAACCAGGGATCTCATACATGCAAAGCACGCGCACTACATCTGAGCTACATCCCCACATCATGCAGGTCTTCATTTTGAATGGCATTAGGTTAATAACTGTGATGGTTTCCGATGCAATACAAATGCATATGTACCATTACAGGCAGCATATCTCTGCGGTCAGTACAGTCCATTAAATGAGACGAATCACTTTTATTCAGAGGAACACCAGAAACCCAACAAACGAACAATAACTGCTTCTGTTCTGTTGCATTATTTTACTCTCGTTCCTGGGCAGTGTTGCAAGCAGAACACTCTGTAGCGCATTGCAAATACCGCACTTCAAATCGGTTTTTAATTGTAAACAAAACTAACATTTTTATTCATGGAATGGAAATAGAGCTATGCTGAGTTTGGAACCTGAGATCCCTCAGGGTGAGGATATGGAAAGAGTTAGGAAGCCTAGTGAGCAGGCTGTTGGCGTAGTTCGGTCAGCACTTGATATGTGTAATAAATAATGATAATAATAATCCTTACATTTATATAGCGCTTTCCACATATTATCGACGTCTCAAAGCGCTTCACAGAGTGCAGTAGCGTGCCACGGTACGTCGATATAGAGAGCTGAAAATAGCGTCGAAAGGGGGGAGAAAGCTATATAGACCACAGCATGTGCGAGTGGTCGTCATAGGGGGAACAAGAGTAGAAACATTGACTGTTTATCTGTGGGAGAAACGCGGCAGCCAATTTGCGCGCAGCAGTTGTCCACAAACAGTCGATGAAGTGGGACCAGGGAGAAAGGGGGCAAAGACGGCAAGGGGAGAGACGTAGGGGAAGGTTGGTGTGAATGCGGGTCTCGCTACCCTGCCGTGAGAGAGAGAACTGCAGTGGTTTCTGAACCTTGGAGCTCGCCTCCATTGTGGCGCGTGTACCATAGGTTGGGCAGTTGAGGGGGAGGGGGGGGGGGGGGGGGGGCAGCATTATTATTTTTATTATAGGCGAACCCCGTCTAACGTTGCTTTGATCGCTAATATACGTTGTTAGCCAATGGTGGATAGGATCACGGCGGTGCTGGGACCTGGTAGTGAGTTAGGCCGGCAGCGAGAGAGACGAGCAGCGAATGAGTGAGTCTGGCAGGCAGTCAGGGAGCAGTGAATGAACAGGCAGGCAGTGAGTGAGCGAAAGGGTGAGCCGGAGAGGCAGGCAGAGGGCAGTCACACTTGTAACAATTATGTAACGAAGGTTTGCGCCTCCAGGAGGGAATGCACTTTCAATTCCGGTGATTGTCATTCTTCAATGTTTGTGGATAACTCATTCTCTCTCAATATTTTAGCGAAAACAGTTATATTTGCAATTTAATTTGGACGTTACCCTTCACACTTGGTAGCCTTTGAAATGTGGAAAACATGACGACATGTTTCTGCATGAGTGATACAAGAAGCTGGCGAAAACAAGTTCTACATGCTTTAGGTTACAAAGGTCCACGGATATATCGATCACAACTGTCTCACGCATCTTAATTCTACCCCGACCCTCCCCACTATCCTGCATCTCTCGCATGTTCGGTTCAGGACCTGACTGCTCAGCGACATTAGATGTCCTCCCAATCGCAAAGGCGCTCTACAGAGGTTTCTTTTGTTGGAAGTTTTTGTTGAAGAACAATCGTAGTTTAAACTCTCATCTAAAAGGCCGCACCCCCAGCAATGAATCACGTCCCCAGCAAAACAATGAAATCACAATTTGTTTTTACTAAGAGTCTCGCGTGCACCTAATGAGCCACACTGCAATTTTGCAAATGGTACCGCAGATCAAAACCAGACGCGTGAAATGACTGAAAGTCATATTGAGATTGTGTGGAGTGGTAACCAATTCACCATTAGATGTTTAAATTTCAGTAGTAGTTGCAGCGCCACAACTGGAGTACGAAGCCTTTGAATCTTCCCATTTCTACCAACATTCTCAATGTGTTATTCGAAATAATGATCTACTGATAAAACATCATTACAATTTTGATGGTTCCTTATCATCTCTTCAAAACGCCCACACCAATGCTCACAGAATATATCCTACAGCGATTTCTGTGTTGTGAATTGTTGGTTGAAGCATAAAGATATAACGAAACTCTGGATCGACAGTCATTTCGTTCACATTCCACCTTCTTACTTCTTGCAACAATATATGACCGCGAACAACATATATTGTGTTACAAAAATTCCTAAAACAAATCTAACCTTTTTTTTTCTTGATTAAAACTTAGTGCTTCATCAGTCTCCGAGGGAATATGTTCCACAGCTTTAGTTTTATCACTAGAAATTGCGACTCTAGATTAGAAATATAAGAGATGTTTTGCGCACAGTAAAGTGCGAGATTCATCCATAACATGACTGAGCAATTGCGTCTGTGAGAAACGTGGCCAAGAAATTTACAGTATCTCCCGGCACTATTTGAGTTCTGAGCTGGGATATTGTTAGATCCGCATGTATAGCCAGAAAACTCAATTTAACAGCTACTTACTAAACGGAATGCTTCACACAGAAACACATACACACACACACACAGTCACAGTGAGAGAGAGGGAGAGACAGACAAGGTTAGATACAGTTAGAGAGAGAAATGTTCAGAGAGGGAGACACACATACACCTAAAAAGGCAAATAGAGACAAACACAGACGCACACACAGGGACAGATGCAGAGGGACAGATGCAAACACCCGTGTCTACAGCAACAGATACAAAAAATGAGAGAGAGGGATAGAGAGAGGGAGAGAAAGGATTAGAGACAGCGACAGAGTCACAGATGTCAGGGAGAAAGAGGGAGACACACACACACAAACACATACACAAAAAGTGAGAGACACACGCGTATACCGTGCAATATATTTAACCCATGAATATTTTACTCCTTTGTGGCTGATAAGCATTTCACAGCCAGGTGTAGACAATGTAAGGCAGTATGTGGGAATTGTATGGCAGCATTATCCTTTGTGGAAAGCGTTATCACCTTTAACGGGTTAAACTACAGCAGTGACCTCAGCGCCCTGTACACACTGTGGTCACAAAGGCCTTTGTCCCTCCCAAGCTGTGCCCAATGCTGTAGGTAATGGGTTCAATGCTGTTGAGTGGCCCCTGTGTAGACAATGTACACACACTCCAGGCTGGGGAATACTGTGTGTAAGTGGGGGACACACACTCACATGTGCATCTCTCTGATGGTTCAGATACTTTAACAACAACACATTGCACTGACACCAGGTGGCATGTGTGGTGTTGTGGGCCTGGGTTTCATCATGGGATGGACACCCAGCTGCCCCCAAATTACATCATTGGGTGAATTGCGTAACTCAGGGCAGATAATGTTTTGTTTGCACACGGCTCACACTCTCCCAGGATTTTGCTGCAAAATTGCTCAAATGAGAGTTCCCCACTTTCCTTTAAGTAAGACCCCGTTTTATGCTCTTGAGAACCACTGTTTGTGGCGTGAGCTGCCTTTTGTAGAAGAGGATTCATTTTGTCTCCGTGAAAATGGCCTATCCGATAATGTGGAGAATTGAAGACATTTACTTCCCGATTCTCGTTGCTGTTGGAATTCCTGGCAAGTGATTTATCGAATTCAGTATTTAGGTTAGTCTACAGTAAAGTTTGTAGCCTGACTCAGTTTAGCAATCTCACCTTTCAATTGGCAAATTGTGCTTTGTGTAATCCGTGAAATTCCCTGTTTCCTATTTCAGGATAATGACCACTGATGATCAAACAAATTGTGAGGACGTGAGTTCTTAACTACGTGCGGTAGCAAGAATAAAACCTTAGTAACAAATCTCCAGTTTGCCTGCTTAGGTATTAGAGATTGCAGGGAGTCATTCAAAGGAGAAAATAGATCATGTGAAGCCGATGGAATTTTGATTATGCAAATTTTTAAACGATGCAATATAAAAAACATTTAGCCATTTAGTTACCTTATAGTGGTCGTTGGCTGTTGTGAACATCTGACTCCCGAATTTCCACACCTAATGAAGTCGATTCGCTTTACAGTATATTCCGTGAAGCGATTCGAGGAGACATAAAGATATTATACGATGTTATATCAAATGCAGGTTTCCAGACTAATCTCTATTGGTCGCAGTTTACCGGCTGAATCAGGGAGTTGTGAGCTTTGGTTCCATATTCGCAATTGAAACTGCATCAACAAATAAACAATCACCTTTGAAACAGGGGAGCGTTTGTGTATTTCCATACGATGCTGGGTAGCAAACAGTATCAATCTACCCTCTCCCATTTGCCGCATTCAAATAATTCTTTAATTTCAACAAATAAATATTATCAGATACAATCGAATATATCCAATTGACTCCTCTAACCAAAGGTACTGTTTGCAAAGGCATTTTACATTGGCACGTTGTACAGACAGACCGATATTGGTTGAAGATCATTGACTCAATTGCAACGATTCGTGCTTTTGATACAACGCCAACTGTGGTCGTCCAAATCTCTCAAAGGATGAGACAGGTTTAATGCAAACACTGCATTGTATTTAAATGCAGCAGTGGGGTCAGTTGAGTCAAATGTATGTATTCGATTGCCTCTGATGACTTATTTTGTTCAAACTAAATAATTCATTGAATGCGGCAATTGGTAGAGGAACGATTGATTGATCCTCTGTGCAAACACAGCATTGTACGTAAGCACACAGTGAGGTGGGTGACCGGTGTTATCTCAGAAAGTTTGTGCAGGACACGGCGAGATACTTGCTGCATTTTGAGATGTCTTGAAAAATAGACAATTTGCTGTATCAAACGCTAGATTATTTAATTATTTATTTATTTAATTATTTTCCGTTTCTCAATGACGTTTATGTATCTCGGTGTATCTCAGTTTGTGAGTATCTGTATTAGTATGCCTACTTTTGAACTGAACGACTCATTTTCTGAATCTGCCAGCACATCTCCCTTTCTGTCTGTCGGTGTGTCTTTGCATCTACTGTTATGTGTGTTTCTCTCTGAACATGAGCGACAGTCTCTGTCTGTGACTTTCATTATCTGTGTTCTTGTGTCTTTCGCCTCCTGTGGCGATTCTTCCGCATGTCCCGGTGTGTATGCTTGTGTATGTTTATCTATCCCACTTTAGTGTATCCAACTCGCTCATTCTCTTTGTCTGTTTCTCTACCCAACTCTCTCTCCAACGACCACTCTCTCTCTCTCTCTCTCTCTTCCCCGCTCTCTCACTGACGCTCAGTATATCTATCACTTTCTCCCCTCTCCCCCCCACTCCCACCGTCCCACTACCCACTTTCGTTGGCACTTTTCGGTGGGCAGCCGGGTGGTGGACATCGAGACACGTTCAGCAAATTGTAATCTTTACCAATGAATATTTATGTCTGATCTTTTCTTTCTCTTTGTCTCTGTAGTCAACCTATTGGCGATTGTTGTACTGGCTCGAGGGAGGTGCGGTCTCTCCAAGTGCATCTCCATGTATCTGTTGGCCATGTCAGTGGCTGATCTGACGGTGGTTATTGTCACGGTGATTTTTTCGTACATTGTTCCTGTGTACTTCAGGAATCCGTTCGTGCTCATCACTCCCGTGTGCCGGGTGCTAAGTATACTGGAATTTTCAACAAGGGAATGCTCTGTCTGGCTCACTATCGCTTTCACCTTTGATCGATATGTCGCCATCTGTTGCCAAAAACTCAAAGATAAATATTGCACCGAAAAAACAGCATCTGCAGTGATAGCGGGGCTGAGTGTTGTCTTCACTTTGAAAAACATTCCCTGGTATTTTGCATTTGAATCCGAAATCACAATTGACAAGACACCCTGGGGATGCATTCATATACCAAACTATTACATTTCACTCCCATGGACAGTGTTTGACTGGCTCAGCGTCACTGTAACCCCTTTTCTCCCGTATGTTCTGATTTTGCTGCTCAACGCCCTGACTGTCAGACACATACTGGTGGTCAGTCGAGCCCGCAGGAGATTGCGGGGACACAGTGATGGGGACAGAACTAGAGGTGAGAGAGACAGTGATCCAGAGATGAAAAACAGGAGGAAATCCATCGTTTTACTGTTTGCTGTTTCTGCCAATTTTATATTATTATGGATGACATTTACTCTAAATTTCCTATACTGGAAGATTACAAACGACCTTTGGTTCTCGGGGTCTAATGATCCTAAATATATTATCTGGCGAACTGGCTTCATGTTGCAGTTCTTGAGCTGCTGTACAAACACATTTATTTACGCTGTGACTCAGACTAAATTCAGAGAGGAGACTAAGAAAGGGCTGGCATTTCCTGTCGCTCTAATTGTGAGATTATTTGATTGACAAATGTTTGTGTCTTTGTGACGCGATAGACACAGTGATGGGGTCCCTAGCAGCCTGCCCGTCCCTTCATCAAGTAGCACTTAATGTTGTCTTCTGGAGATCATCAAGTGAATAAAATCAATAATCATGAATAAAACTGCATCACAGAATATTCTGTGTAATGTATTGACTGTGTAGTTGTGTGCAAAGCACAGCAGTGTTGCGTACCGTAGTGACTCACAAACAGGTATGGATTCAAAATACCTATTTATAATTGTTTTTCTCGAGCGATTATCATGAATCGTGTGGTGTCAGGAAACTTGCCCAAAGTTGAACCCTGCCCAGAATTGAACCCAGATGTCTCGCTTGTAAGGAGCGTGCTCTAACCACTGAGCTATAAGACACTACACCTGGTTGTGTTTGTCAGTGCATATGTCTCTGTTAGTGCTTGACTCTATGCCACTGCATGTGTCTGTGAAAGCAAAATAGCTGGAGAGACAGAGAGAGTGTTAGCACCACATGTATGTGAGCGCGTAATCCTTTTTCTCCATGTATGTGTGTGAGAGAAAGACAGAGAGAGAGGGACTGATTGCTGTAATATATCTCTTTACAGAGTCCAGTATCTCAGTTCTGGCACTCGCCATAAAAGCTTGAGACGTGTGTCCGAATCCAGGCAGGTTAGCGCGAAACCTTTTGAAAGTTTCCTTACTGCATACGTCGAATCCTAATCCCTAAAAAAACCCAATAAGAAATTGTTCGTTTCAATCAACGACGGTTTGTTGGGCACTGCTGTGCGCAATTGGATGTCCTGTATTGCCCACCTTCAATTCACTTCACGGTATATTGTTTGAAGCGGTTTGTGACACAGTTTCGAAGATTCCCAAAGTGCTCTATCAAACGCAAAGATTATTATTAAGACGTAAACATTCGTTCAGAATGAGCTAATTAGACTAACACCGAAAGTAGACACAGAATCTGGCAGTGGGAGACCGGATGTAGTTTGCTCATTGAATTGGAGGCTTTGATTTGACAATAAATATATTTTACAAAGAACGCTTGCTCTGGTTTGAATATGATTTTGTGCGTGTAATACATTCGCTGTTTTGGGGGGGGGTTTGTACAAAATACAATAAGGTGTTGATATAACACAAGTCACCTCATTTCTTACGCATAGGAATCATTTAACCTGTTCGATATAATGACACTCCGGCGGCTCCCATTCATTCTGATTTTGCTGGCCAACTGTCTAACCGTCAGCCACATTTTCGTGGCAGTAGAGCCCACAAATGATGGTGGGAGTGCGGAAAATAAGACGGGAATAAAGGTTTGAGTTAGTGAATGTGTGCACAATTTCCTGCCGCGTTTCACCCACACATTCCATCGTCCATTCGTGTTACAATATATTCTTTGATGCGCTTTGAGACATTTTGATGAAGTGGTACGGCTCTATATCGATTCTATGTATTACTATTATTCATGTTGTTAACAATTTACCCTCTCCAAGGATAAGCCATAGTGCATTTCAGGTCACTGTTCCTCACACAACCCTCTCCATGTCGATCTATAACATTAACTCTTTCCTTATAGTTTGTAACATAATTCTGATTTTACAACTCACTGGGGAACTAATTAATTACTGAGTTCACAGTTTAATTTGCTTAGTGATGTACAAACATATCACAACAACAAAATTACACTCGCATAGAGTTCATAGATCGAAGCCTTGAGTTACATGTCGAATTATGACGTGATCGATCCTAAGCATTATTATCAATAATATTGTCATTTTCCCCATTCCAAGAATAAACAAGTTACCTCTCGTCACACTCTTCTTCACACATCCCACCCCACATAAAGCGATCATTTGAACTCAGTCGTCAAAAATGGTTCGTAACCAACACACTGCGAAATTAATTAAATACTTGATTGACAGTATTAATTTAGTTGATGATGCAGAAACGTATAAAGCATATACATTGAACACTTGAGCTACATGTGGAGTTAGTGATATTCAATAAACCATCATGACAACAACTTTCTAACTGCATGTCGTCCACACAATATGGAGTGAGTTCACTTTTCAGTGTATCCTGTCAATCACTACTGATACTTTTCGAAGGCATGAGATGAGCAACCACAATAATAATAAAATTACACTTGTATAACGCCTTTCACTTCTGGAGGACGTCCCAATGCGATGGCCAGTTACTGTCTCAAAGTTGAACTGAGGAGAGATGAGGTGAGACGGAAGGCGGGGATTAATGATAAGAATCCACGCATATTTTATTGCATTTGATAACTTCTACATGTCTCCGAGCGCTTCACAGTCTAGGCTGTCCTGTGCTGCAGGAACGCATGGAGATACTGGGTAAACATACAAGAACATAAGAATCAGGAGCAGAGGAAGCATATATCTCCACATGTCCCGCCTTATTCCCATATCTTTTAATCTCTTGATCGATAACAAATCTATCAATCCCAGGCTTTAATGGGTTGAAGCACTGAGCATCTATAGTTTTTGGGGAAGACAATTCCATAAATTAAACTATATCTGAGTGAATAATTGTATTGTCAACTCAGTGCGAGCTCCTGTAGCTCAGTGGTTAGAACACTTGTCATGCAAACTGGGGAGACCAAGCTGGGGAGACCTGTGTTCGAATCCAGGCAGGTCAGGGCGAAACCTTGGGCACGTTTCCTTACTCCACACACACGCATAATGATAATCCCTCACTAAAAAAACCACAATAATAAAATTGGTCATTTCAATCGACGACTTTGTGTGCGCAATTCGCTGGCACGATTCGCCCACAAATATATAAAATAAATTCACCTTGCAGTATATTCTGTGAAGCGCTTTGGAACGTTGATAAGATATGGAAAGCGCTATATCAAACGCAAGGATTATAAAGTGCTGACCCCAAATATTAAGGCTTTGACCCTTGGTTATAGTTTCTCATTTTGCCATATTCAAGAGAATGCAGGCCTAGTTTTCATAGACGAACCTGTCTTCACAGCCGAGCTCCTTTATCCCAGGAACAAACATATGGGATGATTCCCTAGGGGAATTAATTAATTACTTAATTCAAAGTGTAAATTACTTGGTGATGTACCAACGTATAACAACAATAAAACTTTACTTGTATAGAGCTCATAGATTGAAGCCTTGAGTTACATGTGGAATTATGACTTGATCGATTCCAAGCATCATCATTATGAATAATATTATTAATAGAGAATTAAATAAATGAACTACCGTCTGAGTATCAAACAACAGCGGAAGGACTGTCCCCTAATTTGAAGACTGTGCCCATTTGTTATCATTTCTCCAACCAGGAAAAATATTCTGCCACTGCCTACTCTGTCCTAGCCCTTAATTTTCTTATAGGCGACTATAAGTTCCCCTATAATACTTCGATATTCTCGAGAACATAGGCCTAGATGGCTCATCTTATCGTCACAGCTGAACCCCCTTTTCCCATGAACCAAACTTGTTGTGCATCCACTTTAAGGGGAGTAATTCCTTTCATAAATAAGGAAGCCAAACCTGCACACAATATTCTAGGTGCGTTCTCAGGAAAGGCCTCTTCAGTTGCAGCAAGACTTCCCAACACTTATATTCTAACGCTTTTGTAATAAACGCCAACATGCCTTTTGCACAAAATACAAAGATCTGTATTCTTCTGTATTCACCTAATTATTTCCCTTTCCCTTTCCTTCCACATATTTAATGGGGTTTGATCCAAGATGGATAGCCAGCAGAACGATTATCCATTAGCCTCGCTTCCTCCCTTGCCTCCTCTAAGGCCATGAGAGAATGGTTTATTTGAAGGTGGAGTTGGGTTCAGGGAGTTCAGATGTTACCATTATCATTTGCTTGGCCGAAGACATGGTCAATGAGGAGAGCAGTGATCAGTGATGTGAGCTATGCAGGAGCCAATATATAACTCGAAGTTGTTGTTGTTGTCAAAGTCGGCAATGTAATCAACGTACGTGGAAAACAGCGGTGTCATCCCAACGTGATAACTGTTCAAATACACGCCAACAAACCAACTCCTCTAAGATGTTTTCCAGATTTCCAATCACTTGCTGACCTTCTGCCGTATAACTTTCGGATCTGATCTAGTTACTCCCCACTTCCCACCCATTGCCAGGAGTTCAGTGGGAAAGATGTCACAGGATTGTATTTGCCGTGTAGAGGCCATACGGTTTATAGGCAAATTTCAAGGCGGTTTGCATAGAGCAGGCAAGCGCCACCAAATCGCCACCAAGCTTCTCCTGTGTCTAGCTCTGGTTAAGTTGCTCATGTCCACGTTTCTCTTCTACGTTACCGAAGGAAGATTGAGCGACAGAACAAAGAACATATTTTTCTTTTGAACACATTAAAGTCTTTGCTTTTGATATACCGCTTTTCGTATATTATCGATCTCACAAGGCGCTTCACAGAATATACTGTAAAGTGAATTGACTACATTTTTGCACGAAGTGCGGCTGCCAGTTGCACATAGCAGTGTCCCACAAACAAACGTGGATGCAAATGACCAATTAGCCTTATTTGTATTGGAGGGATTATTATTAGGCATGTGGTGTAAGTAAACTTGGCCAAATTTTCGCCCTGACCTGCCTGGATACACACACAGGCACGCTTGTAAATCGAGTTATCGAGGCCCTCCTTAATTCCACTCCGACGGTTATCCTGCTGCCAAGCTTTATATTACCTCCGTTTTCCATTGAGGAATAAGAATGCCACAGTATAGTTCGTCCAAATGTGGCTAACTAGAGCAGTTAGGGAACGTGTAAAGTCAAATGTGAAAACTATAAAACAGCAAAGATAAGCAGTAAACCAGAGAATTGGAAGAGCTTTAGGGATCAACAAAGTAGAGGCTAACATTGATTAAGAGGGAGAAAATTGAATATGAGGGCAAACTAGCGAGGAATATAAAGACAGACTGCAAGAGCTTTTACAAATATGTAAAGAGGAAGAGGCTATCAAATACAAATATCCCACACTAATACATAATTGGTCATTTTAATCCACGATTGCTTGTCCGGACATGACTGTGCGCAATTGGCTGCCACGCTTCCCCCACAAATACATCTTCAATTCACTTTACGGTTTATTTTATGACGCGCTGTAAGATGTCGATCAGACGTCAAAAGCGCTTCATCAAATGGACGGATTATTATTTTTATTGTACTCCCTCCCATCTCTCACCCCCTCTCTGGGGGATATACCCATGTTACCGTATCCCAGAGACTGTAAGGCACAGATTGTCAATATTGACAATGTTGGGACCAAGTGCTTGAAACGTTTTCTCCTGTTTCTGCTGTTGATCCACCTTGGACCACACAACACATTACAGCTTTAACACCCACAGCTGACAGCACAGCATAGATAGAGCTTTACTGCGTCTGTAACTCTGACCTAGGAGTGTCGGCGGAGGCACAGTATAGAGGGAGCTTTACTGTGTCACTCACGCTAACCTGGTGTGTGGATGGGCGCACAGTGTAGAGGGAGCTTTACTGTGTCTCTACACATAGTATAGCAGTGGTGGAGGGAGGAAGGGAGAGAAGGGGAGGGCCAGAGCTAATAACATAACCCAAGATATTCTGAAAGTGACAAATGGGAAGCAGGACACATCAGCAGAGAGAGTTTCATCAGAGACAGAGAGAGAGAGAGAGAGACAGAGGGAGAGAGAGTATAAATACTGTGTGAGAGAGACAAGCAGACACAGACAGACACAGAAAGCGACTCTCACCTAGACACCGGCTCCAGAGCAAAAACTTCACATCATTCTACCCATTAAGTCGGTGATTGATGAGTGATAATAATTATCACCAATACTTCCTGATTAATAAATTAATACATATCAATAATAATCATTGTATTAATAACTCTTCACTGTAAACTATTGTACTCAACAATAATAGTATTAATGATGAACAATAAAATAATAATTTTGCCTTTTCATCATCCTGTCATTTTGCAAGTTTGACAGACGTCTCAAAGCGCTTCACAGGACACACTGTAAAGTGTAGTGACTGTGTGTTTTGTGGGCGAAAAGTGGCAGCCAATGAATCGCACACAGAGACATTCAACCAACAGTCGTGGATTGAGTGAACAAAAATATTATTATTTTGTAGGTATTATTACCCAAGGAGGAGCGGGGTGGGGTGAGGGGGGGCGGGGGCTGGGGGCTAGTGTTCCGCTAACCGAACAACAAGCGGTTTCCTCCTGACTGCTGGTAAACAGAGGTATGTGTGTCTGTGTGTGTGTCTCTCTCTGTGTCTCTCTCTCTCTCTCTCTTGGTTTGTTGGCGTGTATTTGAACAGTCATCACATTGGGATGACACCGCTGTTTTGCACGTACGTTGATTACATTGCCGACATTGACAACAACAACAACAACATCGATTTATATATTGCTTCCTGCAGAGCTCACCTCACTTATCATTGCCATGTCTTCGGCCAAGCAAATGATAATGGTAACATCTGAACTCCCTGAACCCAACTCCACCTTCAAATAAACCATTCCCTCGTGGCCTTAGAGGAGGCAAGGGAGGAAGCGAGGCTAATGGATAATCGTTCTGCTGGCTATCCATCTTGTATCAAACCCCATTAAATATGTGGAAGGAAAGGGAAAGGGAAATAATTAGGTGCAGAGGAAAATCTTAGTTTTGCTGTGCACAGAATAATACAGATCTTTGTATTTTGTGCAAAAGGCATGTTGGCGTTTATTACAAAAGCGTTAGAATATAAGAGTTGGGAAGTCTTGCTGCAACTGAAGAGGCCTTTCCTGAGAACGCACCTAGAATATTGTGTGCAGGTTTGGCTTCATTATTTATGAAAGGAATTACTCCACTTAAAGTGGGTGCCCAACAAGTTTGGTTCATGGGTAAAGGGGGTTCAGCTATGACGATAAGATGAGCCATCTAGGCCTATGTTCTCGAGAATATCGAAGTATTATAGGGGATCTTATCGTCGCCTATAAGAAAATTAAGGGGCAAGACAGAGTAGGCAGTGACAGAATATTTTCCCTGGTTGGAGAAATGATAACAAATGAACACAGTCTTCAAATTAGGGCTCAGTCCTTCCCCTGTTTTTTGATACTCAGATGGTAGTTTATTTATTTAATTCTCTATTAGTAATATTAGTTATAATAATGATGCTTGGAATCGATCAAGTCATAATTCCACATGTAACTCAAGGCTTCAATCTATGAGCTCTATACAAGTAAAGTTTTATTGTTGTTATACGTTGGTACATCACCAAGTAATTTACACTTTGAATTAAGTAATTAATTAATTCCCCAAGCGAATCATCCCCTATGTTTGTTCCTGGGATAAAGGAGCTCGGCTGTGAAGACAGGTTTGTCTATTAAAACTAGGCCTGTATTCTCTTGAATATGGCAGAATGAGAAACTATAACCAAGGTTCAAAGACTTAAAATTTGGGGTCAGCACTTTATAATCCTTGCATTTGATATAGCGCTTTCCATATCTTATCAACGTTCCAAAGCGCTTCACAGAATATACTGCAAGGTGAATTTATTTTATATATTTGTGGGCGAATCGTGCCAGCGAATTGCGCACACATAGTCGTCGATTGAAATGACCAATTTTATTATTGTGGTTTTTTTAGTGAGTGATTATCATTAGGCGTGTGTGTGGAGTAAGGAAACCTGCCCAAGGTTTCGCGCTGACATGCCTGGATTCGAACACAGGTCTCCCCAGCTTGGTCTCCCCAGCTTGCAAGACAAGTGTTCTAACCAATGAGCTACAGGAGGTCGCACTGAGTTGACAATACAATTATTCACTCAGATATAAGTTAATTTATGGAATTCTCTTCCCCGAAAACTATAGATGCTCATTGCTTGAACCCATTAAAGCCTGGAATTGATAGATTTATTATCGATCAAGGTATTAAAGGATATGGGAATTAGGCGAATAAGGGACATATGGAGTTATATTCTTCCTCTGCTCCTGATTCTTATGTTCTTGTATGTTTACCCAGTATCTCCACGCCTTCCTGCGGCACAGTACAGCATAGTCTGTGAAGCGCTCGGAGACATGTAGAAGTTATCAAATGCAATAATATATGCAAGGATTCTTATCATTAATCCCCGCCTTCCGTCTCACCCGATCTCTCCTCAGTTCAGCTTTGAGACCGTAACTGGCCATCGCATTGGGACGTCCTCCTGACGTGAAAGGCGTTATACAAGTGTAATTTTATTATTGTTGTGGTTGCTCATCTCATGCCTTCGAAAAGTATCAGTAGTGATTGACAGGATACACTGTAAAGTGAACTGACTCCATATTTTGTGGACGACATACAGTTAGAAAGTTGTTGTCATGATGGTTTATTGAATATCACTAACTCCACATGTAGCTCAAGAGTTCAATGTATATGATTTATACGTTTGTACATCATCAAGTAAATTAAAACTGTCTATCAAGTATTTAATTAATTTCGCAGTGTGTTGGTTACGAACCATTTTTGAAGACTGAGTTCAAATGATCGCTTTATGTGGGGTGGGATGTGTGAAGAAGGGAGTGACGAGAGGTAACTTGTATCATTCTTGGAATGGGGAAAATGACAATATTATTGATAATACTAATGCTTAGAATCGATCAGGTCATAATTCCACATGTAACTCAAGGCTTCAATCTATGAACTCTATGCGAGTGTAATTTTGTTGTTGTGATACGTTTGTACATCACTAAGCAAATTAAACTGTGAACTCAGTAATTATATAGTTCCCCAGTGAGAAGACTAAGAATTCATTTACAAAGGATCAGGAAAGAGTTAATGTTATACCTCGACATGGAGAGGGTTGCGTGAGCAACAGTGAACTGAAATGCACTATGGCCTATCCATGGAAAGGGTAAATTGTTTACAATATGAATGATACTAATACATAGAATCGATATAGCGCAATACCACTTCCTCAAAATGTCTCTAAGCGCATCAAAGAACATATTGTAACACGAATGGACGATGGAATGTGTGGGTGAAACGCGGCAGTCAATTGTACACACATTCACTCACTCAAAACTTTATTCCCGTCTTATTTTCCGCACTCCCACGATCATTTGTGGGCTCTACTGCCACGAAAATGTGGCTGTCAGTCAGAAGTTTGGCCAACAAAATCAGAGTGAATGGGAACACGATAGTGTCATAGTATCGAACAGGTTAAATGATTTCCATTCGTAAGAAGTGAGTTGACTTGTCTGATATCGACGCCTCGTTGTATATTATACGAACCCCCAAAACAACGAATGTATTACACGCACAAAATCACACTCAACCCAGAGCAAGCGTTCTTTGCAAAATATATTTATTGTCAAATCAAAGCCTCCAATTTACTGAGCAAACCACATGCGGTCTCCCACTGCCAGATTCTGTTTCTACTTTCGGTGTTAGTCTAACTAGCTCCTTCTGAACGAACTTTTACGTCTTCATATTAATCCTTGCGTTCGATAGAGCACTGTTGGAATTTACTAAACTGTGTCTCAAACCGCTTCAAACAATATACCGTAAAGTGAATTGAAGTTAGATGTGTGAGCAATACAGCACATCCAATTGCGCACAGCAGTGCCCCACAAACAGTCGTTGATTGAAATGAACAATTTCTTATAGTTTTTTTTTAGGGATTAGAATTCGACGTATGCAGTAAGGAAACGTTCCCAAGGTTTCGAGCTAACCTGCCTGGATTCGGACACACGTCTCACGCTTTTATGGCGAGTGCCAGAACTGAGATACAGGACGCTGCAACGAGATATATTACAGCACTCAGTCCCTCTCTCTCTCTCGCTCTCTCTCTCACACACACATACATTGGGAAAAAGGTTTACGTGCTCACATACATGTGGTGCTAACACTATCTGTGTCTCTCCAGCTATTTTGCTTTCGCAGACACATGCAGTGGCATAGAGTCAAGCACTAACAGAGACACATGCACTGACAAACACAACCAGGTGTAGTGTCTTATAGCTCAGTGGTTAGAGCACGCTACTTACAAGCGAGAGTTCTGGGTTCAATTCTGAACATGGTACAACTTTGGGCAAGTTTCCTTACGCCACACGATTCATGATAATCGCTCGAGAAAAACAATTATAAATAGGTATTTTGAATCCATACCTGTTTGTGAGTCACTACGTTACGCAACACTGCTGTGATTTGCACACAACTACACTAACAGTCAATACATTACACAGAATATTCTGTGATGCACTTTTATTCATGATTATTGATTTTATTCACTTGATGATCTCCAGAAGACAACATTACGTGCTACATGATGATGGGACGGGTAGGCTCATAGGGACCCAGTCACTGTGTCTATCGCGTCACAAAGACACACACACAGCAGTGGGAAAATTTGTCAATGAAATAATCTCACAATTAGTGTAACAGGAAATGCCAGCACTTTCTTAATCTCCTCTCTGAATTTAGTCTGAGTCACAGCGTAAATAAATGTGTTTGTACAGCAGCTCAACATCTGCAACATGAAGCCAGTTCGATAGATAATATACTTAGGATCATTATACCCCGAGTACACATAGTCGCGTGTAATCTTCCAGTATAATGATAACAGAATATATGCTATCCATAATAATATAAAATTGGCAGAAACAGCAAACAGTAAAACGATGGATTTCCTCCTGTTTTTCATCTCTGGATCACTGTCTCTCTCACCTCTAGTTCTGTCCCCATCACTGTGTCCCCGCAATCTCCTGCGAGCTCGACTGGCCACCAGTATGTGGCTGACAGTCAGGGCGTTGAGCAGCAAAATCAGAACATACGGGAGAAAAGGGGTGACAGTGATGCCGAGCCAGTCAAACACTATCCATGGGAGTGAAGTGTAAAAGTTTGGTGTAGGAATGCATCCCCAGGGTTTCTTGTCAATTGTGAATTCGGATTCATATGCAAAATACCAGGGAATGTTTTTCACAGTGAAGACAACACTCAGCCCCGCTATCACGGCAGCAGCTGTTTTTTCGGAGCAATATTTATCTTTTCGTTTTTGCCAACAGATGGCGACATATCGATCAAAGGTGAAAGCGATAGTGAACCAGACAGAGGTTTCCCTTGTTGCAAATTCCAGTATAATTAGCACCCGGCACACGGGAGTGATGAACACGAACGGATTCCTGAAGTACATAGGTACAATGACAGCAAAGATCACCGTGGAAGTAACCACCGTCAGATCAGCCACTGACATGGCCAACAGATACATGGAGATGCACTTGGAGAGACCGCACCTCCCTCGAGCCAGGACAACAATCGCCAATAGGTTGACTACAGAGATAAAGAGAAAGAAATGATCAGACATAAATATTCATTGGTAAAGATTACAATTTGCTGAACGTGTCTCGATGTCCACCACCCGGCTGCCCACCGAAAAGTGACAAAGAAAATGGGTAGTGGGACGGTGGGAGTGGGGGGGAGGGGGGAGAAATTGATAGATATACTGAGCGACAGTGAGAGAGCGGGGAAGAGAGAGAGAGCGAGAGCGGTCGTTGGAGAGAGAGTGGTGTAGAGAAACAGACAAAGAGAATGAGCGAGATGGATACACTATAGTCGGAGAGATAAACAAACACAAACATACACAGAGCGAAATGCGGAAGAAACGCCACAGTAAGGGAAAGACAAGAACACAGATAACGAATGTAACAGACAGAGACTGTCGTTCATGTTCAGAAAGAAACACACATCACAATAGACACAAACACATACCAACAGAGAGAAAGGGAGAGGTGCTGGCAGAGATACAGCCACATTTAGAATATGCGTCGTTCACTTACAGAAGTAGGCATATTAATAGAGATACGTTCAAACTGAGATAAACCGAGAGAGGTCATTTAATGGTCATTTAGAAACGCAAAATTAATAAACACATATGCCTAGCGTTTGATACAGCAAATTGTCTATTGTTTAAGACATCTTAACATGGAGCAAATACCTCGCCGTGTCCTGCCCCAAACTTTCTGAGATAACACCGGTCACTCCCCTCACTGTGTGCTGACATACAATGCTGGGTTTGCACAGAGGATCAGTCAATCTCTCTACCATTAGCCACATTCACAGCATTCTTTAATTTGAACATAAATATTCGTCATACAGAGATTCATCCTCTTTGCAACCCAGCACTGTGTGTAAGTGTTCAGACGCTCTCCCATGTGAAAGGCGCTTCACAAATGGTGATTGTTTGTTTTTTGATGGAGTCGAATGTTCGTTCATGGAACCAAAGCTCACACCTCCCCGATTCAGCCGGTAAACGGCGAATAATAGAGATTAGTCTGGAAACTTGTGTTAGATATAATATCTTATCGTCTGCTTATCGTCTGAAATCTCTTCACAGAATATACTGTAAAGCGAGTCGACTTGATGTTGTGTGGAAATTCGGTAGTCAGATGTTCACAATAGCGAACCACCACTATACAGTTACTAAATGGTGAAATAATTATTGTATGGAGTAACAAAAAAGAATTACATAATCAAAATGCCATCAAGTTCACCTTATCTATTTTCTCTTTTGAATGGCGCACTACAATCTCTAATACTTAAGCAGGAAACTGGAGATTTGTTACTACGCTTTTATTCTCGCTACCGCACTTAGTTAAGAACTCAAGCCCTCACAATTTATTTGATCGTCAACGGTCAGTATCACGAAAAGGGGCAGGGAGATTTCAAGGGACAAACAGGGAAATTCAAGGATTAGATAAACTACCGTTTGCTCATTGAAAGGTGAGATTGCTGAACTGAGTCAGGTTACAGACTTTAGTGCAAACTCACCTAAAATAATCAAGTGGATAAATCACTTGCCAGGAATTCCAACAGCAGCGAGAATCGGGTAGTAAATGTCTTCAATTCTCCAAATGATCAGATTTGCCATCTTCACTGAGACAAAATGAATCCTCTTCTACAGAAGGCAACTCACGCAAAAAATAGTGTTTCTCAAGAGCATGAAACGGGGTCTTATTTAAAGGAAAGTGGGGAACGCTCCTTTGAGCAATTTTACCGCATGATCCTGGGAGAGTTTGTGCCGTGTGCAAACAAAACATTATCTGCCCTGAGTTACGCAATTCACCCCAATGATGTAATTTGGGGGCAGCTGGGTGTCCATCCCCTGATGAAACCCAGGCCCACAACACCACACACGCCACCGTGTGTCAGTGCAATGTGTTGTTGTTAAAGTATCTAAACAATCACAGAGATGCACATGTGAGTGTATGTCCCCCACCTACACACAGTATTCCCCAGCCTGGAGTGTGTGTGTACATTGTCTACACAGGGGCCACTCACCAGCATTGAACCCATTACCTACAGCATTGGGCACAGCTTGGGAGGGACAAAGGCCTTTGTGACCACAGTGTGTACAGGGCGCTGAGGTCACTGCTGTAGTTTAACACGTTAAAGGTGATAACGCTTTCCACAAAGGATAATACTGCCATACAATTCCCATATACTGCCTTACATTGTATACACCTGGCTGTGATATGCTTATCAGCCGCAAAGGAGCAAATCTCTAAATGTCTCTATCTCTGTCCGTCTCTCCCTCTCTCTCACTGTGAGTGTGTTTGTGTCTGTATGTGTGTGTGTGAGTGACTGTGTGTCTGTGTGATGCATTGCATTTGCGAAATAGCTGTGCAAATGTGGTACTGGCTGTCTGTACATGCGGAAGCCACAATATCTCAGCTCCCATTTCAAATAGTCCAGGGAGATTTTGTAATTTTGCAGGCCAACAGTCCCACAGATACAATTGATCAGTCACTTTATGGACGAATCTTACACTTTACTGTGCGCAAGGTTTACCTTGTATTTCGAATCTATAGAAGCACTATTCCAATAATCAAACAGTAAAGCTTTGGAACATATTCCCTAAGGATACTGTTTAAGGTCTAAGTGTTGATTGAAAGAAAGAGCTTAGGTTTATTTTAGGAATTATTGTCATTTAGTACATATGTTGTTCAAGGATATACATGACTGCAACAAGTAGGAAGATGGAAGGCGAACTAAATGTCTATTTGTTGGTCTAGAATATGGTTATATCCTTACGCTTCAACCAAAAATTCACAATAAAGAAATCGCTGCAAGATATAAACTGTGAGCGTTGGTGTGGGCGTTTTGAATAAATGATAAAGAATGATACGAATTATCAGGATTATTATTAGAGTAACATTATTTGAAATAACATATTGAGAAACTTGGCTGAAATGGGAAGAATCAAAGGCTTCGGAATCCAATATTGTCGCTTTGATTACTGCTGAAATTTAAACATCTGATGTTGAATTGGTTAGCACTCCACACAATCCCAATAAGTCTTTCAGACATTTCACGCGTCTGATTATGAACTGCGGTACCATTCGCAAAGTTTTCAGTCTGGCTCACTGGGTGCCTTCGAGCCTCTTGGTTAGCAAAATTGTCATTTAATTATTTTGATGGCGACTTATTGCTTTGCCTTTGGAGCGGCCTTTCAGATGAGAGTTTAAACTGAGGATGTTGTTGAACAACAACTTCAACAACAATATTATATCCATAGAGCGCATTTCACATTGGGAGGACGTACTAAGGTGCTGAACAGTCAGGTGCTGAAGTGAGCGTACGAGATGTGCAGGGTAGTGGGGAGGGTCGGTAGAGATTCAGGAGGTTGGGAAAGAGTCGTGAGGGAAGCAGAAATTCTAACCTAGCTCCACATGCCCCGAGTTATTCCCATATCACTTCATTGTTTTATCCACAAGAAACATTGTTGCGATTCATGCATTTGTGCGTCTTGTTAAGTAATTATGATGCCTCATGTTAATTCGGCATCAAGGTGTGGACTGTTGCGATTTGTAAAATCAATCCAATCATTGTAGGGCATGTATCAAGCCTAATATGGGCATTGCTGGTCATGTGATATTTAGGCGCCAAACAGTGTGTGAGTGCCAAAGCAAGCATGGTCAATGGAGGTACAAGGCCAGAGTGAGGTCTTGCAATTGGCTGAGTAACTGGTCTGGCGACACGTGACCGCAAGAGCCTTGACCTTTTAAAAGCGTCGAGACAAAGGAATAAGCAGAGCGGAGACGGAAGAGCAGGAGGAGAAGGACCTGATGGAAGACACTGTTACGTGACAGTAGCCAAGCCGCTCTCGAGAAGGAGAAACAACTGATGGAAGATACTCTAACAAAGACAGTAGGTTGCAGAGGATAAAGAATCAACCTCTTGCTGGACAGTATACACCACTAAACAGAGGAGAGCATTGGGGTGGACAGTATACACCACCAAACAGAGGAGAGTATTGGGGTGGACAGTATACACCACCAAACAGAGGAGAGTATTAGGTTACAGCGGATAAAGAATCAATCCCTTGCTGGACAGTATACACCATTAAGGGATCCCTGTGTTTAGTGTCAAGCCCTGACGGGTTAGCCTGAATAAACAACCTGTTTTGATGAGATACGACTCTAGTGCATTTCACGCATTGGTCGAATCTCTAACAGCGGCTTGGCACACATTGAGCTGTGGATAGTTTTCTCTGTATCCACGATCCTGAGGATTACGGCAGGAAACTGTGCAGGGGTTGGAATAGAAACCAATGACAGAGGCAAAGTAGAGAAGGTGTCAGTGGAAGGACATGAAACAGTCTAGGACAGAGTCGTTCTGGTTGAGGTGGAGGTATATATTTCCGTACCACTGATGTTAGACCATCTGGCCTGTATTGCAAGATTTCATATCTTTCTTCCTCGCTATATCTTTTATCTCTCGCGGGGAATACCATTAAATTAATAGTATTATGACAGTGCGGATGGTTATTTTCAAAGAACATTTAAGGACACCCCCGAATCAACCAATAATATGCAGAGTGGCTACAACTTCATTCTGTAACTCTTGGCCTCCCCCATATATATTCATTCGATAGTTTGTTAAATACAACATGCGGACTTCAGGAACACACCATGCACAGCAAATCAATTTAGAGTTCACTTTTGTTGACTAATTTAATTTTCCAATATGTATCTGCTTATTGTCTGGTTAATTGACATTACTCATTTTTATTGCATATTATTTCTCAAGACATTTTCTCTACCGAAATTTACTTTGTAATCCACTATAGCTCAGTGGTTGGAATAATGTGTCTCAGATGTTGGGAGTCCTGGAGCTCAGTGGTTGAAGTGCTGTAACTCAGTGGTTGGAGCATTAAACTCATAAGCGAAATGTTCATTAAATTTCCAACAGCGCAAAACGTTGGAACGTTTTCTTACTCTACACGCCTGATAGTAATTCATCAAAAAAAAAACTCAACAATAAACTACATTTGATGACAGTTTGTGAGACAATGGTAGCTGCCACAATTCCTGCACAAACGTTTTAGTGTAGAGTATGAAATGGGAAGTAATTTGAGACGTCTAGAACAGGCGAACGGTGCAATATCCAATTCAAAGAAGACTATTTTATTCCTTATTATACGAAGACTAAGTAAACACAATGAATCAGAGACAAAAGTTATAAAACACACTACCATATTGGTCATTTTATTGTGCCAACATTTCTCAAAGCTATATTCAGAAACTTCTTATTTCTTTATTAGAATACATGATTTCACTGACTAGCATTGAATTGAACTTGGTTATAAGGAACACAACCTTGCACAATTTAGCAGTTAATAACCCATCCAAAAATAACACAATAACAAAATTGTTCATTTTAATCTGTTTGTGGGACACTGTTGTGAACAATTGTTTGCCGTGATTAGCCCAAATTAATTTCACAATATATTCCGTGAAGTGCTATGAGACATCTAGAAGACACGAAAAGCACTACATGAAGTGCAAGGATTACCTTTGGTATCAGAAGTTGCTGGACAAAGTTGTAAAGTCTGAGGAGAAAATTAGTGGACGCACGAAAAGCCGTCTGATATACGATAGGATACTAGCTACAGTTCTATATGATCTCCAGCTTGTGGAGGGAAGATTTGGAAGAATCAAAAGGCAGGGTCTTGCAGTCGCGAATGGACATGATATATACATACATATAGCAGGGTTATGGCAGTCTACGCGTTGCAGTTAGCAATCTTATGGAGGTGAGGGAAGACAGAGTGTGTCGTGAATATTGGGCTAAAGTACAGTTGACGATTGCACAAGATTCCTAGGTTCCTGATTCATTTGTTGAGTTGGAATGTGCATCATTGGACGCAGATGATCCCAATGCCTGTAGTGTGGAAGAGTTCCACACAACCAACCTGGAGGATCAATGTCGTCAACCTTGCAGACATTCAGCTACAGGAATTTGTCTTTTATCCAGAAAATGATGCCTTCAGATTATCTGACAGCACATAAGATACCGTGTAGTCTAATTGAGAGTCAGAGAGGACATCTGAGCGGTCTAAAGACAGAACACAAACGAACACTATAATAACCATAGTGATGCATGGAAGAGACATTCATGAAGAAAGGCGGTGGAAGCGGAATCAGTGACACGTGGTAGGGCGAGAGTAGTGTTCAACGTGGAAGAGGAGAAAGAGGAGTCCTGTTGATGAACAGGATATCGTTTGTCATGTTGACCAATGTAGCTTCAATGCTGTGAGGAACACTATACACCAATTGTACAGGCCATGAAAGGAATGGTAGAAGAGGAAAAAGTGAAAATGTGAAGCAATAACGATTTCAAAGACAATGTCAAGTAATTGGAGTTTGTACACGGCGAAGTGTTTGGATGGCATAGCATTCTGTATGTCAACGCCTATGAGTAGGTGCACAGGAGATTTCCCATGTATATTCCCATTGTAGCAGAGAAGGATAAGACAAGTCTTAATAGAGGTTTTCAATATTATGTGCGAATTTTGCGTGTAAATACCGGTGGGCAAATGGTTAAACAAATGTAAAGAAGCAGGTAGTTTTTCTTCACACAGCGATTCAGTCGTATTTGGAATGCATTGCCTGAATGGCTGAAGGGAGCCGATTTGATAAGAACTTTCAAGAGAGATGTAGATAGTTATTTGGGGAGGGAAAACATACAGGCCTTTGGTTAGCTCATGGCGGAGTGGGATTAGTTTGGACCGAGCTTTCCAGCATGGACACAAAAGCCTCCTTCTGTAGATCATAATCCTGATAACCAAGTGTTTCATCAACAAGGAATTTGAAGAAAACTTTGTTGTAACATTCGTCCACCTTTCTTGGCTTTTATCCATTGACTATCTATCCAGCTTTTATAAAGGAAACAGACCTATCAGTTTCAATGATTATTCTTGTATCCAAACATTGGTCAATTTAACCAAACCTGAATTCAGGGATTCTATCCCCTCAACCAATGTGGTTGTTTTCCTCTGTATCTTTTCAATCTCTGTAATATCCAGTTTGCGTTGTGATGAGCGGAACAGCAATAAGATAACTTGTGAATGTACATTTCAAGTTAAGTGGTCGTGCCAATGCGATGGACAATCAGTGTTCGGACCCATGCTGCTAGTGTCAAGGTTAGGGAGGATGGACTATGGCAGGGATCAAAAGTGTCGACCAAAGGCATGGACACAAAATGGATATGTTCTGATGGCGATCACGGAGCAGTCGAGCAGAAGATTCTGCGGGATAGAAGCTGATGGCTCGAATGGCAATGTTGGAGTAGCAAAGTGAAGGTCATGAAGCAGGAAGGAGCCAGCTGAGTGCATGCAATGGACGCGTTGGTAGGGTGTTATGGGATGACAGATGTAGGCTGGAAGAAGGGCATGGAGCACCATGGTATGTGCTCCCGACGTGAACAACAATAAAATTACATTTTCGAGCGTATTTCACGATGGGCGGACGTCTTGACGCGCTAAACAATCAGGTCGAAACCCGAGCAGGTGGGGAAGGGTCGGGGTAGGGGGAAGGAGAATGAGAGGAGGAGATGGGGAAGTGTTAGGAGGGCAGCAGAAGACACGGTCGAATAGGAGGTTCTTTAGACCTGCCTTGAAGAATGAAAGAGAGTCGAAGGAATTGCGGGATGGTGTTCGATACTGTGGGAGCAGACGGGCTGAAATCACGGCCACAGATCGTACGGTGGCTAGGGCAGTGGACGTGGAGCAGGACAAAACCTGCTGATTGGAGGGGACGGGCAGGCTAATAGAGAGACAACAGGTCGTAGAGATAGTCGTGGGCAAGGCCGTGAATGGCCTTGAAGGTGAGGACGAGTATCTTGAGTTCGATGCTCTGTGGGATGGGGAGCCAGTGGTGATGGGCAATTGTGGGATACTCTGTGGGATGTGTCTGCGGAGCCCAGTGCGGGAGAGAACATGAGCTGCAGAATTCTGAATGATCTGCAGCCTGTGAAGTGAGGAGCAAAGAAGGCCGATGAGCAGAGACATCCCGTACTCGAGCCTAGATGTAACGAAGGCGTCTATGAGTGTTTCAGCAGCAATGGGGGGGTGAGGCAGTGGCGGAGTCTGGCAATGTTACGGATGCAGTGAAAGGCTGTACCGGTCATGGCGCGGATATAAGGGAGGAAGGTCAGTTCAGGATTAAAAATGAAGCCCAGATTCCTGACTGGCATCGAGAGGTGGAAAGAGCAGCCTGGAATGTTGCTGTTGACAGTGACTGAGGCGCGGAGCCGATCAGGTGGGCCTCCGTCTTATTGGTGTTAGTTTGGTGGAAATTGAAGGAAATTCAACGGCTCCATAACTATAATTACGTTGTTGTTGTTGTTGTTTGAAAGGGCGTTGAAAGTGAGGACCAGGATCTTGAAATACATGCTCTGCCATTGACACTGTGGAACACTAAATCCTCCTCGACTTCATCTCCTCTCACGTCAACCTGCAGATTTCTGTCCAAGACTGTTTCAGGTACTACTTCTCATATCGTCTCCGCTTTTCTTCTGTCAACGGATTCTCTTCCAGTCTCTGCACCATCTCCCGCCATGTTCCTCAGCCTCAACGACCTTAAGTGTTGGAAAAGAGACAACTTTCTACATCTCATTGTCAGCCAAACCGTGGTCTAATTAATTGTCACGTGTTAGCGCCTCTACCCGGTATGCATCAGTATTATCAATATCCACGGATGGTCGCTCCACCTAAACAACCATTTCAGGAAAATTGGTGTTTTGTTTGAATGTGAGATGTTCTTTCTCCCTCATATCCACGGCATGAGCAGCACCATCCTCCACTACATCCCGAATATCGTCCATCTCCATCTCCGCCTCAACTCTCAGGTTGCTAAAATGCATACACTTTCAGTTATCTCGTCTGGACTCCAACAAGACAACTCTCTCCTTGTCGGCCTTCCCATCTCTAAACTCCACAAGCTGCTGATAATGAAAAACTCTGCCTCTCATGTCCTCTCCCGCTCAATTCTCCACTACTCCATCACCCAAATATCACCCAGACACAGGACACAGGAGAAGCCTCAGTAGCAAGTTTGTTCTCAGCTTATCCTTACATGAACCTGTTACCAGAGAAGATGAGGCATTGACAACATTTGGATGCTGCAGAGGATTTGGTGGCGCTTGCCTGCTCTATCCAAACCACCTCGAAATTTGCCTATAAACGATACAGCCTCTACAAGGCAGATACAATTCTGTGACATCTTTCCCACTCAACTCCTGGCAATGAGTGATCAGCGGGGAGTAACTAGATCAGAGAGTTCTAGGGCGGAGGGTCAGCAAGTGATTGGAAAGCTTGAAAACTTCTCAGAGGAGTTGGTTTGTTGGCCTGTATTTGAACAGTTATCACATTGGGATGACACCGCTGTTTCGCACATAATTAGATTCCATTGCCGACTGTGATAACAACAACAACAACTTCAATTTACATATCGCCTCCTGCAGAGCTCACATCATTGACCACCTTATTGACCATGACTTCGGCCAAGCTAATGACAATGCAAACATCTGAACTCCCTGAACCCAACTCCAACCCCAAACAAACCATTTTCTCATGGCCTAAATTCATACTCTTGACTATACAGCAACGTCGGGTGTGCACTTGACGAGAACAACAACAACAGAATTATATTTCTAGATGGATATTCACGCCGAGTGGCTGGACATTTACGTTAGGTCCCGAGTTGGGCGGGTGGGGAGTGTCAGCGTATCTGCAAGGGGAAGGACAGTAGGAAAGCGTGGAGAGTTAGGCGGCTAATACAGCAGTTTGACACTTACGTAGATTCAATTGCCGACTGTTATAACAACAACAACAACAAATTTGATTTATATATTGCCTCCTGAGAGCTCACATCACTGCCCTCCTCATTGACCATGACTGCGGCAAAGCTAATGTTAATGGTAATATCTGAATTCCCTGAACCCAACTCCACCTACAAACAAACCACTCTCTCCTGCCCTAATTCATACTCTTGACTGCACAGCAACTTCGAATGTGCAATTGACAAAAAGAACAACCACAGAACCATATTTCTGGATCGCTTTTCATGCTGGGAGGACGTCCCGAGTGGCTGAAAGGTTAGGTTGGGACCCGAGAGGGGCGGGTGGAGAGTGTCAGCGTTTGTGCAGGGGGAAGGACAGTAGGGAAAGGTGGAGAGTTAGTAGGGCAGCAGAAGGCACGGTGGAAGAGGATGGTCTTCATAACGGCCATAAAGGAGGCAAGGGAGTACGCGAGGCTAAAGGACAAGCATATTGCTGGCTATCCTACTTGGACCACAACCCATTATAGCTCTAACTCTCAGGGCTATCAGGAGTTGAGAGGGCGTTTTCCAGTTATAGTTTTGTGTTCCATGGTTAAACTTTTCCAGCGATGGCAAGGTTGTTTTTGAACACACGGTTCCCCAGGGAATGATGCAGCAACGTGTGAAAGCGAAACAAAAAGATTAAATTCGTGATACTTCTCGATTGGAACAAGTAGCAAGGAACCGTGCACATGACTAGTGCAGCCACAATCAGACACAGGATAATTCTCAGTAGTAAGTACGTCCTCAGCCTAACCCCACTTGACCTGTCATCAGAGAAGTTGAGACATTGCCAGCACTTGGATATTTGCAGAGGATTTGGTGGTGCTTGCCTGCTCTATGCATACTGCCTTGAAATTAACTATGACATATACAGCCACTACAAAGTAGATACAATCCTGTCACATTTTTCCCACCCAACCCCTGTTAGCTGCGTGCGTTAGAGCTGTAATGGGTTGGGTGGTCCAAGGTGGATACGCAGCAGAAAGCTTGTCAATCACTGACTTCAATGGCATGATATGTCAAAATCCACAAGTTATTTTGACACTGCATTCGCCTAATATTGCCTCTTCCCAATCTGTGCCGAACTGTCTCTGGGACTGGGTAAGAGGGGATGGAGTATATCCCCTACAGAGTGGGAGATAGACGGGATGGAGAGTAATAATTATAATTATAATAATAATCCTTGTATTTGATAAGAACACTTTTCACATCTGATCGACATCTGACAGCGCTTCTCAGAATAAACCGTCAAGTGAATTGAAGGTATACTTGTGGGGGAAGCGTGGCAGCCGATTGTGCACAGCAACGTCCCCACAAACAGTCGTGGATTAAAATGACCAGTTATTTATTATTCTGGGGGTTTCGGATGGATTCTTATTAAATGCGTGAAGTCAGCGAACTTACCCACGGTTTCGAGCACTGATTTGCCTGGATTCGAACACATGTCTCACAATTTTAATTCGGAATCTCTAACCACTGAGATACAGGAGCTCCGCGTATCTACAGGAGATCCTGGAGCATATACTGTTCCAACTTGTTTGGATGATCTTATGCAGAGTAATGGATTTTATATATGTCAAACACCTGTGCATTTTACATGTTTCAGACAACTGACTGACCAAAGCAAATTGTTGGTTAAACGCCAGCTGTTATACGAAAAGCTAATGTATAAAAAAAATCTTTAATTGTAAGGCTAATAAGGCCGTTGATGTACGTTTCACTATATTGTTAATCTGATCTGCATTTCCTCTTTACACTTGATTTCCACAAAGTTTACTGAACTCTCGCATTACACTTAATATTTTTCTCATGTCACATCAATTTGCGTTCATATAGAGAGTATACACAGAGAGTATTGTTCTGCAGTACATCACAGTTGTAGATGCTGACAATGAGGTAGTGAAAGCAAGACATACAGATACTGTAATCCCTATCCAAATGGAAAGAATTTAGCCGGAAATTGAACGAGTGGATAAAGGGTGCAAGAGAGTGGGATTGAGCTAGAGAGTTCCAGTGTCTCATGGAGTTGTGGCTGGCCTTGATGAATGGTAATAGAGCGGAAGGTTTTGGGGACATGATGGAGACCAAATCCATCTGAGTGTAGGTATTAGATCGGAGCGGTGTGTAACCAGATCAGACGCTATGTGGGTGAGGGTCATAAAGTCATTGGAAAACGAGAATTTGAAAACCTCTCAGAGGAGATGGACAGTTGGAGTTTATTGGAACTGTTGTTACATTGGGATGATACAGCTATTGTACACATATGCAGATACCATTGCAGACTGTGAAAGCTTTCTGAACATTACGCCACTGTCCCCCACATACAATAACATGTACAGCCACTACAATAAGTACATAAGAATGAAGAATTAGGAGCAGGGGTAGGCCATTCGGCAATAAGATAATGGCTGATCTTCTCATCTAACACTGTTTAACTGCTCTGTCACATTATCCTGAAATCCCTCTATTTTTCAAAAATCTATCAGTCTCAGCCTTGAATATTTTCAAGGACTGAGCATCTGCAGCCTCCTGGCGTAGTGAATTCTATAAATTCACTACCATCTGAGTGAAGAAATGTTTCCTCAACTCTGTGCTTAAAGGCTGAACCTTCATTAAAGGCTGGCCCTGGCTTATTCAACCTATCCTCATAGGTCAGTCCCCTCATCCCAGGAACTGACTTAGTGAATCTACGCTGCACCCCCTCTAAGGCACGTATGTCCTTTTTTAAATAAGGAGACCAAACTGCACACACTCTAGGTGCATATATGACCCTATACAGTTGCAGCAAGACTTCCCTACTATTATACTCTGAACCTTTTGAAATCAACGCTAGCATGCCATTCGCCTGCTTAGTTGCTTGCTGCACCTGTAAACTAACTTTTGGGGACTGGTGCACAAGGACACCCAAATCCCTTTGAACACTAACACTGTCTAACTTTTCACCCTCTAGAAAATACTAGATTATTTTATTTTTGGTAGCTAGGTGAGTAAATTTATACTTGCTAACATTGAATTCCATCTGCCCCTACTTGCCCACTCCCTTAACCTATCTATAGCTTGTTGCAATCTTTTCGCACCATCCTCAGAGCTTACTCTGCTGCCTAGTTTAGTGTCATCCGTGAATCCAGGCTGTTCTTGCAACCAACTACGTTATCTTATACCACACTCTCCGTAGAAAGCCTACACCACAATATTACTCCACACTAAATGTAGTAATGTATCAAGTTTTCAATAAAATACAGCACTCTCAAATTTATGCTAAATTTGTTCGTGTTCTTCGCTTTATTGTTGACGCATCAATTCTATTAAATTTTGGATTTCCTCCACATTTCTTGTATCCTTGTGAATGTAACTTTGTGATCTAGTTTTCAACTTTGCCATGCTGGTATCGCCAACCGTTCTTCAATTTGGATGATTACAATATACTGCAGCATGTACATGATATTTGTTTCCCACATTTAAGATGGAGTTTGCTTCTATTGTTTGATCCCATGCTTTACCTCATCAATTCTGTCGTGAATGTATTTGAGCAAGTATGTTTCCAAATTCAGCTAAGCTGGAGTTCCAGCATCGAAACTCATAGAAATTCACTGTTTCCTGCCATTTACCCAGTCACCGCACGATTGTGAAATTGCTTGGTCGTGATTATCCTCATTGGATTAGCAGAGGTGTGTTGCAAATACAGATAATCTATTACCGATACTGTCTTGTGAACGTATTTTATACAAACTTAAGCAGGACTTTATTGCATAAATTTATTTAATAAGAGAGAGAGAGATAATAAGGAATGTAAGAGATCATACAATACCAACACGACTCTTTAGTGATCAGGTTGGGCTGTAGGTTATAATAATAATAATATTCCTTGCATTTGATACAACGTTTTCCAAATATTATCAACGTCCTAAAGCGCTTCACAGAATATACTGTTAAGTGAATTGACTGTATATATTTGTGGGCGAAACACGGCAGCCAATTGCGCAAGCAATGTCCAACACACACTCGTGGATTGAAATGACCAATTTTATGATTGTGTTTTTTTTGGAGGGATTATTATTAGGCGTGTGGAGTAAGTAAACTTGCCCAAGGTTTCGCCCTGACCTGCCTGGATTCGAACACATGTCTCCCCAGCTTGATCTGCCCAGCTTGCAAGACAAACTCTCTAACCACTGAGCTACAGGAGCTCCACAAGGTTGTCTTTCTCTTCTTCTTGTTGATGAAGTTATTCTCCACAAGTAATTCCCGGAGTCTCATCTGGAGTTTTGGGTGTTTGCCAAGCACCTTTTATACAGTTACACTTCCTCCTTATCCTAATCCGTATTAGGATTTGTCATACAGCTGTTTTGTGGTTTCTATCGTTAAACTATTAGGCGAGTAGCAGTTTGTATTTTGTTATTGGTTGTCTTCCTTCGAGCCGATCCTGATCACTTATACGTGTAATGTGTTACATTCTACAGATAACAATTTACAAAAACACCTCACGTTTGAAGCCAATTTGCTTTTTTTTGGTTTAATACTAATCAGTTTAAGCAAGCACAACTTTTAAACAAACAGCGGTCCTTGTATGGCTACAGTGTACAGTGCTGTACAGGTGGGTCAGGAGATGTGCAGCAGGCCAGAGCCCGATGAGTGGATGGAGTTGGGAGGTTGGTGGGGATAGGAGGTCACAGATGTATGGTGGGCGAAGTTTGTGGAAGGATTTAAAGGTGAGGACCGGGTTGTTGACATTTGATCCTCTGGATAATGGAGAGACAATGGAGTCCGGCAAGTTTGGTGAAGATGGGGTAACGGAGATTGGAACGTTGAAGGACGTGGGATGCACAGTTCTGTATTAACTGCAGTCTGTGCATGGAGGAATTGGGAGGCCGACCAGCTGCATATTTGCATAATCCAGCCAGTATGTAACCAAGGCAGGGATGAGGGTTTCACCGGCTTTGGTATGAGGTAGTGGTGGAGTCAGGCAATGTTGCGGAGATGGGCAAAGGCAGTGCAAGTCATTGCTTGGATTTGGGGGAGAAAAGAAATTTGAAGGTCACACATGACACCTAGGTTCCTGACCTCTTCATGGCTTTAAGTGTGTAACCATGGAGGTTGATGCATGCAGTGCCTGTTCCAAGAACAGAACAGAATGCTGACAATGCTGACAACAGAACAGCCAGACACTTCAATGGGACTTGAAGAATCACTCATGGAGACAGATTTTGTATTCAATAGCCTAACAAGCGAAAGCCAAAGCCCTAATGCCAAACAGTTGGAAAGTTGCTCCATCGGACTCTCCTACATATTGGATACATATAGCCACATTGGCTTTATCAACAGCAGCATAGATTAGGATGGAAAGATGTTACATTAAACCTATACAAACAGATGGTTCGGCTTCTCGTGAACTGCGGTGTCCAATTCTGTGCTCCACACATTATGTATGAAGATTGGATACGTGAAAGGCTCTAAACAAGTGTAATTTTATTGCTGTTCGGAGGAGTTGCAGGCGAAAGATAACAGCGAAAGCAAACTATAGTTAGTTGGAGACACTAGGGAATAGTTATTCGTAGAGCACAGAAGATTGATGGGGAGATATAGGATTATATGAACATCATAATTTTCTGATAAAAGAAGTACAATTGTATCCAGTTCGTTGTCCAGAATACGATCCGTCAGTGATATTTGGCCTGGTAAATAATGTGTTAAGCCGCGATACTCACCCACATATATACAGTTAATTTAATCTATTCTATATTTTTTCAAAGTGAGTAGGGAGCGACAGTACTCCACACTTATATAGGACGATCCCGTTTCAAGCATGGAATGTAAGGGTTCATTTAGATTTCGGGTTCTGCAGTAAATGAAGGACTGGTAAAAATACTGTGCAAACTTAGAATAATTTATTAATTCATACGTGCAATAGACATAAGTAACTAACAGATTGCATTACAGTGATGCTTACTTATCTACCTACAGTTCTTAATGATTTAAGTGATATAAGCAAATGCTGCAGAAGAGATAAGAGTGAAATATCCAAATGAATGTTCATTTTAATATGTCCTTTTTGAGATCCATAACACATTTTCATTTATTGTTGTACAACAATCACAAATTATCCAGATACTATTGCATGTCCAATTCTATTATCGCGAATCCAAATCAATTATTTATTCTATCCAATTCTATTTATCCCACTCAATTAACACAGTTGACTCTCTTTCTAAATCAATCTCGTTGATAAATTTACACAGGTTTATATCACCTATTGTTTATTTCAAGTTGTTTAGTTTGTGGGATAAAATGCACTATAGCTCTTTCCAGCTGCAAAACACAAATCGCTAGAAGACGGGTAAAAACTGGTAACTTATGGATTCTTCTTCTTCTCATGTGCACAGTTAATAAAATCTCAGATTGCTTTAGATTTATTGAAAATGAAAGTTGCGATTTCAGTGAAAGATATCTAACTGCACAAAATCTATTTTCAAACAATAACAGTCGTTTTCAAACAGCTCTTTATTCCATCTAAAATTGATTATTTCAAAGATGCCGCATCATTTCTAAGATAGCACAGGTCTGTGCGTGAGAGCAATGTTGTGAAAAACAAAGAGAGCAACAAAGCTACACATGGTTTTGTTGGTGGCTCAGTAAGCGAGTGATGGGGTAAATGAAGATGGATTTGAGCTGGTGCCTGAATTGGGTCTGGGTCACACCATAGATGACGGTGTTGGAGCAGGAGCTGAGGAATTGCAGCATGTCACCCATATGCTCAGCGATGGTGAAAGGGCTGCTGTAGTCAGACTGATCGAGTTTTGCCTCTGTCATCATTGCAAACATGTAGGTTACCAAGTAGGTGATCCACAGCAACACATAGGTCCCCGAGATGGTAAAGAGCAGGATAATGGATTTCTTCCGACTCTCCATCTCCTCGTCGCTCCCCTTCACTGATCCCCGCAGACGTTGGCGCACAGTGCTGGCCACTAGAACCTGCCTGATGGTCAGAGAGTTGAAGAGTAGGATGACGATGAAGGGAAGCATTGGATTTACAATCGTACGAATAAAGTAAAATGACCTCCAGCCAATAGCAGTATAAAAGCTGGGCATCAATCTGCAGTACCAGGGCTGCTCATTGATCATCATCAGTGGTTGGAGGATAAAATAAATTGGGATAGTTTGTGCGCTTAAAAAGCCACAGATTGTCCAGGTCACCAGGTCCGCTGTCCTCTCGGTGCAGTATTTGGGTTTGAGCTTTGGGCAGCAGATGGCAATGAAGCGGTCGAAGGTGAAGGCCATGGTCATCCAGACAGAGGCATCAATTACGAAGAAGCGCAGCACAAGGTGAACTCGGCAAATGGGGGTCTGGAACAAAGGCGAGTGCGGCAGGTGAAACTGAAATGTCTTCCTCAGGATCACACCAATGAATATGACCAGCAGATCAGCAACAGCCATGGCGACCAGGTAGCGGGTGACGCATTTGGAGAGTCCACACATTCCCTGCGCCAGGACCACAATGGTCACTGCAATCGCTGCAGGAAAGTCACAAATACAATCGCAGATTTCAATATCTCATGGTTAATTTTGCCTGGCAGCAAAACATTGTAAAATTCTATGCGTTTTCTTAGTGTATAGCACTTCGATCATGCACTTCTAACAGATACATTTCACAGAGTAGTCTGAGAATGTTACACAGAAGATTACAGCAGAGAAGGCCATTCAGCCCTTTGTAACTGTGCCAGGTATTCTATAAATTAAATGCCAGAATATATTGTGGTTGTAGAAATTATAGTTGCACAAGTCAATGTCCCAATGACTACCACATGCAGTTATGAATTCATGTTGAGAAAGATTATCATTTGTGGAAAAAAAGCAGCCAAATCACTAAGCTTCACTTTCCAATTGATTCCAATGTATATACAGCATGTGGTGCAAGGAAACACCGCTACGACATTGCCCTGCGTGCAAACAAAACCAGGTCATTTCGCTTCCAAGTGAGCTTTGTAACCATCTTTACTCTCTGTCTCTCACTCCCTTCCTATGCGGCTTTGCTCCAGAAATACCATGACCACAATGCCCTCTGCCTACAATTTGGAATGTCTCAACGAGCCTTCCCCCGTCGCAATGCGTGTAGGGTGACGATGGATCAGTGATTGGTTTTCTCCGAGTCTCATATTGAGCATGTGGCTGCAGCACGTGACACAAACCCTCGCAAAATTGACCCCTCCTTTACTTTATATTTTATTGCTCCAACTCCATTTCTCCTACCAATTTCCGCTTCCACTCTCCATCTTTTTCTCAATCAGCCCTGTGTTCCCTTGGAATCCTACACTGAATTGATTGTTGCAAACGCTGTTGGATTTCCATCAGCAGCCTCCATGATTCCCCATTCATCAATTTCATCCACTTTCTTCGCCGACATCTCCGCACTCCTGTCCTCCTTCTGCATGCTGTTCTGAACTCCTCATAATCTTGGGTGATTTTAAGAACAACTCTTTTGAATTCAGTCACCCTTGACACCCTAGCGCCTATGGATCCCCTCACCTCTACTCACTGACACATGCAACACTGTACAGTAGACAATGTTAGAGATTAATTTCTCAGGTTGAATATATCAATTTCTCCGGTCAAAAAATGGGTTACAGCCAGCCCCCGATTGACCAGGTACTACTGATTCATTTCTTTTAAAGCAGGTGCTTTATTCATGTATACTCATTGAGCTGACATTAAAGCATATAAAACGACTACAAGGCACAAACAATACACTAGGTTTATCACAATGCAATTTCATACACCAATATACTACCCGGCACGCGTTCTTCAGGTTAAAAGGCAATAGTTCTCTCTCTTCCTTGCCTCCTTCTTCGAGGTCTGGTGGGGAATAGTCCTTTCTCTTCCTTGCCTCCTTCTCCAAAGCCTCAGGGGTGGGTGTTGTCTCCTCTCAGTTGGTCTCGGGGAAAAGTAGGGGTGTTTATCTCTTTTGGGGTCTGCTGTCACGTTACAGCTCTTCCATCAGTTGGTTCCCTTTCTCGAGAGCGGTTTGGCTACTGTCAGTTACAGTGTCTTCCATCAGTTGTTTCTCCTGCTCGAGAGCGGCTTGGCTACTGTCGCGTTACAGTATCTTCCATCAGGTCCTTCTCCAACTGCTCCTCCGTCTCCGCTCTGCTCGATTCCTTTGTCTCAACACTTCTAGCCTTTCTTGGTTGCATGGTGTTCACGTGAACATCTCATGCCACTCTCAGTCATTTTCCGTATTCCACATCCTCTTTTACACCCAACTCTGCCTTTCTTCACAAACGAGCTCTTCTTATCGCAATCTCTTCTAACCGGTTTCTAATGGTGATCTTAACGACTCAAACTATGTGTAGCAACTTCCCTTATCTTCTACAGCAGTTATACAAAAACATCACATAGCACCATTCTAGCCCACTCTCTGTTATTAACAGTCTATACTAATTTTAACCAGTTCTTCACCAACTCTAACACCAACTCCATTTAATAAAATCTCAGGTTCTCTCTGTATACTGTACCATTTCAAAACCTCCTTTTCTTTGCAAAGTCGTGCACTGTATGGTCGTATCGCAACTTTTGATTTCCTCTTCCAGCTTCAATCAACAACCTTTTCAAATTTGGGATTTGCATTGATTATTACATCATTCTCAACCTCTCTGTTGCTTTTCATAGCATTGACCAGTCTGCTCTTCTTCATTCATCACTTCTAGCCAGTTGTTCTCTCCTCCTCTTTCTCTCTCTGTCTCTCGCTCTCCCTCTCTAAGATTATCGTTATTGTATATACATTCAAATAAATGGAGTATCGTCTAGATATCCAAGACATACCAATTTTAAGTCATTACTCATCAATCATCTAATTTCCTCTGGATCATTTAACATAGTAATGAGGAGCTTGAGATACAGTTAACAAAAGCAGGAATCCTTGAGTTCATCAAAATATATCAAAGTGCTTCACATAATATATCGAAAAACGAATTGACTGCATACACTTTCTTGGCAAACTTGGAAGCCAGTTGACACAAAGTGACACATGAATATTTGCACACAGAGCGAACGCATGATTTGTGTTTTGTTACTTTGGAAAGTTTATACCCAGAAAAGCGATCCACCAATCGAACAACAACCGGATACGTGCTATCCGATGTTGGAAACAGAGCTGTGAGGAGTTAGGAAAAATTATGAACATTTTGCGTTAACTGGGAATTGAGCGCAGTTCCCCCACTTGCGATAATTACTTTAATCACAGAGATATAGGACTTCACAACTTGTTCCTGCATATGTCTTTGCAAACACTACTGTCTCTGTTTCAATCACAATTCAACGTGGATTAACAGATTACGTCCATTCTCCCGATTTTACCAACCAGGACAGTTGAATAGTGAGTTGTCTAATTAATTTAGAATTACTGTTGCCTCTGTCAGAGAATCTGTTGAACTCTCAGCTGCCAGATTGCAGTTTTGTTTTGTCTATGTGACATTCACAGTATCTTTTCAAATATAGAGGTATGGTTCCTGAGAGAAGGAGACCAGAATTTGATGTTGCATTATACGGTATAACTCTGATTGTGATGTTCCTTTTCTGCTGTCATTCACTTTCTTTCTTTTACTTGAAACTTGTCCTCTTCACACTGGTGAACAGACAAGTTTACTTCCTAGGAACAAGAAACACCGTTGTCGGTTGCACACTTGTTGTTGTGGAATAATGGCACACACAGTTGTGAACAACTGAACCTCCTTCAACAACGTACCAGGAAAGCCAATGATTCCCAGCGTAGGGTAAAACACCTTTTCTATTTCTATTATTGCCATCATTGTCAAAGCTGTACTGATTCTGCTGACACTGCTCAGCTGCTGAAACATGTGAACCGACTCCCAACCCTTCAGAACTTCCCCTTTTGATATCTGGGATTCAGCTCCGCAGGGACTGTCATTGCGCAAGTAAAACATTATCCGAATAAACAACTGAGACAAAGAGGATTACGTAATTCTGAATGAAAAGCAGTTTTGTTGCGAAGAGTAAAAATAATTATAGAATAAATAAACATAATAAATTGTTTCTTAGAGGCAAACCATCTCTCTCTGGATAACATCATATTGTAAAGAGGATTGATGAATCGAGAGACCATAGTTTTATTTAGCTGGAAATGAGCAACTGAGTGCTGGTTTAGCCAGTATCTACACAGTGACACTATGCTGTGAATCGTTTGATAAAAGATATTCGTCTTGACTGTGCATTCGTACATCACTTTAAGTAAAAACACATCAAGTACAATCCATTGAAGATAGATAACAAAAAAGTTGTCTGTGTGTAATAACCCCCTAACTTACGACTGGTTTTCCGAATTCTGAATATGCATGGAACAACGCTGTCCAGAATTGGCAGCCACAATTTGCACTAAAATATATACAGTCAATCGACTTTACAGTGAAGTCTGTGACGTGTTTTCGTCAGTATCATTTTGAAGGAGACCCTCTGGTATGGCTCCCACAAGCGCCTCCATACCGAGGGCCGTAACAATATCTCCTTCCTCCATGGATAGTGATACGGAGCCAATACAGAAGCTCAGTGACATGCTTGACCTCAGATGTCTTCCATATCCTGGATTGCTTCCAAGGCCCACTCTACATTTCACCAAATCTGCAACATGCATTGGTTCAGCCACTATCTGAAAGGCATGCTGGAACAACTAGAGGGGATTCTTGAGACAGACCTTGAAATAGGAAAGAGTGGGAGCAAAGTGAAGGCATTGTGGGTTGGAATTCTACTTGTACAGAGAGACAGAAACCCTGGCTGCCGAAGATAGGATCTGTTGGGCAGCAGAAATAGAGCAGGCCGGAACCTGGTAAATAGACCGAGTATAAAGGATGTGAAGGCATTGGAAAGGGTGCAGCGAAGATTTACTAGGATGGTGCCAGGATTGAGGGACTTCAGCTATGAGGAGAGGCTAGATAGGCTAGGGTTATTCTCTCTGGAGCAGAGAAGATTGAGGGGAGACCTAATAGAGGTTTATAAGATCATGAGGGGTTTCGACCGACAGGGCAAATAGAGAAAAACTATTTCCACTAGTGGGCGAATCTGTGACTCGTTAGATTTAAAATAGTTTCAAGGCGAAGTAGAGGGGAGCTGACGAGAAATTTTTTCACTCAGCGAGTTGTTCGAATCTGGAATGCATTGCCTGAAAAGGTGGTGGAGGCTGATTCGATAACAACTTTTAAAAGGGAATTAGATCTTTATTTAGGGAGAACAGGTCTATTAGGCTATGGGGAGCGGACAGGGCAGTGGGATTGAATTGCTCTTTTCAAAGAGCCGGCACAGACTAGATGGGCCGAATGGCCTCCTATTGTGCCGTAAAATTCTATGAATCTATGAATCTATGAATCTATACAGATTGTTAAGTGGTGAGTAGGTCAGAGAGATTGGAGGGGGCAAGTCCACGGATGGTTTGAAAGTGAGGAAAATGATCTTAAAGTTGGTCGTAATCCAGTGCAGGGTTTAGGTTTTCGGGACAAGGAGTCTGGTGCGGGAGAGGACATGAGCTGCAGAGTTTTGGTTGATCTGCGGCTTGCAGAGGGTAGAGTTGAGAAGACTGGCGAAGAGGGAGTTGACGTAGTTGAGCCGAGAAGTGACAAACGTGTGTGTATGCATTTCAGGAAACAGAGAGGTGAGGCTGTGATGGAGAAGGCCGATATTCTGGATGTGGTGTGAGACGGTGCTGTTCATACTATGGATATGGTATGACCAGGGAGGGGGCGAGGCGGAGGGACTTTTGGATGGACTTCCACAGGTTGAGGGCAGAATGTCTAACGTCTCGCCTGCCAAATGTGGGGCGGGTGGTTCCGCTGCCATGGAGCAGGCCAGGTTGCTTACAGGCTTGGTTATGTGAAGGGTACTGATGCTGCTGGTAACTATGGGAGGGCAGCGGCTTGGCTCACGTTGAGCTGTGGAAAGTTTGCTCTGTATCCACAATACTGAGGATTACGGCAGGAAACTGTGCAGGGGTTGGAATAGAAACCAATGACAGAGGCAAAGTAGAGAAGGTGTCAGTGGAAGGACATGAATCAGTCTAGGACAGAGACGTTCTGGTTGAGGTGGATGTATATATTTCCATACCACTGATGTTAGACTATCTGGCCTGTATTGCAAGATTTCATATCTTTCTTCCTCTCTATATCTTTTATCTCTCGCCGGGAATACCATTAAATGAATAGTATTATGACAGTGCGGATGGTTATTTTCAAAGAACATTTAAGGACGCCCGTGAATCAACCAATAATATGCACAGTGGCTACAACTTCATTCTGTAACTCTTGGCCTCCCCCACATATATTCATTCGATCGTTTGTTAAATACAACATACGGACTTCAGGAACACACCATGCACAGCATATCAATTTAGAGTTCATTTGTTTGATTAATTAAATTTTCCAATTTGTATCTGCTCATTGTCTGGTTAATTGACATTACTCATTTTTATTGCATATTATTTCTAAAGACATTTTGTCTACCAAAATTCACTTTGTAATCCAGTATAGCTCATTGGTTGGAATACTGTGTCTCAGATGTTGGGAGTCCTGGAGCTCAGTGGTTGAAGAGCTGTAACTCAGTGGTTAGAGCATTAAACTCATAAGTGAAATGTTCATTAAATTTCCAACAGCGCAAAACGTTGGAACGTTTTCTTACTCTGCATGCCTGATAGTAATTCATCAACAACAAAACTCAACAATAAACTACATTTGATGACAGTTTGTGAGACACAGGTGGCTGCCACAATTCATGCACTAAAGTTTTAGGTTAGAGTATGAAATGGGAAGTAATTTGAGACGTCTAGAACAGGCGAACGGTGCAATATCCAATTCAAACAAGACTATTTTATTCCTTATTATACGAAGACGAAATAAACACAAAGAATCAGAGACAAAAGTTATAAAACACACGACCATATTGGTCATTTTATTGTGCCAACATTTCTGAAAGCTACCTTCAGTCACTTCTTATTTCTTTACTAGAATACATTATTTCACTGACTAGCAATGAATTGAACTTGGTTATAAGGAGCACAACCTTGCACAAGTTTGCAGTTAATAACCCATCCAAAAATAACACACTAACAAAATTGATCATTTTAATCTGTTTGTGGGACACTGTTGTGAACAATTGATTGCTGTGATTAGCCCAAACTAATTTCACCATATATTCTGTGAAGTGCTACGAGACATCTAGAAGACACGAAAAGAACTACATGAAGTGCAAGGATTACTTTTGTGATCAGAAGTTGCTGGACAAAGTTGTAAAGTCTGAGGAGACAATTATTGGACGCAAGAAAGGCAGTCTGACATACGATAGGATACTATCTACAGTTCTGTGTGATCTCCAGCTTGTGGGGGGAAGATTTGGAAGAATCAAAAGGCAGGGACTTGCAGTTGCGACTGGACATGATATATACATACATATAGCAGGGTTATGGCAGCCTGCGCGTTGCAGTTAGCAATCTTATGGAGGTGCGGGAAGACAGAGTGTATCGTGAATATTGGGCTAAAGCACAGTTGACGGTTGAACAAGATTCCTAGATTCCTGATTGACTTGGTGAGTTGGAATGTGCATCTCTGGACGCAGATGCTCCCAATGCCTGTGGTGTGGAATAGTTCGACACGTCCAATCAGAAGGCTCAATGTCGTCAACCTTACTGAAATTCAGCTGCAGGAATTTGTCTTTTATCCAGAAAATGATGCCTTCAAATTATCTGACATCACATAAGATACCTTGTAGTCTAATTGAGAGTCAGAGAGGATATCTGAGCGGTCTAAATACAGAACCCAAACGAACACTATAATAACCATAGTGATGCATGGAAGAGACATTCATGAAGAAAGGCGGTGGAAGCTGAATCAGTGACACGTGGTTGGGCGAGTGGAGTGTTCAACTTGGAACAGGGGAAAGAGGAGTCCTGTTGATGAACAGGATATCGTTTGTCAGGTTGTCCAATGTGGCTTCAATGCTGTGCGGAACACGATAGACGAATTGTGCAGATCATGAAAGGAGTGGTAGAAGACGAAAAAGTGAAATTGTGAAGCAATAACGATTTCAAAGACAATGTCAAGAAATTGGAGTTTGTACACGGCGAATTGTTTGGATGGGATAGCATTCTGTATGTCATCGCCTTTGAGTAGGTGCACAGGAGATTTCCCAGGTATATTCCCATTGTAGCAGAGAAGGATAAGACAAGGCTTAATAGAGGTTTGCAATATTATGTGCGGATTTTGCGTGTAAATACCGGTGGGCAAATGGGTAAACAAATGGCATAGGCTTACCTTGGTTGTTAAAAGAAGAAGGTAGTTTTTCTTCACACAGCGATTCAGTCGTATTTGGAATGCATTTCCTGAATGGCTGATGGGAGCCGATTTGATGAGAACTTTCAAGAGAGATGTAGATAGTTATTTGGGGAGGGAAAACATGCAGGCCTTTGGTTAGCTCATGGCGGAGTGGGATTAGTTTGGACCGAGCATTCCAGCATGGACACAAAAGCCTCCTTCTGTAGATCATAATCCTGATAACCAAGTGTTTCATCAACAAGGAATTTGAAGAAAACTATGTTGTAACATTCGTCCACCTTTCTTGGCTTGTATCCTTTGATTATCTTTCCAGCTTTTATAAAGTACAGAGACCTATCAGTTTCAATGATTATTCCTTCATCCAATCTTTGGTCAATTTAACCAAACCTGAATTCATGGATTCTATCCCCTCAACCAATGTGGTTGTTATCCTCTGTATCTTTTCAATCTCTGTAATATCCAGTTTGCGTTGTGATGAGCGGAACAGCAATAAGATAACTTGTGAATGTACATTTCAAGTTAAGTGGTCGTGCCAATGCGATGGACAATCAGTGTTCGGACCCATGCTGCTAGTGTCAAGGTTAGGGAGGATGGACTATGGCAGGGATCAAAAGTGTCGACCAAAGGCATGGACACAAAATGGATGTGTTCTGATGGCGATCAGGGAGCAGTCGAGCAGAAGATTCTGCGGGATAGAAGCTGATGGCTCGAATGGCAATGTTGGAGTAGCAAAGTGAAGGTCATGAAGCAGGAAGGAGCCAGCTGAGTGCATGCAATGGACGCGTTGGTAGGGTGTTATGGGATGACAGATGTAGGCAGGAAGAAGGGCATGGAGCACCATGGTATGTGCTCCCGACGTGAACAACAATAAAATTACATTTTCGAGCGTATTTCACGATGGGCGGACGTCTTGACGCGCTAAACAATCAGGTCGAAACCCGAGCAGGTGGGGAAGGGTCGGGGTAGGGGGAAGGTGAATGAGAGTACGAGATGGGGAAGTGTTAGGAGAGCAGCAGAAGACACGGTCGAATAGGAGGTTCTTTAGACCTGCCTTGAAGAATGAAAGAGAGTCGAAGGAATTGCGGGATGGAGTTCGATACTGTGGGAGCAGACGGGCTGAAATCATGGCCACCGATCGTACGGTGGCTAGGGTGGAGGACGTGGAGTAGGACAGAACCTCCTGATCGGACGGGACGGGCAGGCTGATAGAGAGACAACAGGTCGTAGAGATAGGCGAGGACAAGGCCGTGAACGGCCTAGAAGGTGAGGACGATGATCTTGAATTCGATACTCTGTGGGATGGGGAGCCAGTGGAGATGGGCGAGGTTGGGATAATCTGTGGGATGTGTTTGCGGAGCCCAGCGCGGGAGAGAACACGAGCTACAGAATTCTGAATGATCTGCAGCCTGTGAAGTGAGGAGCTGAGAAGGCCGATGAGTAAAGAGTTCCCGTAGTCGAGCCTAGATGTAACGAAGGCGTGAATGAGTGTTTCGTCAGCTATGGGGGGTGAGCCATTGTGGAATCTGGCAATGGTACGGATGTGATGAAAGGCTGTATCGGTCATGGCGCGGATATAAGGGAGGAAGGACAGTTTGGGATCAATCAAGACGCCAGACTCCTTGAATGGCTTCGAGAGGTGGAAAGAGCATCCTGGAATGCTGTTGTTGACAGCGCCTGAGGCGCGGAGGTGCTGACGCGAGCCGATCAGATGGGCCTCCTTCTTGGTGACATGAAGTTGCTGGAAATTGAAGGGAATTCAACGGCTCCATAAATATAATTATGTTGTTGTTGTTTTTGTTTGAAAGGACATTGAAAGTGAGGACCAGGATCTTGAAATACATGATCTACCATTGCCACTATGGAACACTCAATCATCCTCCACTTCATCTCCTCTCACTGTCTCGAATGTTCTGGTAATGTGGAAGAAATAATGTATGTTATTTTGTTGTTCTTCAATCAATTTATCGCTGGAGTTAGTGACAAGCAGCACGAAAAAACAATGGAGCACAGAGAGTGACATATCACAAGACTATACGATTTAGGGTAAATGGGGTAAATTTGCACGTGTACGTAGATGACACTCAACTCTATCTCTCCGTTTCCATCCTCAACTCCAACATTCCCGGTCTCCTGACGGACTGCCTATCTGACATGGAGTCCTTGTTCCAAATAATGAATTGCTCCCAATATATATTTATATTAGAACCTTAGGTAAAAAACTGAGATGTCTGTACAGTTGCACAAACCAGCTCTGACTGTAAACTAAACTTGAATGTCGCCAGATTGGCACCCGTTTAAACAGATATCGTGAGCGTGAAATGCAACGAACAGAAAACATGTCCAGTTGAATATATCAGAGGAGCTAATCTATCTGTTCTTAAAAGTGGGAAGTTGTAGGATAAGTGAGGTGGCAAACGATACAGGACAAGATAAATGGGGAAGTATTTAAAACAAGATATATTGAGAAAACAGGGCAAGGATTATCAAGAATTGGGAGAGACAAGGATGACGAAAAAGGGAATAGCTACATGTAAAATTATTTATATTTAATATAAGCGAATCTGGTGGAGAAGTATAAAGATAGCAAGGAAAGAGTGATCAACACAACAGTTGGGTAATGTCTCGAGTTTGAAGCAGAGAAATATAACCAGTCGATGTCGCCCAGAACTATGGTTTCATTTGTTTTATTTTATAGGCATGTAAGAGTCGGTTATAGAAAAAGCACCTGCCCATACGTTCAGAGAATATCCTAGAGAGCTCGAGAGAGGAGATTTTGTATTCTATATGTCCCGAGTTAGTTATCTATGATTGAAGGTTTCGGTATTCTGTTTCGCAAGTTATTCTGTAATAAGTATGTAATTGTTCGTAGTGTTATTAATGAAATTATGTAGTTTGGTACGAACCTCGAGGATTGGAAATCCAAACAACTACACACATCCTCATTCCCAAACTCCTATTTATCTCCAAGGCACTGAAACGAGTTGCTGCTTCTCAGCTTTGCTACTTTCTCTCTCTCCACCCGCTCTTTGAACCTCCGCAATCCTGCTTCTTTCCACACTTACATTTCCCACTGTCTAAATTTGGTCTCCAATAATGGTTTCTCTTTCAGTCCACGCACTGTCAACAGTGGTTCTTGCACTTCGCCCTCAGCTTTCCAATATCTGCATACAGTATGTCCTTTTGGTGATATCATTTGCAGACATGGGGTCAATATGCGTGCAAATAGCATAAATTTTCAATTTGATTTCCAATGTAGTGAGATCAAAATCTGGCTTTCCATTTCATGATTTAATTGAAAAGCTAAGATTATTATCCTTGGCCCAGTGAAGGTAATATGGTACCTAACATAAATTTTCAAAATTATGAGAAGTGAACTATGAGAAACGAAATCTGGTGGTGGGTTGATTGATAGCCAACAAACACTGAATGAAATTAGTTGTTAGACAAAACAGAAGATATGCGATGAGTCATGGTTTCACACACCAAATGAATTGGCTGTACGTTTGTCGGACGCCAAATCAACAACTATTTTAATACAGAAGCAGATAGTTATTTCAGGATGACAATGTTGCAGGTTTAGTGACATTCTTAAAGCCCGACATCATCCCCTGCACGAGAATCTATCCAAAGTATTCTCGCTTGTGAGGCGAGTGTGATAACCAATGGTATGATTGCTTTGCCAGCAATACCTTCATACCATCACAGAGCCCAGAAACTGCGCCCAAATTCCACTCTAAGCCAGGTCAGTGTCAATTGGCTGATCGTTTGGGACAGTATTTCTGATGATGGTCACGAAGCTTCCCAGTGAAGTTAATCTTTATCTTTCTCAATTCTGGTGTTTCAGATCCATCTTTCCTCCTGCAGAGCTCGCAGTTTCCCTCTTCATTTACCAGCTCCACTTATAATTGCACAGAAACATTTACAGTGAGTCGTGAAGTAGCAGATACACACTATCAAAGGAATGCTGTCACAGTGTCACAGTGTACTTCAATCTGTCCTACAGTTTAGTTTTACCAATTAATATTTGTTTTTTACCAACCAGGGTTCTGGTAAGTGGCAGCTGCACACAGCATAAACTGCTGGACTTGCAGATCCTGGTGCTCCTTAACTGTGAAAAAATCATCCCATATTGGGACAAGAGGAAACCTGTTCAGCGAGTTTGTTGCATTGTGGCCCATATTTTGTTATGCATTTCCTCAATTTTCCTCAATCCCCGAATCTCATTACTTTACAATTAACGTCTTACATTTGGGTTTCAGTGGTGAAGCTGTGGCTACACAAAGTCTAGAAGGTATCAGCATTCAGTCGCTAATTTTCTATTGGCGTGTGTTATCCAGAATAATAAAATAATGATCAGAATTTCCATCCTATTGGTCTGCCTCTCCGTAACGTGGTGCTATCTGCTGAAGCACGGATGCACAACTGAACCTTATTAATTATTACAGCATTTATGATAATTTGCATATGGATTACCAATATTATTACTAACTATGCTTGGACTCTCCTTACCCGAGTTTCACATATCTACACAAAGTAACACACATCCACAATGACTCCCACCATATAGGATACTCGAGCAGGATATTGGTTGCTACGAGATAAGATGGATCCTATCCTGGACAGTGTAAAGTACTTCAACCAACTGCCCACAGATCAGGCGAAGTTTGCGAATAGCATCTGTGCAGATGGGATGGAATCAAGCCCAGAATATTTACTCCTCTGTTTATTGCTAATGTTCATTAAAAATTGTATCTGCTGCAGAATAGCATGGCATTGGTTGCCCGTGTTGTTGGTTCAGATGATTTGTTAGTTGTGCAATCACTGTCCCAGCAGAGCGGACTCTCAATTATAAATATGGGGAAGCTCTGCAGGGTTAGGAAGAGATTACCATTCTTCACCAAGGAGAATAGTGTCAGCAGAAGCCAGTACAGCTTGACAATGTTGGGAATCATAGAAGTTGAAAAGGTTTTTTACCCTACACTTGGAATCATTGGCATTCCTGGTACGTTGTTGGAAAGGATTCACTTGTCTACAGCCATTTCTTGTTGTTCAACACCTGTAGCTTTACAACTCGAAATTGTGAATATTTACCGTAGAAGCTACACTGATCAGAATTAGGAAGAGAACAAACTGCAAGGGAAAGTAGAGAGAGAGTGTCCCACAGCCTACCCAGATAACCAACAGGTAACGTCTTCAATTAAAACAAGTTACACAATCCTGGTCGCCATCTCACCTGTAGAAAACCTTTGCATTATGTTAGAGGTATACATAATTGATACGATTACACAATCGACGAATGTGCTGGTGCTCTGGTTAACCAGCGATACAGAGAATTGGAAGTCCACTTTGACTGGTTGCGTTATTATTAGTCATAGGTAGTCGCATCAAATTGAGCAAGGAAACATGGCTAAGATTTCCTCTTGATTTGCGTCAAATTGACACACACCTCTCCGTGAGGCGCTTGCTCCAACCACTGAGGTACTTCATTTTCTAGGTCTAATAATCTCCAGGGCAAGGCAGAGTAGTGGGCAAGTTTCCTTGCCCCAAACCTCTCTGCTTGAATAGCATTTAGTAGAAATTTGATGTTAAACAAATAGTGGAACGATTGAACTAATGTAATATTCTCTTCACAATGATATTTGTAATATTAGTTAGCTGCTCAGTCATACCACAAATCTGTTTTGGTCACTACTGTGCTCTATGGGCTGTCTCCTTTTGCAGCCAAAATATACAAACAACTTACTTCACAGTGAATTCTCTGTATCGATTTGATGCATAACAGATGTGTTACAAGGCAATATATGAAGGCAAGGATTACTGTTTGGAATACAAACTGCTCACTACAGGTATCAGCTGAACAATCAGTAGGGAACTAATTAATTAATTGATTAATTAATTAATCGGTAAAGATTTCAATTTGGAATATGTGTGAGAAGTGGATCATAATCTGTTCTATTATGTATAGTGCGAGAAAGTGAATGAGGTGACTGGCCAGTTGGACCACAAATATCAATTCTGGTGTATTACGAGCTGAGAGTGTGTCATCAATATGTTTGGGTTCCAAACCAATTTGGAGAATTTTCCCTGATAGTCCATCGTGATATTGCCAAGGTTTTGCAGACGTGGGGATTGTTGTAATAGCTGAGTTGCCATCCTTCAATTGAGATGTTTAACCAAAGTATGTTGGTTTGTTCAGATGCATATTATATATCTCTAGATATCGTTTGAAATATACAGGATTGCCGAAAGATGCTGGTTCGTATTTTTGAACGTCAAATTGGATAGCAGAGTATTTACTCAGACAGAAATGGAGATCGGACTGCCACAGAGTTAAGTTACTGGGCACGAATTTGAAATCTGCGATAATGGGATATGTGTAACAAGCCGTGTGTTACTATTGTAGGTGTAGATTTTGTGGGCGTGAGGATTCAAATATTGTAGCAATTATGGAATGCTATTCACATTCCACTTTCTGAATGTGATTCAATTATTATTGTTCTGTGGTGTATCTGTAACCAGAGGAAACTCCTCAAGCGTGTTAATGTTTCTAAACCGCATTTGTACACTGCTCCCTACACATGGAAATTTCTCATTATCTGGAACGTGGTGGAAATATTTATTTTGATACAGTTGGTCTGGTTATTTAATTATATAGTTTTGATGAAGTTTCACGAGTGTCAATGATTCAGGTATCCCAAACTTTGCCTTTGACGGCGGTGTAACCGCTTGTCACAGTTTATCGCAGTTCATGGGGTGCAAGAGTTTGGTATTGATATCACTGTCCGTCAAACTTTTCATTCCACCATATTCAGTTTGGAAGCAGGCTCAGTTAGAATGTTTCCATCTGCGAATTGGTTTGATAATCCAGTTTACTGGTCTTTCATCAGCAGCGTCTTGGAGTGTCGCCGACAGCATGGCAATGGCACCTGTCTAAAACATTTGTCAATGAAGATGTAGTTGCTTCCAACAGGTTGAGATGCGAAATCCTGTAGCACAGTGGCTAGAGGCATCGCTTTGAAGTGAGATGGGTTTCTGTGATTCTCAGGCAGGGCAATTGCATTTCCTTGCGTACTCACACCACATGCCTTTGTTTGCCGTGTAATCAATTAGAGCTCAGATGTTAGTCTGTTAGAAGATTGCTTTTCTAGGCGTAATAGTCAATCAGATATATTTAGCCCAAAATGGTACCCAAATCCATGACTATTTGTGTGTCACTGTTTGTGCATTTGGCCGTTGCGTTTCACTTACAAAATGTATATTAACTACACTGTACAGGATATCAAGCACAATGACCCGAATGACCACCTGATCTGTAATATTGTATGTATAATCTGTGCACCTCAGCAGTTTGAGGTGTCTGAATAACTTTCTAAGCACTATCTCGATTGCCAACATTTTTAATCGCAGTTTGATATCAGGCAAGATCAAACATGAGCCAATGTCATTCACATTCCCAGAGTTAAATCGTTTATGATTGTGTTTGTGAAATTGCTGCAGCGATTGCGTTGACCATTGTGGTCCTGGCCCAGGGAATGTGTGGACTCTCCAAATGTGTGACCCGCTACATGATCGCAATGGCTGTTGCTGATCTGCTGGTCATATTATTGGTAGTGATCCTGAGGAAGACGTTTCTGCTCCACCTGCCGCACTTGCCTTTGTTCCGGACCCCGGTGTGCCGAGTCCATCTTGTGCTTCGCTCCGTGGTCATCAAAATCTCTGTCTGGCTGACAGTGGCATTCACGTTCGACCGCTTCATCGCCATCTGCTGCCCAAAGCTCAAACCCAAATACTGCACCGAGAAGACAGCGCGACTGGTGATCTGGACCATCTGTGCCTTTTTATGCGTGGAGTACATCCCCTCCTATTTTGTGTACCAAATGAGGATGATGATCAATGGGCAGCCCTGGTTCTGCACTGTCAAGCTCAGCTGTTATACTGATCTTGGCTGGAGGGTCTTTGCCTTTTTCGACATAATTGTGAATCCACTGCTTCCCTTCCTCCTTATCCTCCTCTTCAACACACTGACCATCAGACATGTGCTGGTGGCCAGCAGGGTGCGGCAGCGTCTAAGGGGCGCTGCGAAGGGCAGGGACGAGGAGATGGTGAGTCGTCAGAAATCCATAATCCTGCTCTTTACCATTTCGGGCAGTTTTGTGTTGCTGTGGCTCACTTTTATGGTCACCTTTGTTTATGCGTTGATGACAGCGGCCAATCTACTTCAGTCTGACTACAGCAGCCCTTTCACCATCGCTGAGGAGGTGGGTTACATGCTGCAGTACCTCAGCTCCTGCACCAATACCTTCATCTATGTGGTGACACAGAACCAATTCAGGCAGCGCCTGATATCCATCTTTACTTATCCGATCACTCGCTTACTGGGCTATTCACGTAATAATGTTTAGCTGTGCTGCTCACAGTATGACTGAAATAATAATAAACCCTATATTGTGTGCTTCCGTCTTGAAATTAGCACATCCTGTTATTGTTTCATTTGATAATCTGTACAGTTAGATATCATTGACACAATGCAGTATCTTTATCTATGCCAGTTCATTCGATTTTATTGTAGATTTAAACGTTCATAAAATTCTGAGTTGGAATCTACTACACTAATAATTATCCTTGCATTTCAGATAGCACTTGTCACATCTTATAGGCATCTCAGATAGCTTCACAGAACCTAATCTAAAAGTGCAACACAAGCATAGCGCTGGGAAAACTCAGCACGTCATGTAGCATCTACGGAGAATGGAAAGTGAGTCAAAGTTTCGGCTCCAAGACAATTCCTCAGAACTTGAAATCGAGTGCTCTAAGCACTGACCTATGGCACTCTACAAATAGGACAGATATTACTTAACTCCCATTGCAACCTTGCTGTTTTAACTTTTCCATCTGTTCCACTAGCTATTAAGTTGCTTGTATATTAAACAAAAAGCATTATTGAAAGCCAAATAAGCAGCTGAGGATGCGAGGAGCTTGAAATAAACTCAATCAGACAGTGCGAAATTCCTCTTCTCGTGTAGCGATCCAAAACAATAGAGTAGAAGCTGATGGCTTATGGCTTATGGCTCTGTCCTTCACCCTTTACTTTTCAACATCTGCATGCATCTATACAGTGACATCATCCACGGGCATGGGGTTAACTTCCACATATATGGGGATGACACCAAATTCTATCTCTCTGCCTCTCACCTCGAATTCAAGATTACTACTGTCTTGACAGACTGTCTGTCAGACATCAATTCCTGGATGAGAAATAACTTGCTGCATGTCAATTGATTATTAATACGAAAGAGGCACCACTCGCAAAAACAGCTTCACACATCAGATGGTGGCAGTATCTACCGCCATTGTTGCTCAATCGACCTCTGTAAGCCAGTCAGGTACATAGGTGTCTTGTTCGATCCTCAACTGTCTTTCCTCCATCACATCCAAGCAATGAATCCCTCTGTTTTTCCAAGTCTCTACAAGATTGAATGTCTCCATCACTACCTAACCCCCAAAGACGCTGAAACCCTCATCCATGCCTTCATTAATACCCAGCTGCTGGTCATCCAGATGTCTGTGTCCCGTGTCCTGTACCGTTCCAAACTCCGTGACACCATCTCCCCCATTCTCGCCCTAATCCATTGGCTACTCATCAACCAGAGGATCCAATTGAAGATCCGTTCAAATCCCTCCACAAGCTCGCTCCACCCTATATCCACGATTGTATAACCCCTCACCAATCCTTCGCACCCGCTCTGCTCAACAGGCTCCGTCCTACTCCACGTTCCCAAACCACCCGTAACACCATTGGCTTCCGAGCCTTCAGCTACTGAAACTAACAACCTCCGAATCTCCATCTCGCAGTGCCACCATCTCTCCAGCAACCTAGCCTCCTTCAGGTTTCGCCTCAAAAGTCTCCTCTTTTAAATGGCCCCATTGGCAACTCATAATTTCCCTCTTCAATCCCCGATCTGTCCCCAGTAGTAGTCTAACACCGTGATTGTCCGGTGCCTTCGAATGTTCTGGTAATGTAAAATAAATAATGTGTGTTATTTTGTTGATCTTCAATCAATTTATCGCTGGAGTTAGTGAAAAGCAGCACGAAAAAACAATGGTGCACAGAGAGTGACATGTCACAAGTCTATACGATTTAGGGTAAATGGGGTAAATTTGCACGTGTACGTGGATGACACTCAACTCTATCTCTCCACTTCCATCCTCAACTCCAACATTCCCTGTCTCCTGACGGACTGCCTATCTGACATGGAGTCCTTGTTACAAATAATGAATTGGTCCCAATATATATTTATATTGGAACCTTAGGTAAAAAACTGAGATGTCTGTAGAGTTGCACAAACCAGCTCTGACTGTAAACCAAACTTGAATGTCGCCAGATTGGCACCCGTTTAAACAGATATCGCCAGCGTGAAGTGCAACGAACAGAAAACATGTCCAGTTGAATATATCAGAGGAGCTAATCTATCTCTTCTTAAAAGTGGGAAGTTGTAGGATAAGTGAGGTGGCAAACGAAACAGGCCAGGATAAATGGGGAAGTATTTAAAACAAGATATATTGAGAAAAGAGGGCAATGATCATTGATGTACATCAATGATCTGGACTTGGGTGTACGGAGTACAGTTTCCAAGTTTGCAGATGACACTAAGTTAGGGAGAATAGTAAACAGTGAGGAGGATAGTAGCCATCTGCAAGAGGATATAGACAAATTGGTAAAGTGGGCAGACACATGGCAGATGAAGTTTAATGCAGAGAAGTGTGAAGTGATACATTTTGGGAGAAGAAATGAAGGGAGGCAATATAGGCTAGATAGTAAAATTTTAAATGGTGTAAAGGAACAGAGAGACCTGGGGATTTGTGTTAGTGACTCGTTGAAGGTGGCAGGACAGGTAGACAAGGCTGTTAAGAAGGCATATGGGATACTAGGCTTTATAAATAGGGGTATAGAGTACAAAAGTCAGGAAGTGCTGACTAACCTCTATAGGACTTTGGTGAGGCCTCAGCTGGAATACTGTGTTCAATTCTGGTCACCACACTACAGAAAGGATGTGAAGGCATTGGAAAGGGTACAACGAAGATTTACTAGGATGGTGCCAGGATTGAGGGACTTCAGCTATGAGGAGAGGCTAGATAGGCTAGGGTTATTCTCTCTGGAGCAGAGAAGATTGAGGGGAGACCTAATAGAGGTTTATAAGATCATGAGGGGTTTCGACAGGGCAAATAGAGAAAAACTATTTCCACTCGTGGGTGAATCTGTGACTCGTGGTCACAGATTTAAAATAGTTTCAAGGCGCAGTAGAGGGGAGCTGAGGAGAAAATTTTTCACTGAGCGAGTTGTTCGAATCTGGAATGCATTGCCTGTAAAGGTGGTGGAGGCTGATTCGATAACAACTTTTAAAAGGGAATTAGATCCTTATTTAGGGAGAACGGGTCTATTAGGCTATGGGGAGCGGGCAGGGCAGTGGGATTGAATCGCTCTTTTCAAAGAGCCGGCACAGACTAGATGGGCCGAATGGCCTCCTTTTGTGCCGTAAAATTCTATGATTCTATGATTCTATGATTATGAAGAATTGGGAGAGACAAGGATGACCAAAAAGGGAATAGCAACATGTAAAATTAGTTATATTTAATGTAAGCGAATCTGATGGAGAAGTATAAAGATAGGAAGGAAAGAGTGATCAACACAACAGTTGGGTACTGTCTCGAGTTTGAAGCAGAGAACTATAACCAGTCGATATTGTCCAGAACTGTGGTTTAATTTGTTTTATTTGATAGGCATGTACGAATCGGTTACAGAAAAAGCACCTGCTCATACGTTCAGAGAATATGCTGCTGAGCTCGAGAGAGGAGATTTTGTATTCTATATCTCCTGAGTTAGTTATCTATGACTGAAGATTTCGTTATTCTGTGTTACAAGTTATTCTGTAATAAGTATGTAATTGTCTGTAGTGTTATTAATGAAATTATGTAGTTTGGTACAAATCTCGAGGATTGTAAATCCAAACAACTACACACATCCCCATCCCCAAACTCCTATTTATCTCCAAGGCACTGAAAGGAGTTGCTGCTTCCCAGCTTTGCTACATTCTCTCTCTCCACCCGCTATTTGAACCTCCATAATCCTGCTTCTGTGCTGCCCACTGCATGAAGACATCCATGATATAAAAAAATCTTCTCATGACAAAATGTAATTTCTAGGGTTCATTGTCCTGCTCGACCTCTCTGCTGATTTCGATATTGTCGACCACTCCTTCGTCCTACACCACCTCAGCTCCCAGTACAATACATTACGTGATGTGAGTTGATCCAATTTTCAATTTTTAATTAGACGTTTCTCTACATATTTCTGTCCAGTGCAACGGGTAACAATTTCCTCTCACACACTCCCAGGATTGAAACAATCCGTTCGTCAATCAGTAAATCAGTAAATCAGTCATTCAGTCAAACAGTCAAACAGTCAAACAGTCATTCAGTCAATAGGTCAGTCAGTCAGGTCCATCAAAACATATTACATTTATAGAACTCGTTTGGCGTCAGAAGGACGTCCCAAGGCGCTGAACAGTCAGGTATGGAACAGAGCATGGGTTGTGCTTCGGGTAGGTGGAAGGAGAGCAGGCAACTTGTTTATATATTTCTGGACGACAGGCAGCAGCGAAACTTCGCACATCAATGTCCAACAAACTGTCGTGGAAGAGGGATTCTGGGAGAAATGGGGAAAGAGGGCAAGGCGAGGGGTCTGGATTAGGGAGGAAGAGAGCAGCAAAACCGACAGTATATTTTTGAGCGAAACGTAGTAGCCAAATTGTGAACAACAGTGTCCCACAGACATTCGCAGAAGTGGAGCCAAGGGAGAAAGGGGGGGGGGGGGTGAGTGTTATTGGGGAGAGGGGGGGAAGGGTGAGAGGGTAAGCTCATGGAGTAAAAAAGCGGGAGAAATGGGGAAACGTGCGAGAGAGAGGGAAACATAGGTGTTAAAATCAGGGAGAATCGGTAGGAAATATAGTTCTAAAACACAAGAACATAAACAATTGCACGGCGAACGAAGACCACAGTGCACCAGCTTATCGTCCCATCGATGGCACGTCGAGTCCCTAACCATAGGTTGTATCCCAGATTTGAGTTTCTAACTCTATTTAATCTTATTGGCCCAGGAAATGTATTACCGAGAGTACCGCAGACATTCTGTTGGAACACGCAAAGTTTTGAAACATGTAGACTGTTAATGCTTTTCAAGGATGTTTATTTCCTGTAATGATAACAATGATAATAATGGCATGTCATATTGTGCTTTTTACGTCTTCTAAACGTCACAAATCGCTTCATAGATTATGCTGTAAAGTGAATTGACTTTACGGGTGAAATGCGGAGCCAATTGCGCAGTAACCTTTGGTGTGCAAAGGAGCTTTTATATTAGTTTTATTCTGCTTTTCAAAGCAGCAGAGTCACAGTCAAATGCAAACCTTACTCCCAAAAATGTAAATGTTTAGTAATTTAAATTTTAACTCCAATGGGTCCTGTGTTCGCGAACATGTGCTACTGACTGTGCTGAGTCATTAAGGTTGTGAAAATCCATCCAACATTCAAAACTTCACTTAGAAAGATACATTTCGAAACCTAAAAATACACTAATCACGACTGTTTAAAAAGAAACATGAAATGTTTAATTATTGACAATCTTGAAACGTTTAAGTGAAATCTCTTCAAGCCAAGCGGTACTGAACAAACGAAAGGTGAACTGAATGGCAAACTGTGCAGTTTGAGCTGGTTTGAGCTCCTGCAGTAGCCACTAAATGGAGAGTAGTGGCTACACGCCGTCAAAAACATCAGGATTATATCAGCTCATCGGCAATTCTGAATTGAATATGCCATGGTCTTTGCAAAATCCTCCTTCTGTTCCACGATAGTAGTGTAAACCAATGTCAAACCCAGGCTGCTCTGCTCCACCAATATCAACATCCAGTGTTCACGTTCACAATAATCGCTCATCCTCTCATCCAATTACAATTGCGATGCAATGCTGAAATTCCTCAATCCAAATTCGAGGCTATTTGCTCTGTAACGCACTCCGGCTGTTGATATCATCTCTAGCTTATTGCTTCAATTCCCTGACCTTCGCTGTACCCATTCCTCCTGCTGCCTTCCACAATGTCGACCATTCTATTCTCGTCCATCACCCTCCGTCTTGGTTCAACAATCACAGACCTGCACTAACCTGGTTCAAATTCTCCCTCATCCATTGCCTCCATTCACCACTTCTCTTCAACCTCCCTCACCGTCATGTGTTGTACACCCGAGCGCCTGTCCCTTGTCCACTCATATAAAACATGTCCGTGCTTCCTCTTGATGACAGCATCCATAAACACATGACCAAATTCCACATGTAGGCTGATGGACACAAACCTATTTCTCTCCCTCCATTTTTCTCTCAATGACAACTGATATCCTCATAGGTTGGTTACCTGTTCGACATCAAGTGGTGGATGGGAGCTAACCTTCTCCAGATGAACGTGAAGTAAAACGAGGATCTCCTACTTTGATCCCGTCATGTCCTCCTTCGGGTGCTGACAACATCACCTTTCATGGATGCACATTTCACCTCACGCAAACCAATGAGAAAACTCAGCGTCGTGTCCAACTCTTAACTGTACATCACCTCCGACATCTGTGTTCTGACCTGTTCCCTCCCACTTTTCCCTACCTTCACAACGATAATTTTCTCTGCTGTGTCTCTCACCATGGGTCGCCAAAACACTTTTCCCCACTAATTGTTTACACCCCGACTCGACTGTATACATTACCTTCTTCTCCGTGAACTACTCCCTCGACAGACTACAGGTTATCCAGAAATCTGCAGCACGTGTTTTTCCTGCACTTGCCTCTGCGGTCTTATCGACCTCATCACTGACTTTGCAACTGATTTCTAATCATTCAGTGGATACAGTCCAAGGTTCTGGTCTCACCTTCAAAGACTGTTTTGCTCTTCTGTAACCTACAGACAGCCTATCAACCTTTCGATTCCCTCTGTTGATTGCGAACCAGCCAGTTTCATTTTCCTCGGTTCACCTGCCCCGCAAATTTCAGCTAATCAGGGCTCACGCACTGGCACTCCATACGACATACATTCAGCGTCGCTACAAGTACTGCTTCCGTCAAGACCCATCTTAAGACCCTCATCCACGACTAGGCCTTCAACTACTTCTTAAATCTACCAGCATCCATGCCCACCATGTTACCAACCACCATCTCAGTTCCACATCCATGACTGTCCAGCAACTCGTGAGATACTCCTGAAGTAAATGCCGCAAAACAAATGTAATATTTAATTGTTGTCTGAGTTTGTTGAACAATATTCTGAAAATAATCGACAGACTCACGAATCTTGCGAACGAAAGGACCTGGGTTCGATTCCCGGACGGAATTAAATATTGGTAAAGTTTCCTAACTCCTCTCGCCTTTGATTATCAGGAGCAAGTAGAGCGTTGTTTAGCGGCGTTTTTCTGGGTCTAATAAAATTGCAGAAAGAATAATTTGGCCACTCAATGTTTATAGACACTGCGGTGTTACGTTTCACTCACGAAATAGAAATTCAATTCACTTTACAGCGTATTCTGTGAAGCGCTTTGAGACAAAAAAACGTCGATTTATATAGCGCCCTCCACACCGGACGGCGTCGACGTTGCACAGACGTCCAAGGAATATTATCTTCTCTTGCCATGTTAAAATATAATACAATCTAACCCTGTTTCCTGCTCTTTGATTGTCATTCGTCAGCTTCCCACTACATGTCCTCACCCCCGCCCCCCCAACCCCCATGCACACCCAATCAGCCCCCAATCCATTCTGCTTCTGAATGTCTGATCAGTCAGCGAAACCAAGGCCAAACCAAAGGGAGGAAGCACAACGGCTTTAAACCACTCTCAGACACTTGCATTTGCATCCAAGCACAGCTTAACTTTATATTAACATCTCAAACAGTCTCATAGTGATGCGCAAAATGAAAATTATTGCCATGGAGAAGATCAATCTGATAAAAAATAGAATAAATCTATTCACGGCCAATACTTATGTGTAACATTCCTCTTTACCTACGTGAATTTTCTTTTTGTTAAAAAAAAGGATGCATTAATGCAGGTTGCTGAGGCTCTGTAGCAAGAAGATAGATTGCGAGTGCATACACAGATTTTCAATTCCTTGTTGTACTGTGGACAAAAGTGATCATATGAAATAAATCAAACGCACAATTTTATTTATTTTCCCTGGGTACAGAATACAATCTTATCACTGATTTCGGCATGGCAAATTTACAAGAATCGGAAATTCTGCAACAGTATGCACTGTGAGAGGCAGATATCACTATACAAGTGCAGTGTTAAGGAACTGAACTGGTTTCATAGCGACGTGCATTCCAATCAAATGTCGGAAATCGATATCAGAAACTGGGGGCATTGAGTAATCCCATTCAGCTCTTATATACCTTGCAACTCCTAATAGATAGACTAGTTCTAAGTGGCAAAGCACCAGACAGCAACATCAATGGCAAACTTTACATTTCAGATGAGATTTGAGCAGCTTCCCCAACCTAGAATCCAACCTTCAGCTTGACTGCACATTGTATTTGTACAATATATCACTGGGAGTTGTGTGTAGGTGAGAGGCATCAGGCTGGTGAGAGGCATTATGCGTTTCGATATAGAATTAATACATATTGTTATATTTTGTGAATTATTTTGTGTGTTAATGCAAGTGATCACATGTATGACCGTCAGACTTTACGACACTAAATTTACGTAATAGTGCTTGTCATTGGTACTATCAATTTGTGCAGGAATAATTTGCAGACAGATTTTCCAATTTTGAGATTTATAATCCTTCCGTGTCTGAACGTGAGACTGCAATGTTGTAATTTAATCACGGTTGTACAAGCTGCACCGTAACAGTAGGCGAACTGATCAACGTAATCAACACTATGAGTGAGTGAGTGAGTGAGTGAGTGAGTGAGTGAGTGAGTGAGTGAGTGAGTGAGTGAGTGAGTGAGTGAGTGAGTGAGTGAGTGAGTGAGTGAGTGAGTGAGTGAGTGAGTGAATGACTGACTGCCTGAGCGAGTGAGTGAGTGAGTCATTGTATGAGCTGGAAAGACAGTCAGAATGCGAGTATTTTGGGTGTTTTTGAAAAGTAAATTTTGACCGAGTATGTCCCCCCAAAAAGAATCTATCTCCAATTTTTACATTCTTTTTTATTGGGGGATGTATTCGCTTAACATTGTTTTGCAATGACTGGGGTAATGGGGGAGCGAAGTTTGGTGCGTCTCAAAAGATGGAAACAGAAAATCTGGCAAAGCAATAAGTGTTTGTTTATCATTTAAACTCTTAGTTAACACCGACCAGCTTGTGTTGTAGAAATATTTAAATTGATTTTAAATATATCTGCAAATGCTGTGCGATCTGAGTTGCTACTCTGCGTGGATGGTGTTGTATATTTACATGGGTTTGCTCTCTGAGAAATCCTGTGCTCTGTGGGGAGTGAGTCATTTGCTATTGGTCTCCTTGAAATTATCATCATAACAGTAGTAATAATAATAAACCTTGTGTTTGATACAGCGGCTTTTCATGTTCATCAATGCTTCAAATCGCTTCACAGATTGTCCTGTTAAATGAATTGACTGTATAATTGTGGACGATATGCAGTAGCCAATTGCCAACAGCAGCGTCCCCACAATTAGTTGTGGCTTGAAATGCCCAATTTTTTGGGAGAGATATTGCTAGAGAAGGGCGATCCGTCGGAGGTGGAAGAATGCGGTGCTGGCGAGGGACTGGATGTGAGGGAGGAAGAACAATTGGGTTCGAACCTGACGCCAAGCTGGTGCTCGGGTTCTGAGAGTTGTATTTAATCATATTTGTCGCTTTCGTCAATCTCGTACGATGTAAAAGCTATAGGATGCCAACATGAAATGGGTTTCCATTCTCAAGTGGACACTTGTGGGCTGGATAAAATCAATGCAATAGCAACTGACATTGACGAGGTGGAAATCATTTTTCAATCAAACTCTCTCAATAATGATACTTTAATTAGAAAACGGCGATTTTACAATCTTCCTGATCTCTTCTCTAAATTTGCTCTGAGTCAACACATAGATACAAGAGTTTTCACAAGAGCTGAGTAGCTGAAGCATGAATCCAGTTTGTTGGACGATATACGGAGTGCTAATGTCTGTCGGTTTATAGCTGAAATTTGCAACTGACCATTTTAAAGAATGTACAACAGTTGTGATCCACAAAAGTACAAAACTGCCGGATATAGCAAAGAGCAAAATTATGGATTTTCTCCGTTTCTCCATTTCGGGATCAGTCCGGTTATTCCCACCGCTGCCACCCCGGATTCTCTTGCGGGCTCTGCTCGCCAATAAAATGTGTCTGACCGTCATGGCATTCACGAAGGTAATGACAACTGATACTGCTACACGATTGAACACACGGATCAACCACTCAAAAGCTTTCCAGTACGAAGAAGTGTGAAAACTGGGTTTTTCAATGCAATACTTTGGTATATTATCTATGACAAGCGGAACGTAAACAAAATATATTGGAATGCACTGCACACAGCTGAGCACACACACTGTTGTAATAACCAAACTGGCCGTTTTTACAGAGCAATATCTTTGCTTTAATTTCTGACAACAAATGGCGACATAGCGATCAAACGTGAAGGCGACTGTTAGCCAAATGGAACACAGGGAAGCAGAAACCAGCAGAACGATTCTCAATCTGCACACTGCTGTATAGGACAAGAAGCTGAAGGGGAAATACATGTTGTTGATGCGATTCAGTATCACATCGTTGATAATCACCATTAGATCTGACACAGCCATGGCCACCATATAGAGAGTGACGACTTTGGAGAGGCCACACCTTCCCCGGGAGAGGACTACAATTGCTAGCACATTAACTAAAAAAAGAGAGAGAAAACTTTGTGACCACAATTGTGACAATAATATAATTCCACTCTGATTAAAAACACTAATAGCAATAACATAAGAGCGGAGGAGTAAACGCTCCCGAGTTAGTGGGTGAAATCTGTCAATCCCTTATCTGATCTACCATGTGGTCTTGGACTCTTGTCTGAACCTAAAACAAAACAGCCTCATGGCTGAGCGGGTTCTTGTCAAATCATTCTGTTCACGTTCATGAATAAAAGCTGCCACGTCACGTTTTGATGCACAAAGCTTTGTGACAATTCATCAGATTTGCTCAGAGAGCAGAAGGTACAAATGTATCCATACATATATGTAGATGCTGGTTTTGCTTAATTGATATTCTCTTCAGAAAACGTTTTTTTTTCCAACGTGCTTGTTGTTTATGTGTCGGTCAACACTGAGCTACCGGACTCCACATCTTTCAACAATAAGCACAGAGACAATGAGCCTCACAGCTTTCTGTGAGGAAACATTCTATGTTTCTCCGAGACTGACCGTTTAGCTATTACATATTGCATGCCTTCAAAATATTCAGGGATTTAATAAACAGCCCAAAAATACACAGACAATTCACCTTCCATTACGTTACGTGAAGCGCTTTGAGACGTAATTCTTACGGTTAGCATTCGATATCGCGTTTCAACGTGTTCTAGACTGTGTCTCAAAGTGATTCCAATTCCCCTTTTCCAATGCCCTCCTCGCCGGTCTCGCCTCCTCCACAATCCATTATGTCCAGCTCACTAAGAACTCTGCCACCCATATTCTCACCCGCACCAAACTTCGCACCCCCATTATCCCAGTCCTTGCCAGACTTCACTGGCTCCCTGTCACAGATATGGGCGACTTCGAGATCCTCACGCTTGTCTTCAAATTACGCCACTCCTTTGCACGCCACTGCCTCTCTGACCTCTTCTCTCCTCGAACCAGCTCCCGTTGCCTTTGCTCCAGCCTGGAATCCTCTATGTCCACCGAATCGTCCGATGCACCCTCGGTAGCTGTGCCTTCATCCACTGTGCCCCGAGGCTCTAGAATTCGCTTCCTCGCTACCTTCACCTCGCCCCGTCTTTTCTCAACTTCATGTGTCAGCAAAAGTCAATTCTCTTCGACTGCGCCTTTGGTCACCTTCCTACCCCTGCCCTTGTCTCGGTCCCGGGATCCGCTACTGTGAATCGACCTGAGACGCCGTCCGGCGTGTAGGGCGCTATATAAGTCGAAGTTGTTGTTGTTGTTGTTGTTGTTGAAGAACTGTGAGACGCCGCACGGCGTGAACGGCACTATATAAATCGAACTTATTGTTTTGTTGATTCACAGAATAAACTGAAAACTGAATTGATTCTATATTAGTGTTCGAAATGCGGCAGCAAGTAGCACATAGCAGTTTCCCCTCAAACAGTCCTGAATTCAAATGACCGATTTATTATAGTTTTATTGGTCGTATTATTATCAGTCGTGAGGAGAACGGAAGCTTGCCCAATGATACTACCCGAACAGATTGAAATCATAGGTCACACGTTTTGAAGACGAGCGCTCCAACCCACTGAGTTAAAAGGACTCCACATCTAGAATACATGAAAAGCTGTATATCAAATGCAAGGATAATTATTATTATTATTGTTGTTGAATGGCGAGAATTAATCCAGGGTTGATACGGACTCTACAACAGCTTACTTTTATGCAGGTAACTTAACATGTGGTAGTGTCCCTGAGCACTTGTTAATAAAGGAGGCTTACATCGAGCCACCAGGAAAAGAAGATGGAGGTGAACGTAAACTTCATCGAACGGGAACGTCTTCGGGTGGGATTTGAGTGAAGGGATCAAGCGGGTGGGAGCCTTTAGAGTTACTGAGTGTACAGTATTCTCATTCAGAATTCTGCAGCTCGTGTACACTCCAGTACAGGCTTCGCGACCACATCCCTCTCACCCTCGCCCGTCTCCACTGGCTATCCATCACCCAGAGGATGGAATTCAAGATCCTCGTCCTCAATTTCAAGGCCATTCACGGCTTGCCCCCGCCTATCTCTCTGACCTATTGTCACCCTCTCAGCCTGCGCGCACTATCCGTTCAGCAGACTCAGGCTAGTTCCGCGTCCACCGCCATAATCTCCCAACTATAGGCGGCCAGGGTTTCAGCCTCTCTGCTCCCACACTGTGGAACTCCATACCGGAGTCCCTCCATCTTGCGTCCTCCCTTCCCTACTTCAAGACCAGTCTCAAGACATGCTGTCGACTGCTCTTCGGCTGTCCCACTAACTCTTCCCGCTCTTCCACACTCCTTCCCCTTCCTCCTATACCGAACCTCCTCCAACCACCACCGCCACCACTCCCCCCACGGTCGGGTCCCCACCTGACTGTTCAGTGCTTTTTGACGTCCTCCTGAAGTGAAAGGCGCTACATAAGTGCAATGATGTTGTTGTTGTGCAGGCGCTAAGTAATACTCAACAGAATGGCCTAGATGACACAGGGTGTGTAAACAGGAGGCTGGAGCCAGTCGAACAGAGGGAAATGGTGCAGGGGACTGGGTTCGCCAGGATCCAGATTAAAATGAGTGAGTTGCCAGTGCATCTCTCATCCTGATTGTTTAGTGCACTAGCATCTCATTCATCTGGTCATTCGCCATACCACTAACTCAACCCTTAGTTACGCAACGTTACCGTCTCCTTCATTCCTGCGACTGTCTCCCGACGTGAAAGGCGGTCTATCAATGTAATTTTGTTGTTGTTGTAGTACTTGTTTAACATGTCCGCAACATCTGTCTCCTCTGGATCAGCCTACAATCTGTCCACTCCCTCTCCAATAAAACACGCACCAACCCAGAAATTATCGAGATGAAAACATGAACATTTTCATACTCACGAAAACCTGGAGCGCACCTGGCGCCACCTTTGCCGCTGACGGAAGCTACACCAGCCGTCTACACTATGCATCATATCTAAATAACTTGAACTGTCCCTCTACTCCTCTGCCATCCTTCTCTGCTTTGTGCGCCTCACATGTTTGCAACCTTCAAATGAATAATTCAAAATTCTCCTGATCTACCGTACCTCCAAATCCTAGCCCAACATACAAACCTCTCAATCTGCTCTGAACTCCTTGAACTTCCACTACCGATGCTGCTGATCTACCTCTGCTAAATTCTTCTCCCTCCTTTTCTCCCTTACATGTTCTTACCAAATGCACTCAGCCCAGCATTTCAACGGTCAAGACCTCGAAATCTATGTAACGGTTCATCTATGAATGTTTGTGGGGCACGGCGTTGCCAATTGGCTACAATGCTGTCCACGCTTAATTTAATTTATAATCTATTCTATGATGCGCATTGTGATGCATTGAGGACGTTAAAGCGTTACGTCCATTGCAATTGTTATATTTTTGAAGGAATATCTGCCTCTGGAAAACGTGACTGCCAAGCAATTAACAATCGGGTTTCCATTTACTGCTTATATAAACGTAGTCCGGGTGTAATAACGAAACAGACCATCAGATTCGCACTGCTCGGCATCGAAACATGGTTCTCTCGCTTACGAGGTGAGTGCTCCAACATCATAACTACACGTTCATCCAAGCAAAATATTTTTCCTGGAGTGAAGTCCACCAGCGTAGTGGTTAGCGCGCTCAGCTGGAAGATGAGAGGACATGGGTACGAATTCTGAGCGGAATGAACCTTGACCAAATTTTTTAACACAATTCGCCTCTACGTAAAGAGAAGAGAGTAGGAATCAATTGGCTAGATGATCTTTGAGAGCTTAGCGACGCTAGGAGAACATGGTACGTTGTTGTATCAAACGCAACGATTATTATCATTCCATGTAATGCACATATTCGTAATACCCGTATTTCATCAAATATAATTTCTGAACCATATCTATTTATCTTGTGGTTGAAAAAATCAAGACTTCCTGCTTTCTCCATCCAACTGATACATTTACCGCTCGGTCACTGTAACAGTGTTTCTACAGATTTTATGCGAATTCACTCCCACCCCCCCACCCCCCAAACCCGGCGTTTAATAGGAGGATGATTTCCCTGGTCTTACTATTTAATCATTTTAGTAAGCACCTTTACAGTTTGCCAACCTGAATTAGACCTGCTTACAAACTTCTCAACTCAATAGATTACAGGCCAATTGTTTTCAAGTGGTTATCATGATGTAATCACACAGGCGCTTAAAGCATGGGAGAACGATGATGATTAACAAGCACAAAGAGATAAAGGGGGGAAGTTCATGTCTGAATGTATTACCAGGAACTCCGATAACTGCTAGAATTGGATAGTAAATAGCTTCAACGTCTGAAATTGTTGGATTTGCCATTTGCGAGTGAGCAAAGTGTGTCTATCGCTGTGAGTCACACGGTCTGCATCAATCACAAGTTACACATAAGCACGTTACTATTTATAGAGAAGATGTTTGAATCTGGAGACACCTAGGTAAATTATGTCATTATTGTTTTCATTAACCATGCTTGTTTGAACACACCGCCTATAATCGTATTAAAGAATCAGCCTTCCGCTTGATTTAGCACCTTCTCACGTCAACATTGCATCATCCAGTGCTTCATTTACACACTGTGCTGTGAAACCAACAGCCTGTGTATTTTGAGAGCGAACTGTGACAGTATATCTATCACAGTTGTCCCACTAATAGTCGGGGATTGATTGACTAATTTATTATTAATATTTATTACGTAGCCTTTCGCCCCCTCATGCAATCCGACAATTGACTAACATATGCTTGGTATTTACTGATTGTTAAACAAATGCGTGAAGTGCAACAACAACATCAACTTCGATTTATATAGCGCCCTCCAAGCCGGATGGCGTCTCAGAGCGCCTCGAAGGAAGGAAGCTTGACGTGAATCAAACTCAGTTCTCTGGCTTGTGAGGAGAGTGCTCCAACTGTTGAGCTATGAGAATCAATAAATTATTATAAGAAGCATACAAACATAAACAACTTCTAGCACAAAGAGTTGACCTGATGATGGAGAAGGGACAAGGTGGATAGATAGCCAGATATTTTTCAGAGTTTCGCTGTTCATTCGCTATAAGTTTGGTAAACATCGGTGGAATCTTTGGAATGAGCGACTGTAGAAGGCCGGAGGCAGTAGTCGACTAGGAGCAGCTGTTCAGAGTATCGGGAATATTTTAAACAAACATAGACGTATGTCAGAGCATACAGGTGTTTCGAAACAAGTGTGAAGAAGTCTAGATGGAAAGTGAAGAAAGCCTTCACTATTGGCAATCGGGAAAATTGAGGACATGGAGGAAAACACAGAAAATTATGCACGAGAGTGGAGCCTTATCCCAATGTTTAATATTGCAGAGCTGATCTGTACCTCAACTCCAATTAGCCACCCTCTCTCGTATCCCTTAATAAGCTCAACTAACGCTTACCTGTTCACTGCTAAAAACACAAGTCTCCGAGAACACACAGCATATCAGGTAGCATCTGTAAAGAAAGGAAACTGAGTTAGCATTTCGGATCCATGAAATTGTGTCAGACTTGTGGCATGTTGGGAGTGAGAGACTTTTGAGGAATAAAATCGGTGATCTGCTTCAGGACACGGAAGGAAATGGAGACAGTTGTGTAGAGGACAGAAGATGATGGTTAGAGAGATGTTTGTGGTGTGACAACACGGCAGGTGGTGGGGTGGTGTGTGGTTGGGATGGAGGGTTGGTGGGTTGTAACATAAATTAGAGAAGATCTGCTAAAAATGCAATACAATTATGTGCAGAAGTTGCAGCAGAACAGGCAGACCAGAGAGAGAAAATGTGTTTCCCCGAAACGTTTGATGTTTTAAAGGCCACAGAAGAGGGGAATGGGACAGTGAGCTGTAACGGTCTGAAATTGTTTCAATCAATATTTGAAATTCATAGATTCATAGATTCATAGAATTTTACGACACAAAAGGAGGCTAGTCTGTGCCGGCTCTTTGAAAAGAGCGATTCAATCCCACTGCCCTGCCCGCTCCCCATAGCCTAATAGACCTGTTCTCCCTAAATAAAGATCTAATTCCCTTTTAAAAGTTGTTATCGAATCTGCCTCCACCACCTTTTCAGGCAATGCATTCCAGATTCCAACAACTCGCTGAGTGAAAAAAATTCTCCTCAGCTCACCTCAACTTCGCTTTGAAACTATTTTAAATCTGTGACCACGAGTTACAGATTCGCCCACGAGTGGAAATAGTTTTTCTCTATTTGCCCTGTCGAAACCCCTCATGATCTTATAAGCCTCTATTAGGTCTCCACTCAATCTTCTCTGCTTCAGAGAGAATAATCCTAGTTTATCTAGCCTCTCCTCATAGCTGAAGTCCCTCAATCCTGACACCATCCTAGAAAATCTTCTTTGTACCCTTTCCAATGTCTTCACATCCTTTCTATAGTGCGGTGACCAGAATTGAACACAGTATTCCATCTGAGGCCTCACCAAAGTTTGATAGAGGTTAGTCAGCACTTCCTGAATTTTGTATTCTATACCCCTATTTATAAAGCCTTCTTAGCAGCCTTGTCTACCTTTCCTGCCACCTTCAACGTGTCACTAACACAATTCTCCAGGTCTCTCTGTTCCTTCACACCACCTAAAACTATACTATCTAACCTATATTACCTCCATTGATTTATTCTCCCAAAATACATCACCTCACACTTCTCTGCTTTAAACTTCATCTGCCATGTGTCTGCCCACTTTACCAATTTGTCTATATCCCCTTGCAGATGGCTACTATCCTCCTCACTATTTACTATTCTCCCTAACTTAGTGTCATCTGCAAACTTGGAAACTGTACTCCCTACACCCAAGTCCAGATCATTGATGTAGATTACAAAGAGCAATGGTCCCAAAACCGAGCCCTGTGAAACACCACTGCTCACTTCCCTCCAGTCTGAAAAACAGCCGCTCACTACAACTCTGAGAGGGTTGTACATATCTACCCACGATAGTTTTGAAGAGGTGAACATCTTCAACTTCCACAACATTTTTGGGAGAAAGTTCCAAATCTCTAATTGCTTTGGGTGAATATCTACCTAACAATTTAATTCAAATGTGTCTTAGCTATAATTTCGTGGTTTATTTTCAAATCTCAATCAGTTGTCCACCCAGCAAGCTAATCTAAATGGAACAGAGACCTGATTTCATAATATCTCCCCATTCGCTCAGTTACCATTCTGGTAGATATTAGATATCTCCACTCCAAAGCTAATATATAATTCCTCAGGAACGATGAATATAACTGAACGAAAACAGTTCAGGTCTATGCAATGCTCATCTTTTGAATTTAAATGTAATTTTTCGTTCGTTTACATTCCTTTTTGCTTGCGATGAAGGGCCAACATGCCATTTAAATTTCTAGTAGCTTTCTCTACATCTGAGCTTGTTTGAGAGAATTGTGTAGATGGACACACAAATTCCTTTGATCTGATATAATTCCTGCGTTCTCACCAAGTTGAAAATATTTTGTATTGCTATGTTGGGACAGTAGTGGATATACTCGCACATCCCTACATTTGTTTATTTTCCAACAATTTCGCCCACTCAATTAATCTATTTAGTACACTTTGTATCTGTGTGCTCTCATTTACACGATTCACAGTGGCTCCTGGGAAACAATGTAAATCGCAATTTAACCTCGAATTCCCAGCTCTTTCGTTTTTGCTAATAAATAGCTATGTGGAAAGGCGTCCAATTTATTTCAGTAGTCCATCTCAACGTCAACGATAGACATTCTCTTATTCACCATCATTGTGGGTTCGTTGAATGTTTAAAGTTCCAATTTGAATAGTCACGCATGAAAACCATATTTCACATATCCTTGATGACTCTCTTTCATTACGTTACTATTGGCAAGGTGGAAGAGGCAGGGGAGAGATTATAGTAACAGAAGATAAGATAACAGATTTATTCTGTCGTCAAAGATTCAGTAAAGATTTTCGGTACACGACCATTCTTCAGAACTGTAAAACTGAATTGAGTGCTGACGAAGGATCGGGATCCTTCTGGATTGATTCAAATTCGTAAATTGTTGACAATAAAGAATATTGTGAAAATGTCAACTAATCCTTCCATTACATCTTTCATTTAAAAAGCTGCTTACAAATCGAGAGGACATCGCAAGGCGCTGTACAATTAGGTAGGGTCAATAGCAGTGTGTGAGAGGGGGTGGTGGAAGTGTTTGATCGGGGCAGGATGCAGAAGAGTAGGAGAATTGGCTGTATATTTCTGGAGGAAATGCGTTAGCCAAATTGTGCAAAGCAGTGTCCGACAAACAGTAATTGAATTGGGGCCAGTTGAAAAGATGGGTGAAAGATGGCAAAGGGAGGGGTCGGAGATGGGGTAAGGAGAGCAGGGAAGCCGACTGTACATTTGTGGGCGATATGAATTGTTGCTGCCTATTCCATGGAATTTTGAAAATCAGCAGCAAGTAGGTGCTTTCCGATTCCCATCAACGCTGTAAGAACGCACGACCATGACCAGCGGGATGGTAGATGCAGTGTATTGGGATAACAGATGGTGGAGGGCAGGAAACATTGAAAAGCAGCCTAAGCAACAAATGAAAGGTACTGTATTGAGAAGTTATGTGAATGTGGCAAGAGTGAAAATGTGTCTAATGGAATAGAGATCCAACTTTGGAGGTCCAAAAGACTGATGGTCTCATCGGCGATCTGGGAGGTGGACGTGGAGCAGGCCATATTATGCTGAGTGAAAAGCGTCGAAAGGTTGCGAGACGGATGCCAGCCTATGTCAAGCCTCGGTTCTCCTTTGTAATGCCACGTTGCCTCTGCCTTGTCTTGTCTTAGTCTGCCAAGTACCACTTATGTCAGGGAGGCGCAAGGCTTAAATGGATTTGAAAGCGAGGACGGGATTTAACTCTTTCCTATATGGGATTGGGAGCCATTGGAAAGAACGTGAGATGACGTGAATACAGAACCTTATGCTAAAAAAATATCAACGTCAGTGTTGAATATATTCAAGGACTGAGCATATAAAGCCTATTGTGAGCATTTCAAAAATTCACTGCCGTATGACAGAAAAAGTGTTTCCTCAGCTCTGCGCTAGAAAGCCGACCCCGAATCTTAAATCTATGACACCCTAGTTATAGTTTCTCCAACCAGTACAAACAGTAGGCAACTATGTTATGCCCCTTAGTAATCTGAATGGTTTCTATAAGATCACTTATAACTCTTAGATAATATAGAGAATGTAGGCCTAGATTAGTCAACCTATCCTTATATCTCATTCCCCTCATCCCAAGTTCCAATTCATTGATTCTAAGCTGCACATCCTTTCTTACATAAGGCGACGAAAACTGCACACTATATTCTAGGTGCGGTCTAATCAGAGCCCTATAACACTGCAGCATGACTTCCCTGCGCTTATATTCTAACACTTTTCTAATGAATGCAAACATGCTATTAGCCTTCCTAGTTGCTTGCTGTAACTGCAAACTAACTTTTTGCGACTGTTGTTCAAGTACATCCAAATCCCGCTGAACAAGAGCGTTATCTTGTCTTTCCCTTTGTAGATATTAATTCGGTTTCTGTTACCTAGGTGAATAGCTTCACACTTCCCGGCATTAGATTCAATCTGCCAACTTCCTGCCCACTCACACAGCATATCCATCTCCTGTTTCATTTTGTTTGTGTCATCCTCGGACCTTTCGCTCCCTCCTGTCTTTTCATCATCCGCGAATTTAGATATTATAATTTCTAAGCCTTCGTCCGTATCATTGATACAGATGTTAAATATTTGAAGCGGAAGCACTGACCATTGTGCTACTCAACTAATCACACCTTGCGAATATAAAAAGGACCCGTTTATCTCTATTCTCTACTCTACTTCCCGTTAGCCACTCTTCAATCCATGCCAATATATTGCCTTTAATTCCATGGCCCTTAATATTGTTTATCAGCCATTGCTGTGACACCTTGTCGAACGTGTAATGTAAATCTAAATCCATTACATCTACAGGTTCTTCCCAATAGACTTTTATAGTTAAATCCTTTGTCAAGCTTGACATCTCCTTCGTAAATCCTTTGTTGATCTGTCTTGTCATGTTATGTTCTTCTAAGTTCCAAAGAAGGACCCCCCCCCCCCCCCCCTATGTTAGCATTCTAGAAATTTCCTTCCCACTGATGTCAGTCTAACTGGTCTATAGCTCTCCAGCTTCTCTCCCCACCATTCCTAAATATTAATTTTACGTTTGCGATCTTCCAATCAATGCGACTTGTTCCAGAATCAAGAGAATTCTAGAAAATCAAGCAATATCTCTTCAGCTACCTCTTTAAAAATCAGAGGATGCAGGGTATCAGCACAGAATTTTCTCTTCTCCTTTGTTGAGTGTTCAGACTGCCACTATATTAGTTCTGACAATCCCTTGTCGGTTTTAAATGATCTATGCCTGCGTGTTCGTATTGTCGCACTCGTTCTCAAGTCTACTCACGTCCCATAAATCTATCCTTCAACAATGAGCACCTGGCTTCTGCAACGCCGCAATCACTGCAACATTAGAAGTCATGGTTTCAGCCATTGGATATTGACGATGCCTGCTTCTAGTTATTCTCCGTTTCCATCCCATTGGCCGTCTTTACTGCGCCACTGAACTGTCTCAAACCATACGTTATGCTGATCTCCCCTTTGGTACGAATCACCTTCAAGATCAGGCACTGTTAGTTGCTCAAACGCTGCACCCCGTGCGACGTCCGCAGCAGGAACACAACATGGTAATGTTCAAGTATGTTTTTCGAAAATAATAATACAATGAATACCTTTATCATCACTAAGATATCTGACAAATTGTTGAGGAGATGGTTGGACTTGATGAGGAGGAGCGACCAGCATGTTGCAATTGGAGTAGAGCAGGATGAGTCGCAATTAATGCGCTTTGAGATGCAGCCCTTAATATGTAAGCGAAAGCTTTTGTCGATATCACTATGCTCCTTAAGCTTTTGGTCAGAATACAAAACTGTGACAATGACCAACTGTTTCTCCTCTCTACCAAAAACTAGCAACGTGGAGAGTCACCTGCGGCTGATCAGAGTAAAAAATAAGAGGAAAACTTCTGCAACCGGCTTCCCAGAAGCAATGATGTAGCAAAGGATTTCGATTATTTCAGGTAGAATTCCGATAGATCGCTGTTGGAAAATAATTTCTGAGTGTACCCTGTTGTGAGACAGCGCCGCTGCAGCTTCTGCTATGATGGCAAACTAGATGGACTTGGCCTTCTTTCGTCCTGAAAATTACTTTGCTCTAATAAGAATTCTTACATTTTTATATAACGCCTTCTTACGTTGGTTACAGTTCGAAGTGCTTCACAAGTTATGAAGTAAAGTGCTGGATAATGGTATATAGTAGATTGTTGGTCAGTAATGTGGGATGAACTCCCGTCGTAGTACGGCCGATGGTGTGCAGAGTAGCATGGTGGTTGGGTATAGATTGGCTCATGGCAATGCAGCTGACATGGAGGCCACTAATGTTGAGCTCTAGATGTACAGAGGATTTCCACTGAGTTCCGTGTTGATGCGATCATCCAATCACTGTCTTACACGAAAATCAGGAACTTGATTTAATCCAGAAGAAACATGGTGGATTGCAATGTCATTTTGAATGTGTAGGATCAATTTATATGGTGGCTTAAGAAAAAAAGGGCAGAGATCGTCATAAGGCGATGGGTAAAATCCCTAAAACACTTTAGGTAGTTCGAATAATGAGAAGAGAAACCACGGGAATATATGGCTTGAATTATTACATGTAATCCGTAATGTGGAATCGAGCTCTAAGATCCATGTACATTTCGTTGTTTGGTCTCCGTTAGCATCCCTGTTGATGTAGAAGTGATTCAAACCGGTATAGATGTTTTCATCAATTATATTTCTGGCAATGAGGACGGAGGATTTAGTGGGACAGATTCTGAAGCTCTATCGAAGAGTTGTCACAATTACGATGGGCCGAACGGCATCCATCTGTGATGCAAGACTCTATTGTTTCTGAGCCCACTTTTGCTTGGACCCTGCTCTGTTCTGTTCCTTTCCACTCTGAGAAGGGTCGAAGGCCACTCAAGCCATTCTTCTCTCTGCTCAAGTGCAGGAAGATAGCAATGCAGGTTAATGTTGTTTCTCGCAGAACGTTGCAGACCCAATTCAGTTTGATATCATTGAGTTCCGAATAATTCAACAGAGATGGTTCTTTCATAACATGTTCAAAGTTTTGGACAAGACTGAGGTATGTTCGTTGGAAAGGAGAAACTGCTGCAGTGAGACATCGCTCAAACACGTTTGTCTAGACCACGAACTGCACAAAGTGAGTGATTAATTGCATCTGAGGTATTCTATTTGTTTGATTAGGGGAAACTCACGTATATTTTTGAATAATGTCATGGGGAATGCTGACATTCACATTCGACTATGGAACTTCCTCCTCGTCGGCCTTAGCTCCAGAAAATCCAGAATTCTGGAGTTCGTATCCGCACCCGCCACAAGCTCCGCGACCACATCACTCCCACCCGCGCCCGGCTCCGTTGTCTCTCCATCCCTCAGACGAAAGAAACTAATATCCTCGTCCTCACATTCAAGGCCATTCACCGACTTGCCCCCCAGTAACTCACCGACCCGCTTTCCCACTATAAACCTCCCGAACTCCTGCATTCATCTGGCTCCGTTCAGCTCTGTGTCCCCCGCACGATCCGCCCTGTCATTGGCGTTCATTCGCTCTGTTCCTGTCACTCTGGAACTCCATCCCAAGGTTTCTTTGCCTCGCTTCCTCCCTTGCCAGCTTGAAGGCCGAACACAAGAACTTACTCTTAGACCGTGCCATCTTCTGTCGTCCCAAACGTCACCCACCTCCTATATCCCTCCCAACCATCCCCAATACCTGGCACCTCTCACATGCTGGATTCATAACCTGACTGTTCAGCGCCTTGGTACGTCCTCCCGATGTGAAAGGCGCTCTGTAGATATAATTTTGTGGTTGAAGTTTTTGCTGAACAACAACCGCAGTGTAAACTCTCAGATAAAAGACCGCAACCCCGGAAAGGCAACACATCCCCAGCAAAATACTTAAATCACAATTTTTCTTACTAAGAGGCTCGAATGAAACAAATGAGCCACATTGACAACTTTGCAAATGGTACTGGAGTTCATAGACATATGCGTGAAATGTCTGAAAGTCATATTGGGATAGCACGGAGTGACAAATACTTCACATTTAGATGTTTAAATTTCAGCAGTAATCACAGCGACACTACTGGTGTCCAACGCCGTTGATTCTTCACATTTCAGCCAATACTCTGAATCTTTTAGTTTAAATAATGATACACAAATAATAATCCTGAGAATTCATATCGTTCCTTATCATCTCTGTAAAATGTCCACACCAACGCTCACAGTAGGCGAGTTTTTAATTGTGAATTTTTGGTTGAAGCGAAAGGATATAACCAAACTTCAGATCAATCAGTAGACATTTAGTTCGCTTCCCACCTTCCTAATTATTGTAATCTTATGTGCCCGCAAACAGCATATGTACTATGTTACAATAATGCCTAATATAAACCAGTCTAAATTTGTGTTTTAAAGAATCAATACTTAATGCTTCCAAAGTCTCCTTAGGGAATCTGTTCTACAACTTTACTGTATCACCATTGGAATAGTGCTTCTGTAGATTCGAAATATATGAGAGATTTTGTGCACAGTAAAGTCCTCGATTCATCCAATAAGTGAATGATCAATTATATCTGGCGGACTATTGGTCAGAAAACTCAGAGAATTTCGCTGCACTATTTGAATTGTGACCTGGGATATTGTGGCTTTCGCCTGTACAGGCAGCCAGAACCACAATTTACAAGCTGCTTTGTAAATGCAAAGTATCGCACAGACCACGCAGATACTCTCACACACAAACAAATTCACACACACTCACAGTGGGATAGAGGGAGACAGACATATAGGGATGCAGACGGGGACACCCACACACACTCACCCACAAAGGGAGATATAGCACACACAGACACACACAGCGGGACAGATACAGAGGGACAGATGCATACACGTGTATTGATATACACATACAACGAGAGAGAGGTGGAAAGCGTTAGACAGAAATGTTTCGAGACAGCTACAGAGTCACAGAGGTTAGAGAGGGAGAAACACGCTCATATCCACACAGGGAGATGGGGACACACACTTGTTTATCGGGCAATACATTTATTCCACGATTATTTGATTTCTTTGCGGCTGATAAGCATTTCACAGCCAGCTGTATACAATGTAAGGCAGTATATTGGAATTGTATGGCAGCAATATCCTTTGTGGAAAGCGTTATCACCTTTAACGGGTTAATCTACAGCAGTGACCTCAGCGCCCTGTACACACTGTGGTCACAAAGGCCTTTGTCCCTCCCAAGCTGTGCCCAATGCTGTAGGTAATGGGTTCAATGCTGGTGAGTGGCCCCTGTGTAGACAATGTACACACACACTCCAGGCTGGGGAATACTGTGTGTAGGTGGGGGAGACACACTCACATGTGCATCTCTCTGATGGTTTAGATACTTTAACAACAACACATTGCACTGACAAACGGTGGCGTGTGTGGTGTTGTGGGCCTGTGTATCATCATGGGATGGATACCCAGCTGCCCCCAAATTACATCATTGGACTGAATTGCGTAACTCGGGGCAGATAATGTTTTTTTTTTGCACACGGCACAAACTCTCCCAGGATCGTGCGGTAAAATTGCTCAATTGGTCTTTAAATAAGACCCCGTTTTATGCTCTTGAGAAACACTGTTTTGTGCGTGAGTTGCCTTCTGTAGAAGAGGATTCATTTTGTCTCCGTGAAGATGGCAAATCCGATCATTTGGAGAATTGAAGACATTTACTATCCGATTCTCGCTGCTGTTGGAATTCCTGGCAAGTGATTTATCCACTTGATTATTTTAGGTTAGTTTGCACTAAAGTCTGTAGCCTGACTCAGTTCAACAATCTCACCTTTCAATGAGCAAACGGCAGTGTATGTAATCCTTGAATTTCCCTGTTTTTCCCTTGAAATCTCCCTGCCCCGTTTCGTGATACTGACCGTTGACGATCAAATAAATTGTGAGGGCTTGAGTTCTTAACTAAGTGCGGTAGCGAGAATAAAAGCGTAGTACCAAATCGCCAGTTTCCTGCTTAAGTATTAGAGATTGTAGGGCGCCATTCAAAAGAGAAAATAGATCATGTGAACTCGTTGGCATTTTGATTATGTAATTCTGTTTTGTGACTCCATACAATAACTATTTAACCATTTAGTAACTGTATAGTGTTGGTTCGCTATTGTGAACATCTGACTCCCGAATTTCCACACAATATCAAGTCGATTCGCTTTACAGTATATTCTGTGAAGAGATTTCAGACGATAAGCAGACGATAAGATATTATATCAAACACAAGTTTCCAGACTAATCTCTATTATTCGCCGTTTACCGGCTGATTCGGGGAGGTGTGAGCTTTGGTTCCATGAACGAACATTCGACTCCATCAAAAAACAAACAATCACCATTTGTGAAGCGCCTTTCACATGGGAGAGCGTGTGAATATTGACATACAGTGTTGGGCTGCAAAGAGGATCAATCTCTGTATGAGGAATATTTATGTTCAAATGAAAGAATGCTGTGAATGTGGCTAATGGTAGAGTAGAGATTGACTGATCCTCTGCGCAAACCCAGCACTGTATGTCAGCACACAGTGAGAGGAGTGACCGGTGTTATTTCTGAAAGTTTGGGACAGGACACGGCGAGGTATTTGCTCCATGTTAAGATGTCTTAACCAATAGACAATTTGCTGTATCAAATGCCGAGGAATAGTTGTTTATTAATTTTGCGTTTCTAAATGACCTTTAAATTACCTCTATCGGTTTATCTCAGTTTGAACGTATCACTATAAAAATGCTTACTTCTGTATCTGAAAGGCTCATATTCTAAATGTGGCTGTATCTCTGCCAGCACCTCTCCCTTTCTATCTGTTGGTATGTGTTTGTGTCTGCTGTGATGTGTGTTTCTCTCTGAACATGAACGACAGTCTATGTCTGTCACTTTCATTGGCTGTGTTCTTGTATCTTTCCCTTACTGTTGCGTTTCTTCCGCATTTCGCTGTGTGTATGTTTATCTCTCCCACTTTCGTGTATGCAACTCGCTCATTCTCTGTGTCTCTTTCTCTTCCCCACTCTCTCTCCAACGACCGCTCTCTCTCTGTCTCTCTTCCCCGCTCTCTCACGCTCAGTATATCTATCACTTTCTCCCCCCTCCTCCCAACGTCCCACTACACATTTTCTTTGGCACTGTTCGGTGGGCAGCCGGGTGGTGGACATCGAGACACGTTCAGCATATTGTAATCTTTACCAATGAATATTTATGTCTGATCTTTTCTTTCTCTTTGTCTCTGTAGTCAACCTATTGGCGATTGTTGTCCTGGCTCGAGGGAGGTGCGGTCTCTCCAAGTGCATCTCCATGTATCTGTTGGCCATGTCAGTGGCTGATCTGACGGTAGTTATTGTCACGGTGATCTTTGCAAACATTGTACCTGTGTACTTCAGGAATCCGTTCGTGAACATCACTCCCGTGTGCCGGGTGCAAAATGTGCTGGAACATGTAACAAGGGAAACCTCTGTCTGGCTCACTATCGCTTTCACCTTTGATCGATATGTCGCCATCTGTTGGCAAAAACTCAAAGATAAATATTGCACCGAAAAAACAGCTGCTGCAGTGATAGCGGGGCTGAGTGTTGTCTTCACTGTGAAAAACATTCCCTGGTATTTTGCATATGAATCCATATTCACAATTGACAAGACACCCTGGGGATGCATTATTATACCAAGGTTTTACACTTCACTCACATGGACAGTGTATGACTGGCTCGACATCACTCTAACCCCTTTACTCCCATATGTTCTGATTTTGCTGCTGAACGCCGTGACTGTCAGCCACATACTGGTGGCCAGTCAAGCCCGCAGGAGATTGCGGGGACACAGTGATGGGGACAGAACCAGAGGTGAGAGAGACAGTGATCCAGAGATGAAAAACAGGAGGAAATCCATCGTTTTACTGTTTGCTGTTTCTGCCAATTTTATATTATTATGGATGAAATATCTTCTATATTTCCTATACTGGAAGATTACAAACGATCTTTTGTTCTCGGGGTCTAATGATCCGAAGTATATTATCTATCGAACTGGCTTCATGTTGCAGATGTTGAGCTGCTGTACAAACACATTTATATACGCTGTGACTCAGACGAAATTCAGAGAAGAAATTAAGAAAGGGTTGACATTTCCTGTTACTTTAATTGTTAGATTATTTAGTTGACAAACTTTGCCAGTTATGTGTGTTTGTCTTTGTGACGGGATAGACACAGTGACTGGGTCCCTATCAGCCTGCCCGTCCCTTCATCAAGTAGCACTTAATGTTGTCTTCTGGAGATCATCAAGTGAACAAAATCAATATTCATGAATAAAATCACAGCATCACAGAATATTCTGTGTAATGTATTGATTGTGCAGTTGTGTGCAAAGCACAGCAGTGTTCCGTACCGTAGTGACTCACAAACAGGTATGGATTCAAAATACCTATTTATAATTGTATTTCTGGAGCGATTATCATGAATCGTGTGGTGTCAGGAAACTTGCCCAAAGTTGTACCCTGCCCAGAATTGAACCCAGATGTCTCGCTTGTAAGGAGAGTGCTCTAACCACTGAGCTATCAGACACTACACCTGGTTGTGTTTGTCAGTGCATGTGTCTCTGTTAGTGCTTGACTCTATGCCACTGCATGTGTCTGTGAAAGCAAAATAGCTGGAGAGACAGAGAGAGTGTTAGCACCACATGTATGTGAGCGCGTAATCCTTTTTCCCAATGTATGTGTGTGTGAGACAGAGACAGTGAGAGAGGGAATGAGTGCTGTAATATATCTCGTTCCAGCGTCCTGTATCTCAGTTCTGGCACTCGCCATAAAAGCTTGAGACGTGTATCCGAATCCAGGCAGGTTAGCGCAAAATCTTGGGAAAGTTTCCTTATTGCATACGTCGAATACCAATCCCTAAAAAAAAACTATCAGAAATTGTTCATTTGAATCAATGACTGTGGGTCACTACTGTGCGCAATTGGATGCCCTGTATTGCCCACACATATACCTTCAATTCACTTTACGGTATATTGTTTGAAGCGGTTTGAGACACAGTTTCGAAGATTCCAAAAGTGCTGTATCAAACGCAAAGACTATTATTAAGACGTAAAAGTTCGTTCAGAATGAGCTAGTTAGACTAACACCGAAAGTAGGAACAGAATCTGGCAGTGGGAGACCGGATGTCGTTTGCTCAGTAAATTGGAGGCTTTGATTTGACAATAAATATATTTTGCAAACAACGCTTGCTCTGGTTTGAATGTGATTTTGTGCGTGTAATACATTCGCTGGTTTGGAGGGGGGTTTGTACAATATACAATAAGGTGTCGATATAACACAAGTCACCTCATTTCTTACACATAGGAATCATGTAACCTGTTCGATATAATGGCACTCTGGAGGCTCCCATTCATTCTGATTTTGCTGGCCAACTTTCTAACTGTCAGCCACATTTTCGTGACAGTAGAGCCCACAAATGATGGTGGGAGTGCGGAAAATAAGACGGGAATAAAGGTTTGAGTGAGTGAATGTGTGCACAATTTGCTGCCGCGTTTCACCCAAGCATTCCATCGTCCATTCGTGTTACAATATGTTCTTTGATGCGCGTTGAGACATTTTGATGAAGTGGTACGGCGCTATATCGATTCTATGTATTACTAACATTCATATTGTTAACAATTTACCCATTCCAAGAATACGCCATGGTGCATTTCACTTCACTGTTCCTCACACAACCCTCTCCATGTCGAGATATAACATTAACTCTTTCCTTATAGTTTGAATAATAATTCTGAATCAATTCACTGGGGAACTAATCAATTACTGAGTTCACAGCTTAATTTGCTTAGTGATATACAAACGTATCACAACAACAAAATTACACTCGCATAGAGTTCATAGATTGAAGCCTTGAATTACATGTGGAATTATGACCTGATGGATTCTAAGCTTTATTATTATCAATAAATTGTCTTTTTCCCCATTCCAAGAATGAAACAAGTTACCTCTCATCACTCCCTTCTTCACGCATCCCACCCCACATAAAGCGATCATTTGAACACAGTCTTCAAAGATGGTTCATAACCAACACACTGCAAAATTAATTAAATACTTGATTGACAGTTTTAATTTACTTGATGATGTACAAACGTATAAAGCATATACATTGAACACTTGAGCTACATGTGGAGTTAGTGATATTCAATAAAACATCATGACAACAACTTTCTAACTGCATGTCGTCCACAAAATATGGAGTGAGTTCACTTTTCAGTGTATCCTGTCAATCACCATTGATACTTTGCGAAGGCATGAGATGAGCAACCACAACAATAATAAAATTGCACTTGTATAACGCCTTTCACGTCTGGAGGACGTCCCAATGCGATGGCCAGTTACTGTCTCAAATTTCAATAGAGGAGAGATGGGGTGAGACGGAAGGCGGGGATTAATGATAAGAATCCTTGCATATTTTATTGCATTTGATAACTTCTACATGTGTCCGAGCGCTTCACAGTCTAGGCTGTGCTGTGCCGCAGGAACGCTTGGAGATACTGGGTAAACATACAAGAACATAAGAATCAGGAGCAGAGGAAGAATATATCTCCACATGTCCCGCCTTATTCCCATATCTTTTAATCACTTGATCGATAACAAATCTATCAATCCCAGCTTTAATGGGTTCACGCACTGAGCATCTATAGTTTTTGGGGTAGACAATTCCATAAATTAACTTATATCTGAGTGAATAATTGTATTGTCAACTCAGTGCGAGCTCCTGTAGCTCAGTGGTTAGAACTTGTCTTGCAAGCTGGGGAGATCAAGCTGGGGAGACCTGTGTTAGAATCAAGGCAGGTCAGGGCGAAACCCTTTGCAAGTTTCTTTATTCCACACACACGCCTAATAATAATCCCTCACTAAAAAACCACAACAATAAAATGGGTCATTTCAATCAACGACTGTGTGCGCAATTCGCTGGCACGATTCGCCCACATATAAAATAAATTCACCTTGCAGTATATTCCGTGAAGCGCTTTGGAACGTTGATAAGATATGGAAAGCGCTATATCAAACGCAAGGATTATAAAGTGCTGACCCCAAATATTAAGGCTTTGACCCTTGGTTATAGTTTCTCATTTTGCCATATTCAAGAGAATGCAGGCCTAGTTTTCATAGATGAACCTGTCTTCACAGCCGAGCTCCTTTATCCCAGGAACAAACATATGGGATGATTCCCTAGGGGAATTAATTAATTACTTAATTCAAAGTTTAAATTACTTGGTGATGTATCAACGTATAACAACAATAAAACTTTACTAGTTTTGAGCTCATAGATTGAAGCCTTGAGTTACATGTGGAATTATGACTTGATCGATTCCAAGCATCATTATTATGAATAATATTATTAATAGAGAATTAAATAAATGAACTACCATCTGAGTATCAAAAAACAGGGGAAGGACTGACCCCTAATTTGAAGACTGTGCCCATTTTTTATCATTTCTCCAACCAGGAAAAATATTCTGCCACTGCCTACTCTGTCTTAGCCCTTCATTTTCTTATAGGCGACGATAAGTTCCCCTATAATACTTCGATATTCTCGAGAACATAGGCCTAGATGGCTCATCTTATTGTCATAGCTGAACTCCCTTTTCCCATGAACCAAACTTGTTGTGCACCCACTTTAAGGGGAGTAATTCCTTTCATAAATAAGGAAGCCAAACCTGCACACAATATTCTAGGTGCGTTCTCAGGAAAGGCCTCTTCAGTTGCAGCAAGACTTCCCAACTCTTATATTCTAACACATTTGTAATAAACGCCAACATGCCTTTTGCACAAAATACAAAGTTCTGTATTCTTCTGTGCACAGAAAAACTAAGATGTTCCTGTGCACATAATTATTTCCCTTTCCTTCCACATATTTAATGGGGTTTGATCCAAGATGGATAGACAGCAGAACGCTTATCCGTTAGCCTCGCTTCCTCCCTTGCCTCCTCTAAGGCCGGTCTCAAGACCACCCTCTTCCACCGTGCCTTCTGCTGCCCTCCTAACTCTCCACGCTTTCCTACTGTCCTTCCCCGTGTACATACATTGACACTCCCCACCCGCCCAACTCGGGTCCTAACGTGATTGTTCAGCCATTCGACGTGAATGGTCATCTAGAAATATAACTCTCTTGGTATTGTTCTTGTCAAGTGCACACCCGAAGTTACTGTATAGTCAAGAGTATGAATTTAGGCCATGAGAGAATGGTTTATTTGGAGGTGGAGTTGGGTTCAGGGAGTTCAGAAGTTACCATTATCATTTGCTTGGCCGAAGACATGGTCAATGAGGAGAGCAGTGATCAGTGACGTGAGCTCTGCAGGAGCCAATATATAAATCGAAGTTGTTGTTGTTGTTGTTGTCAACGTCGGCAATGTAATCAACGTACGTGCAAAACAGCGGTGTCATCCCAATGTGATAACTGTTCAAATACACGCCAACCAACGAACTCCTCTAAGATGTTTTCCAGATTTCCAATGACTTGCTGACCTTCTGCCTTATAACTTTCGGATCTGATCTAGTTACTCCCCGCTTCCCACCCATTGCCAGGAGTTCAGTGGGAAAGATGTCACAGGATTGTATTTGCCTTGTAGAGGCCGTATAGTTTATAGGCAAATTAGAAGGCGGTTTGCATAGAGCAGGCAAGCGCCACCAAATCGCCACCAAGCTTCTCCTGTGTCTGGCTCTGGTTAAATTGCTCATGTCCACGCTTCTCTTCTACCTTACCGAAGGAAGATTCAGCTACAGAACAAATAGCACATTTTGTTTTGAACACATTAAAGTCTTTGCTTTTGATATAGCGCTTTTCATATATTATCGATGTCACAAGGCACTTCACAGAAAATACTGTAAAGTGAATTGACAGTACATTTGTGCACGAAATGCGGCTGGCAGTTGCACATCGCAGTGTCCCACAAACAAACGTGGATGCAAATGACCAATTTTATTAGCCTTATTTGTATTAGACGGATTATTATTAGGCATGTGGTGTAAGTAAACTTGGCCAAATTTTCGACCTCAACTGCCTGGATACACGCACTGGTGTCACGCTTGTAAATCGAGTTCTCGAGGCCCTCCATAGTTCCCCTCCTACCTGTCTGACCGTTATCCTGCTGCCAACCTTTATATTACCTCCGTTTTCCTTTGAGGAATAAGAAAAGCACTGTATAGTTCGTCCAAATGTGGCTAACTAGAGCAGTTAGGGAACGTGTAAAGTCAAATGAGAAAACTATAAAACAGCAAAAATAAGCAGTAAACCCGAGAATTGGGAGAGTTTAGGGATCAACAAAGTAGAGCCAAACATTGATTAAGAGGGAGAAAATTGAATATGAGGGCAAACTAGCGAGGAATATAAAGACAGACTGCAAGAGCTTTTACAAATATGTAAAGAGGAAGCGGCTATCAAATCCAAATATCCCACACTGATAAATAATTGGTCATTTCAATCCACGATTGCTTGTCCGGACATGGCTGTGTGCAATTGGCTGCCACGCTTCCCCCACAAATACACCTTCAATTCACTTTACGGTTTATTTTATGAAGCGCTGTAAGATGTCGATCAGACGGCAAAAGCCTTTATCAAATGGACGGATTATTATTTTTATTGTGCTCCCTCCCATCTCTCACCCCCTCTCTGGGGGATATACACATGTTACCGTATCCCAGACACTGTAAGGCACAGATTGGCAATATTGACAATGTTGGTAACAAGTGCTTGTAAAGCTTTCTCCTGTTTCTGCTGTTGATCCACCTTGGACCACACAACACATTACAGCGTTAACACCCACAGCTATCAGCAGTTCAGTGGGGAATATGTCACAGCATTGAATCTACTTGGTATTGGCTGTATATTATGCAAGCAAATTTCAAGGCAGTTTGCATGCAACAGGCAAGTCCCACCAAATCCTCCGGGGAAACCGTGTTCGAAAACAACCTTGCCATCGCTTCAAATGTTTAACTCTTTACCCCCATGGAATACCAAATTATAACTGGAAAAAGACCCCTCAACTCCTGTTGGCTGTGCGAGTTGGAGGGAGGCACAGTGTAGAGGGAGCTTTACTGTGTCTCTAACCCTGACCTGGGAATGTAAACGGAGGCACAGTATAGATAGAGCTTTACTGTGTCTCTCTACACAGTTTAGCTGTGGTGGAGGTGGAGGGAGGGAAGGAAAGGGCCAGAGTTGTGACATAACCCAAGATATTCTGAAAGTGACAAATGGGAAGCAGGAAACATCAGCAGAGAGAGTTTCATCAGAGACAGAGAGAGAGAGAGAGACTGAGAGAGGCAGAGGGAGAGAGAGTATAAATACTGTGTGAGAGAGACACGCAGACACAGACAGACACAGAGATGGACGCAGAAAGAGACAGACACAGAAAGCGACTCTCACCTAGACACCGGCTCCAGAGACAAGACTTCACCTCATTCTACACATTAAGTCGGTGATTGATGACTGATAATAATTCTCAGCAACACTTCATAATTAATAAATTAATACATATCATGAATAATCATTTGTATTAATAACTCTTCACTGGAAACTATTGTACTCAACAATAATAGTATTAATGATGAACAATAAATAATAATTTAGTCTTTTCATCATCCTGTCATTTTGCAAGTTTGAAAGACGTCTCAAAGCGCTTCACAGGAATCACTGTACAGTGTAGTGACTGTGTGTTTTGTGAGCGAAGAGTGGCAGCCAATTAATCGCACACAGAGACATTCAACCAACAGTCGTGGATTGAGTGAACAAAAATATTATTATTTTGAAGGTATTATTACCCACGGAGGAGCGGAAGGGAGGGTGGGGGGGGGGCTGGGGGCTAGTGATCCGCTAACCGAACAACAAGCGGTTTCCTCCTGACTGCTGGTAAACAGAAGTGTGTGTGTATGTGTGTGTTTCTCTATGTGTGTGTGTGTGTCTTTGTTTGTGTGTGTGTGTGTAGTAAGGAAACTCGCCTAAGGTTTCATCCTGTCCTGTCTCGACCAGGAATCAGACTAGTGTTCTCTCGCTTGCATGGCGAGGGCTCTAACCACTGAGCTGCACACACTCTCTCAATGTGTGACGCCTAGTGGTGAGTCCTGTAGCTCAGTGGTTAAAGCCCTTGTCTCGCTAGTGAGGGAGAGACCTGGGTTCGATTCCTAGTCGGCAAAGGACAGGACAAAATGTTGGGCAAGTTTCCTTACTCCATGCGCACACACATGGGCACTCACATGCACACGCATGCACATACACACACACACATGCACACACACACACACACACACACAGCGCTATGCACACACACACACACAGTCCCAAGGCGCTGTACTGTCAGGTTGGGACAAGAGCAGGATGGGAGGGGTCGGGTCAGGGGGAAGCCAAGTAGGAAAATTCACTGTATTTGTGGGCGCTGCGTCAAATGCCATGATGATTATAAAAAGACAGCGAGAGATTGAGGGAGAGAGAGAGGGAGAGAATTACATTCACTCACTCTCCCACACACTCTCACATATTTACTCTCACACACTTCCCTCTCACTCTATCACTCTCTTTCAAACTCTCTCTCACTCTCACTGTCTCTCTCTCATACTCTCTCTCACACAGTCTCTCTCACTCTCTTACACACGCTCTCTCACACACACACCCACACTCACTGACTCCCTCTCTCGCTCTCTCACACTCTCTAACACAGTCTCTCACTCTCTTACACAATCTCTCTGCCACTCACACTCTCCCACAAACACTCACACCCAATCTCTCACACTCTCAAAGATTTACTCCCGCAGTCTTGCACACAGTCTCTCTCACTCTCGCACAAACTCACACTCACACACGCAATCTCACTCACACACACTCTCCCACACACCCTTACCCACACACACTCTCACACACTGTCTCATACATTAAATACACACTCTCACGCAGATTGTCTCATTCTCTCACACACACTCTCTCTCTCACTCCCACAAACACTCACTCTCTCATACGCTCTCATACTCACACTCTCACGGAATCTTTCACACTCTCAAACAGTTACTCTTAAACACTCTTTCACACACTCTCACACACTCATTCTCCATATCCCCGTGAAACTTGCTCTCACAAACATTCTCTCTCACTCTCACATACAGTCTCTCACACTCTCAGTCACACACACTATCTCACACCCTCTCTGTCTCTCACACCCTCTCTGTCTCTCACACTCTCTCTCACACCCTCTCACAGTTTTTCTCGCATTCTGTCTTCCTCTCTTTCACAATCGCTCACAATCTACTTCACACAATCTCTCTAACACTCCCTCTCACTGCCTCTCACGCACTCTCTGATAAACACTCTCTCTCTGTGTTTGATGCATTCTTTCTCACATTCTCTCTCAGTCTCCTTCACACACTCTCTCCCACACACACATACTCCCTCAAACTCACACTCTCTCACTATTTCTCAGACTCTCTCACACACTCTCTCTCTCACTGTCTCTCACTCACTCTCTCACTGTCTCTCACACACAATCTCTCTCACACTCTTTCTCAATAGCGCACTGTCTCTCACTCGCTCCCTTTCACTCTGTCAGTCGCAAACTCTCTCACTGGCTCCCTCAGACTCGCTCCCTCAGTCTCCTTCACACTCTCTCTCACGCACACCCTCTCTCTCTCACACACTCTCACACCCTCACACTCTCTCAGTCGCACTCTCCCTCACGCACTCTCTCCCACTCACACACTCTCACACTGTCTCATTCTCACACTATCTCACGCACTCTCTCTCTCACACACTCTCACACTGTCTCATTCTCACTCTCTCTCACGCACTCTCTCTCTCACACACTCCCACACTGTCTCTCTCACACGCTCACTCTCACACTCGCTCAGACTCCCTCACACTCTCTTACAAACTCTCTCGCGGTCTCCCTCACGCTCTCTGTCAGCCGTGCACTCTCTCACTCACTCCCTCACGTTCGCTCTCTCAGTCTCCTGTACACACCCTCTCACACACACTCTCTCACACGCACTCTCACTCTCTCTCTCACAAACTCTCTCACACTCTCTCTCTCACACTCTCCCTCACACTCTCTCACAAACTCTCTCTCTCACACTCTCCCTCACACTCTCTCACACTCTCTCATAAACTCTCTCACAGTCTCTCCCTCACACTCTCCCTCACACTCTCTCACAAACTCTCTCTCTCACACTCTCTCACACACTCTCTCACAAACTCTCTCACACTCTCTCTCACACTCTCAGTATCCCTCACACTCTCTCTCAGCCGTGCACTCTCTCACTCGCTCCAACACACTCGCTCCCTCAATCTCCTTCACACACACTCTCGTGCACACACTCTCACACTGTCTCTCACATAGTCTGTCTCTCACTCTCTCACACTCTCACACTCTCTCACACATTCTCTCTCAGTCTCCCGCACACTCTCTCTCACAATCTCTTGCACAGTCTCCTTCACTCTCTCTCTGTCTCTCAGCCGCAAACTCTCTCTCTCTCACTCTCTCTCTACATTTCTCACACAGAGAAGAGAGACATAATGAAGGTTCTCTCCTGCCTCCCGATATTGCTGATGATCACAGTCACCTCAGACGCCATAGGAATCTCCACCCGAGTTATGCATAAGGTTTTGAATGCGTAAGTGGCTTTGAGGAATGACCCCCCTCTCTCTCTTTATCGCTCACTCTCTCTCTCTCTCTCTCTCTCTCTCACTGTCACACTCTCCGAAACTCTCACACATTCACTCAGACAAATACTCTCACTTACACTCACTCTTTCATTTCAAACGCATTCTCTCACACCAATCTCTCGTGTACATTCACCCACGTACCACTCTCGTACACAAACACACTCTCACACGGATTCTCTCTCTCACACACACACTCATTTTCACTCTCACATACACTCGCTTGCACACATACCACACACTCACACATACTCTGTCACTTTCACATCTACTCTCTCACACGCTCCCTCATACAGTCACACAGACTGTCACCACATACACTGTCTCACACACACAAATTCACACACAAACTCACACTCACAAACACACTCACACACTCAATTACACTCTTATTCGCAAAAACACAGCCTCTGACTTACTCATAGTTTCGTTCATACTTTCTCAATCTCACGTTGTCACCCACTGTCTCACATTCACTCTCACACTCCTCGCTCCCTCGCTCCCCCACACACACTCCCTCTCTCAGACTCTCTCTCTTACACACTCCCTCCCATACACACACTAGCATTCCCCCTCACACTGTCCCTATATCCCTATACCTCCCCTATCTCCCTCACACACACCCCATCTCACACACTCACCCCCTCGCACTCAATCCCTCACACACTCCCTCACATTCCCTCCCTCACACACACTCCCTTTTCATCCATGACACTCCTCCTCCCTCCCTCACAGTTTCCCTCCCTCACACACTCCCTACCCCCTCCCTGATACACTCCCTCCCTCACACCCCCACTCCCTCATACACTCCCTCCCTCACACACTACCCCCTCACACACACTCCATCAATCTCACTCCCTGACACAGACTCGCTCATATTGCCACCTCTACCTCACACTCTCTCACTCACACTCCTTCCCTCACACTACCTACAACTCTCCCTCCCACAGACTCATTCACTCTCACTGACCCTCCCTCCCTCACACATCCTCCATCTCTCGCACTTTCCGTCCCTCACACAAACTCCATCACTCCCACTCCCTGACACAGACTCGCACACACTCCCCACCTCCCTCCCTCACACTCCCTCCCTCCCTCACGCTCCCTCCCTCATAGCCCCTCCCTCCTCCCTCCCACTCCCTCCCAGACTAGCTCCCTCTCTCATTCTCCTTCCCTCCCTCCCTCACACACCTTCCCTCTCTCACACTCTCTCCATCTCTCAAACTCTCTCTCTCTCTTTCACTCCCTCCCTTCCTCACACTCCCTGCCTCCCTCGCTCCCTCAGGCACACTCACTGATTGACACCCTCCCTCCCTCGCGTACTCCCTCCCTCAATCACACGTGCTCCCACACTCCCTGCTTTCCTCCCTCACACTCACTCACTCAGTCACTACCTCCCTCACACTCTGTCCCACACACTCACTGACTGTCTCTCTCCCTATGTTCAAAATATTCCACCAGGCCAAATGGATTCCCGATATGTAGATAAACGCTTCTGCTAACCCAAAATGACTGGAACGATCGCGGGGACAGAGCTTTCACGCTCTGAGGAGCCGGTGGGTTGTGGGGCCTGACACCACACTGGGACCTTTTTTCCGCGCCCTTTTTTTCCGGCCATCTCAGGGATCGTCCGGGCGGGCGGCGAGGACAGGGAGTGGTTGCTGGACGATTGTTGGACGATTGTTGGTGATTGTTTGTTGCTGTTTTTGTTGTTAATATTATTGCTTTTGTTGTTTATTATTGTTTATTATTGTTGTTTGATTCCCCCCACCCCTGCCCCCATCTTCTTCTTCCCTCACTCCCTTTCCCCCCTTTCTCTCCTCCCTTTTCCGCTTCTCTCCCTCTTCCCTCTTCCTGATCTTGCCCCCACCCATCTTTCCCTCCCTCTCTTCCTTGCCCCCCTTTCTACCCCCTCTTCCTCCCTAACCCTAACCCATCCCACCTTTCCCTCCCTCTCCCCCCTTACCCTCTTTTCCCCCTTTCTCCCCTGGCCCCATTTTCGCGATTGTTTGTGGCGACACTGCTGTGCGCAATTTGGCTGCCGCGTTTCGCCCACAAATATACAGTCGACTTTCCTGCTTTTCTTCCCCCTGCCTCGACCCCTCCCCTTTTGCTTCTGTACCCCTTTTGCCCCTAGTCCCACTTCCGTGACTGATCAGCAGTGACAGAGCTCTACATATTTGAAGCTCCATTTTCTCTTCTTTATATTCGATCCTCCTTGGGACGAAGGACAGCAACCCTTTGTCGTTCTAATAACCTTCTCTGCCTGTGAGTTTGTTGTCGTAATTTGTGCAGGTGGACACCAAAATACCTTCGCTCTTCCATAGTTCTTGGTTTTCAAACACGTAGACAATATGCTGTTTTTGTTATTTTTAGACCTGTATTTATCTCCTCGCACATCTGCACATTGAATGCCATCTTTCGCAATGTTGACCACTCACTTTATCTATTTAATGCACACCAATATGTACTTCCCTACTCTCAGCAAATAGAAGCCATTCACCATTACTCCTTACTCTCTGTGTAGCATAGGCTTCCATTATTCTAACATGTCTATGATGTGGTACTTGATCAAAATCGAAATGATAATCTTTAACAAAAACAATAATAAATTGATTATTTCAATCAACGAATGTTGGTGAGATCCTGATGAGCACATTCGCCTTCTGCGTTTCAACCACACATATACAGACAATTCACTTTACACTGTAACCAATGAAGCGATTGGATACGTCTAAAACAATTGAAAAGCGCTTTCTCAAATACAAGGATTATTATTAAAGTATTTTGAACATCCATGTATGATACAGATAATGCAGCTAACATCTCTCAACATTTTGAGTCAAAAGCTTTGTTTTAAGAAAACTTCCTTCACTGCAAAAGTGGTAAAACGTTGACAAAGGAAAAGCAGTCAATCAGTCACATCAGATATTGTGTTTCAACACGATTGGGATACTAACTTTAAGTACGTGAATAGCCTGCTCCAGACAACACTGTCAGAACCCGTGTGGTTCCCCCCACAAACCCGTGATTGAGGGGGGAAGTGTAGTTTAGTGTATGTCAGATGTTATATTTGTGTGTCAGGTGGGGTATAGGTTTTGTGTGGTCGTGTAGTTTTGTTTGTGTTGGGGTAGTTTTGTGTGTGGGAATGGGGTAGTTTTGGTTGCTTGTGTGTGTAGGGTTGGTTTGTTTGTGTTGGGTTTGTAAGTTTGTATGTGAATGTGTGGTGTGGTTAAGTTTGTGAGTGCGGTGTAGGCTTGTTTGTGTATGTGGAGGCTCAAGTTTGTTTCTGGGGGAGACGGGGGTAGTTGATGCAGTGATTGTTTTGTGTGTTGGGGTTTAGCTTTGATTGTCAGAGTATTAGATTTGTCTGCAATGACGGCGTGGTAGATTTGCTACGTGTGTGTGGGGCGCGGGGTGGTTGTGCGGGGGGAGATAGGGGGGTAGTTTAACGTTCGTGGGGCTGGGAATAAGTTGGTTTGTGGTGGGGCCAGGTTTGTGTGTATTTGCAGCAGAGACGTCGGCCACTCTTGCAACTACTTCTGGAAGTCCATCTGGAAATCCATCCGCGTCGTTCCCTCCCAAGCCTCCCTCAGGTCTAAACTCAAGACACTCCTCTACAATGGACTCATCGGCAACACCTCTCCTCCTTCACCAAAATCACTTATCCTCAGCTGGGTTCTGAATCAATAACTGTCCAGCGCCTTGGGACGTCCAACTGGCGTGCAGCGCGCTATACAAATGTAATTTTGTTCTTGAAATTTGGAGGGGTATGGTTGTGTGTGTGGAAAATTACGTTTTTATGTAGGGGGCGGGTTCGTGCTATGTGGTTGCGGGGCGGCGAGGTAGGTATGTTTGTCTGCGTGTGTGTGTGGGGGGGGGGGGGGATAAGATTGTGTGCGGGGGGGCTAGATTTGCTGTGTCGTGGGTAGTTATTTGTGTGTCTGGTGGGGGGAAGGATAAGTCGTGTATGGAGTAGATATAGGCTACGTGCGTGGGCAGCGAGTAGGTTTGTGTGTAGGGTGGGATAGCATTGTGTGTATTTGAGGGGCATAATTGTGGGTGGGGTGGGGGGTCGAGTGGTGCCAGTTTGAAATGTTGAGTTGCTCAGACTTTGTGTGTTTTAGGGGTGAGTTTGTGTGTGTGTGTTGAGCGGGGAGATAGTCGGGTTTTATGAGTGTGTGGAGTGCGTGGTTTTGTTTGTGGGGAGGGTAGGTATATCAATTTGGTGAGGGTAGGTTTGTGTGTGTGTGTGAGGGGGTGGGGTACGTTCGCTTGTTGGGTTGGTGGTGAAAGTGTAATGCAACACTTTTGCTTTAAAACTTATAAAAACACAGCTGCAGTGTGACGTTGATCTTTGGTAAAACTTTAAATGAACAGATAATAATAATCACCCTTCTGTTGGATATAGCGCTTTTCATATTTATTGACGTCTCAAAGAGCTTCTCAGAACATGTTATAAATTTTGTTGTCTGTATATTTGTAGGAGAAACGCAGCAGCGAATTGCATACCAAATTGTCACGCAAACAGTCGTGGTTTTGGATGACGAATTTTTATTATTGTGGTTTTTTTTGGACGGATTATTAATAGGCTTGTGTGTGCAGTAAGGCAACGTGCACCGTATTTCACCTTATTTCTCTGGTTTTCAACACAGACTTCCTTCCTGAGACCGTTTGCCTACCTCTACCATCCACTCGCTCCCCGAAGAAGGATATAGTAAGGCAGCGGCAGGAAATGCCGATTGGCCAGACAGTGTCCTATCAAAATTGAGCATTGCTAGTTTGAATGTAGTTATTATTCATAGAAAGACTAATTGAACTAGCAGCGTGTTGAAGACGAGGAGAATGAAAGATGCCACATGAGAATTTTGATGTAAAAATCAAATAAAGTGTGCTTTATTCGCTGGTTAAATGAGTGCGTAAGTGAAGACAGACACTTCAGCTAACAGTACAAGTATTTTGCAAAGTAGAATTCCAGAACAATGTGCCAGATCAACTGTGACAACTCGAAGCCGCTCTCGGTGACTCTTATATACTATCTTGAACAGAACAGGGAGTTTTTTTTCCCTTAAAATATCACAAACAGCAATAAATTATTCACTGGTTATATTTAAGCAGCAACCTCACTGCCGATTTAGCCTGGCATCTCTATAGACAATATTTATCTGTTACTTCTTCTCCACTGATACACAGCACTTAATCTCATCACTTTTCGTATATTTTTAAGAACATGTCTCTTTGGCTGTTAACTGAGACAACTACCACAATCAACTTATATTTGTATAATACATTAATTTTGATTGCCTGGCTACCCTGGAATGGTGTCTATTTTGTGCTATATACAATATATTGGTTAACATATATGTGTGTATTCACGCCTTGGAAATTTTATCTTATGTGAGCTTAATTTCAAAGTAATCTAGGTGTTCACTTAGAGAGTAGCAAGGCGGCATTTCAGACTGCAAAACAAGTTTCAATTGTTAAACTGACGCAACCGGACCTGTTGACTAAGCTAACAGACATGTGCCTATCCTATGTACTGGCTTTGTTCGAGTTCTACCAATTACTATCCGTGAGTGATACCTTCCATTATTTAACAAGTTTAAGAATGAGATGAAATGGATATGTCATCAGAAATTTCATTTCGTCTCTGAATCTAGATTGTGTCACCGCATAAATGATGCTGTTTGTGCAGCTACTCAAAAGCCTCAGCATGTCCGACATTTGTATGAAAATGTACACTGGATGTGAGGGACCAGTGTATTGAAAACTGTCCAAGTTACGTGAAAGTATGAATTCGAAAACGTCCATCAGCCACAACAGTATGAAGCTTCCCGATATGGCGAAGAGCAAAACAATAGATTTCCTTCGATTCACCATCTCTGAATCATTGCCACTTTCCCTATTCTGGTTCAGGATGTTTCTGCGGATTCTATTGGCCAATAAAATGTGTCTGACCGTCACCGCGTTCATCAGCAAAATCAGAAAGAATGGAACCAATGGGGTTGTTAGATAGTGAAACCATTGAAACACCATCACTGCTACAGATGTGTCGTAAATCGATTTGTACCGGCAATAGAAAGGCACATTATTTATCATTTCCCACGGTTCAAACAGAAAATACCAGGGAACGCTGATCGAACAGCTCAGAGCAGAGATCACTGCTATAACCACGGCTGCTGTTCTCTCAGTGCAATATCTTACTTTCAGTTTCGGCAAACAGATAGCAACCATGCGGTCAAAGGTGAAAGCCACTGTGAACCAGACTGAAACGTGTTTCGCGGCTAAAAGCAGCACCATTCTGAGTGAACACACGGGAGTCATATCTAGAAATCCGTTAGGAAAATAAAGAGACCGGATATTGTTCAATAGCACGTCGTTGATGGCGACCAGTAGATCACCCACCGCCATTGCCACCAGGTAGATGGTGGTACATTTGGAGAGACCACACTTCCCGCGGGACAGGACCACAATGGTCAACAGGTTCGCTGTAAGACAATCAAAAACAAACAAACATATTTAAGTCGGAGCTGTGTGAGCTGATGGCATTTGCCTCAAATAAGTATGAAAATTTGAAAAGAAGAGCCAGGCAGAGTGAAAGCGCCCTGGCTTCTGATTCAGAAGTTTCGAGCTCTTCAATAGCACGACATGAAACAGGCTGACCTGTCACAAAGACTAATAACAGTACAATATTAGTCCTTTCATTTGTGGAAGCGCTTTAACGTTTTATCGACTGTGTCACATAGCGTTTTACAGAATGTACAGTAAAGTGAATTGACTTTGTCTTTATGGGCGAAACGGGACAAGCAGTTGCACACAGCAGCTTCCCGAAAAACAGTCGAGGATTGAAGTGACTGATTTTTATTTTTGTTTCACTATTTTTGGACTGATATTATTAGGTGTGTCTGTGTGAGATTGTGTATGGAATAAGATTTGCCCAAGGATTCACCCTGATCTGCTTCGATTCGAACACGGTCGATAAGATTTCCAAAGCACTATCACCAAATGCAAGGTTTATGATGGCATACGATTTGGATTGTGTGCGAGTCATCTAATGTCACATGTTTGTTTGTGTTGAGATAGGATCGTTCATCGGGATGTCCGCCCCTATTTATTTCAAAATACATTAACTATTCCATGTTAATGTCAAACAGCATTACCATAACAATAGGCGACCGACTTCGTTGGTTGAAATCCTTAATGAACTAATCTCCACCGCATTGATCACACCAAGTTCGACGTTGAATGTGCGAATCGAAAGTTGTTGCTTTCCATCCGTTCAGCAAAACAAACAGATTTACGGCAATTCAAGCACACTGCGTCTGATCAGAATCCAATAATTTCCGGCATCTGCTATATCTTTTCTCATTGATCGCCCCCAACTCTTCCAATCACAACGTCAACCTCACTCCAAACATTTCCACATGTTCTTCAATCCCAGCAGTCGTTGAATCTCCGCAAACACAGTGATGGCCATGCTCCCCTCCAACATGTGACAGCACAGACATATTCAGTTATCATCAAACCAACATGTCCTGTACCTTACAGCTCTCTGATTCTCAGCCTACTCACAGACCTGGTATTGCCAAGCAGAAGCTCGCTGCCCAGTGATAAGCTACTCTCATCGCATCGATCACACCCTCCCCCATCGCAAGCCATTTTACTTACAGGTGGAATATCTGGCAATTCAATACATTCTTGTCACTCGTTTGAACCGTTGGCAGATCGGATCTGAACTTATTTCACTTGGGTGTGCTTGGAGTCACTCAAGTTCATCAAACCACCACAGATATTTGTTGTAATCCAACACAACATTATTGTCTCATAGAATCATAGAATCTTATGGCGCAAAATGAGCCCATTCGGCATGTCTGGTCTGTGTCTGCTCTTTGAAAGAGCATCTCTATCGCACTGCCCAGATATCTACCCATAACCTAACAGACCTCTTCTTCCTAAATATCTGATGCTCTTTTAGAAGCTCGTCTCTGATTCAAACGGATGTGGGGTGCGATCACATCTTGGAGACTCAGAAACAAATTGGCTGTGTCAACTCTACAGTGAAGGAATGGAGTGTGTTGCATCAACTAGATGACGCACTGCCCTAAAATTGATAGCGTCATTATGTTTACGTGGATTTTAAAGAGAACACGTACGCATTTGGAAAGAGAGGACTATCACTTCAAATAAAAAACAGAGCGAGTTGGGAAATCTCGGCAGGTCAGGCAGCATCTATTGAGAAAGGAAACCGAGTCAACATTTTTGTTGGACGACCCTTCTTCAGAACTGAGCCATATTTGAAGGGAGAGTAATGCACAATTTAGAGAAGGCGAGGCAGGACAAGGAAGAAAAAGGATAATGGAAGGACAGAAAACGTAGACAAAGGAGAAACAGTGCTGATGTTTGTGCTGGAGAGGCGAAAACCGTGTGAAGCAAAAAGTGGTGGGCTGAAACATGACTGGGGAGGGCAGGTGTTACTGGAGAAGGGCAGGCAACATACTAGGGCGACACACAGTGACTGGAGCGATGACTCTGATGGTGACAAAATATAAATCTTCTGTAACAGAGAGACGGGAAAGGGGGAGGGGAGCTGATATCTTATCTAGTCTGACTCAATTTCATTTCTCCATAGATTCTGCTGAGTTTGCCCAACACTCCCTATTTTTGTTGCAGATTTCCAGCTGCAATAGTATTTTTAGTTTCAGAATATCTCTATTGCTGCTTGCAGTCCTTGATTTTCTTGCAGATATGTGTGATAAAACGCGACACATGTACAAACGATGTACACCTATTTACCTGTTATCCCAAGTATTGCTAGAATGGGATAATAAACTAACATTGCCTGAAAAATCACAGGCAACCAGTGCAGTGGGTAATCGCCCAGAGCCCGCAACATTGTCTATGATCAGCGTGTAGACTGCCAGTGCCGGTAACAGCACTTTAGACAGGCATTCAAACCTGCCAGTCTTTATATCACAGAGATTACTCCACTGACAATAGGTTGTGTTTCTCAATGACCTGAAGCAACAACAGCGTTTCGTTTCTCGAACCAATCACTGATACCTTGGGGGAGGTATACTGGAGCTCACGGGGGAATAAATTGATTTTAAGCTGCCGTAGTCAACAACACAAAGCTGGAATGAAATCATTCGTGTATGGTGGTCAGTGTGTGCCTGTTTCTAAAGTTTGGCGTCAGTAACTTTGGTTGTTAGTTGAGATCAGTTTTGAGGTGCTGGCGGGAGAAACTTGGACAGGCACGAGTTTTCTGATCAGTTTCATGTGCTGCAAATCCAGTCAGCACATTGTTATAATAATAATCCTTGCATTTTCACATCATAGTAACGTGTCAAAGCGTTTCATAGAATATACTGTAAAGTGAATTGACTGTATAGTTGTGGGCGAAGAGCGGCAGCCAGTTCAGCACAGCAGTATCCCTCACAAACAGACTTAGACAGAAGTGACCAAGTTTTATTATTGTATATTTTTTGGACTCAGTATTATTAGTTGTTTGGATTAACTTACCTAGCGTTCCTCCCTGATCTGCCTGGATTCCTCCAATCCCGACCCCGATCCCCCCCTACTCCCTCCCGCCCAGTGGTGCCGCTCACTGTGATGTTTCACCGAAGCTCAGGGTATCTGCCCTCCACCCAGTTAGTGCTTGTTTAGTATTCTCTGACCGATACGTGAGATCACCCAGTGGTGAGGCGTCTCCGCGGCCTCTTTCCAGTTCACCTGCCTGTGATGTTTTGCTGGAAACACAATGCCAGAATTGTTTCCACTCGGTGCTGGAGTTGGAAAGCCAGTTCCTCAGCCTGGGAGGTTAACGGTGCTAGAGGACACAGCTGACATCACAATGAAAGATCAGTACACTAGTCACCAGAGATACAACTGCTTCCTATACTTTGGTTCATATTCACCGAACGACAGAGAACTTTTACGTGTCGAATTTTTCTACAAAGGCTGTCAGGTGGAAGCTTGGGAAATGTTGCTCTCAATGCAAACATTACAGCGTTTAATAGTAATAATAATAATAATAATAATAATAATAAAGCTTGCATTTGATACAGCGCCTTTCACATCTTATCGACGTCTCGAAGAGCTTCACAGAATATAATGTAAAGTGAATTGGTTACTTTGCGGGTTAAACGCGGCAGCCAGTTGTGCGCAGGAATGTCCCGCAAACAGTCGTGGATCAAAAGTGACCAGTTTCTTTGGTTTAATTCTTGTTTTGAAGGATTATTTTAGGCGTGTAGAATAAGGAAACTGTCCCACGGTTTCGCCCAGACCTGCCTGGAATCAAGTACATATCTCATGCTTGTCAGGCGTGTCCTCTCACCGCTGAGCTTCAGGAATCCAACTAAACTACCATGAGCTCAATCACACATTCTGTTTTGTTCTATCTCAACTGCTATAATGTTCGTCCATTCGTTAAGTAGAAGGCCATACATACAACCGGTAACCCCAAAAGTACAGTGAGTAAATTGGCCCGAATCCCTAATATCGTTAGGTACATCTTCTCATCATTGATTCCATTACCTTACTGCCTTTCATGATATTGTGTCCTTATCTGATCATCGTTCTCCATTTGGAAAATTAACAATGATTTGCATAAATGTGGGAATTGCTGGTTGAATTTTCTGCTCTCTGCGTCTAACTATCAAATCACCATAGGTTACTTTTTTGCACAAACACTTTTTTCACTCAATTCTAAGAAGGGTATAATACATGATCCATTTGACTAAACTGTCGACGTGAAAGGCGCTCCAGAAACGTTCTTATGGTGCTGCTTTTATTGTTGTTCTTTTGGTTAGCAACACCAACACCTAAATTCCTTTGATCGTCTGCACATCCTCACATACTGCCAATCAATACCATTTCCTCGTCTTTTCTACCCAAGTCGATGAGTTCCATTTAGCTTCACCAAAGTTCAACTCTCCCGTTTCTGCTAATATATTGCATTTCTGCTAGTTATATAAGTTATTCCAACCATTACAATTGAGAAGTCAGCTCGTCTGACTTGTACGCATACTAGTTATCTGCAAAGCAGCACTATGCTTTCCTTAACCTTTGGTCAGCACTCATGAGACTGTTTAGCAATAAGAGGAAAACAGGAGCGATGTTATGACTTTTAAGACATACCATGGTTTTGTGTCATTGTGTCTGGTGGACATACCATTGTTCGGTTGTTTGTGTAAACTGACGCCTATACTGCCTTGTTGTTGCATAAAAAGCTCTAGGCTTGTTTATCATATTTTACTACAAGGCTATGATATTATTGTGTATCATATTTTACTACAAGGCTATCATATTATTGTTTATCATATTTTACTGCAAAGTTATGATGTTATTGTAAGCTCCAGGCTTCGAGGCCTATCTTGTTATTAGAAAGCTCTAGGCATATCTTATTATTGTACGCTATAGCTGGCTTATGTCTCATTGACTACAAGGCTACGATGTTTTTATGATGCAGTTGCAAGACCATGTTGTTTATAGCCCGGCATGAGTCATGTGGCGAAAAATGTATAACTACCCATGTAAAGGTTGCTCTGTGTGTGCACGTGGAGTGGACGGACGAGAGACTGTACCTAAGGTGTACACCGCTTTGCAAATGCTGAATAAACTTGTTGAAGCACACACCCGAGTCACATATTTGTGAACAGAACCACCAACCAAGGTACTGAAAGGAACCAGTTTCACACCATTCCCCTTACTATTGCAATATAGACTTCTCCACGTCCCACCTGTTGTCTCAAGTTACAGCAGAATCATGGCACACGGATCAAAATATTGATCAGATTATTGTTGTAGTGGTAGGTACAATTTCTTATAATCTACATCTATAGTTTGTACAATTCAGTTTTCAAAACAATCAGAATAATCCTAAGGATCAATATTATTATCAGGATCGATTGTTTTGACTCAAATTGAAACGATTAACTTTAAAGTAACACTCCAAGACGGTGGGTAAGAACATAGCAACAAACGAAGATACGAATTTGTAGCAGGAGTAGGCCATTCGGCCCTTCGAACCTGCTTCGCCATTAAATAAGATCATGACTGATCTTCTGCCCTAACTCTAGTTAACTGCCCTATCCCCATATCCCCTAATCCCTCTATTGTTCAAAATTATTTTAGTCTCAGCCATGAAAATGTTCAATGACTGTGCATCTACAACCTTCTGGGATAGTGGCTTCCATAAATACACTGCACTCTGAGTGAAGTAATCTTACCTCAACTCTGTTCTAAAAGGCTGACCATTAATGTTAAGACTGTGACCTCTGCTAAACGATTCTCCTACCAGGGGAAACAGTCCCTCATCGCCTACGTTATCTAGCACTTTAAGAATGTTGTATGTTTCAATACGATCCTCCCTAATTCCTCTATAATCCAGAGAGTGCAGCCCTAGTTTATTCAACCGATCCTCATAGGTCAGTCCCTTCATCCCAGTAATTAACCTGGGATATAATTTAGTCTCAGGCATCGCAAAACAGGGTGGATCAATAAACTTCTTGTGGAGGAATATCACAAACTCACCAGAATGATAACATGGCAAAAAAATAATTCATTATGATAACAAGATGTATAAATCTAATTTCCATTCAATTGAGATTACAGTGTTGATGATTCACCTGATTGAGATTTAGATTTTAAGAAAGGAGTGATTTGATAGAGCAGATACAGTTCATCTATTTCCTGTTGCTGGGGAATCAAAGATAGTGGACATAACCAAAGCGTGGATAGATTAAGGTCATTTAAAGTGTGAAATTAGCTGGCAGGTATACATCGTTAGTTACTGCACACCTGCGACTCTCTCGCAAGAAAGACCATGGACATCTTCAGGAACGAGGCGAGCAAAGGATGTGTTAGGGAAGGGTATTAATTGAAACTGGGCATTGTGGTTCACTGTACGAGGTACACATCAACTATGAACTTGTATAATGGAAAACAGGATATGATGGCAGATTGCTTGAGTTTCTCTTCTGGGCTTAAACCACACCAGTTCTAGCGATGATCCAATGGCTTCCCATAAGTGAAAGTGTCGATTTAGAGGTAATCAAACTTGTTTCCAAATTCCTTCATGCCTTTGCATTTTGCCAGCTATCCGACTTGCTAACAGCCCAGGCGTCAATCCACATCCTCCGCTCTGTTGGCTCTGTCTTTCCGCTTGTCGTTGTGCCCCCATTTCAATGGTGGCCACGTTTTCAGTGCATACGAACAGAATGTCCAGAACATTCATCCTCCATCCCTATTCGTTTTCATACCAATCCACGACTTCATGTCATGTTTGAAGAGCTTCCTATTCAATGGTTTCTATGTTGGCATCCCATTAGCTACGCCATGACGCTTTCCACCACCACTGTCCAGCCCTCTGGAATGCTACACGGTGTGTGTGGTGCCGTATAATTAAGATTAGTTGTTATATGTGTCATGTTAAATGGCGACAATGCATGTTGAGCTCAATATCGAACATGCGAGTTGTCCTTCTTTGGCTACCCATCCCACTGTGGATTGAGCTCTCCACGCTGCTTCTACCTCATCCAGAAATCCAACTGCCTGTCCTCAAACATGACCATACCACCTCGATCACCACACGTAGACCAACACACCATTTAGCTCTCAACCATTAGCGACATAGTTAGTTGATTCACACAGTTGATTGTGACTCACACCTTGGTTTACCTTATCCAATTCTGCCTTAAAACGTATCTCGTTGTCGACCATGTTTCACACTTTTTTAAAATCCAACCCTCATCTCGGTATTGTCAGTACTTTTGTTGTTAAGCCATTTTTTCATAAAATCTTGTCCTTCCTCCAAAACGTAAACGTGTTAAATTAATCTAAATTTTTATTAACGGTGAAAACGCTTTGTAAGATCAATTTTGTATACTCGTTTGCACATCCGTGAGCCGTCTCGTGGTTCAGTGGTTGACGGCTTGCCTCCAAGATATAGATCTGGGTTTGATCCACATTGTGGATCTATTTTATTTATTGTATGAAGGCCTGGTGGAAACGGAAGATACATGATTAACAACAACAACATTAGAATTATACAGCGCCTTTCTCGTTGCGAAGATGTCCCAAGGCGCTGAGCATTCAGGACGAAACTCCAGAAAGGAAGAGCTGCAGAGTAGAGGGAAGTGGCGTAAGACATTTAGGACGGGACGGAAAGAGTTAAGAGGGCAGTGGAAGGCACGGACGAAGAGGAGGCGAGGGAGGGAGAGAGGCAAAAGGACTGGGCGGTGGAGTTACACACTGTGGCAGCTGAGAGCCTGAAACATGTTCCGCCGATAGAAGACCGGTTCGGGCAGTTGACATGGAGCAGGCCGGAGCCCGTTGAACGCAGGGAGCGGATAGTTTGATAGGGAGACACCTGGACGGAGAGATAGGAGGGTTAAGGGGGTGGGACATGCGGGGGACACCGTGAAGTTGAGGACGAGGATCCTCAAATCGAGTCTCTGTGGGAATGGGGTCTAATGGAGCCGAGTGAAGTTCGATGTGATGTCGTCGGGGAGCCTGGTGCGGGGGAAATGGGCGAAACAAGATTCCAAGTTTGTTTTTGTGATTCGCTTCTTTATCCAACTTTCGAATATAAAATAGAATTTTGCAGTATTCTGGAGTCCTATCGTCCAACATTCACCTTTCAAAATCGTACCAACTTGTCGAATTCCCACACCCTTGCCCCGCAGACCAGCTTTGTTCTTTCCTTTGTTTTTTTATCCGATCCGATTCCTTTATTGAAGCTATTATTGAATCTGCGGCCATCCTTATTTCAGGTCGTCCCAGGCCTGAATACTTATCTGTGCAAACACAACTTCATCCTCATCTAGTCTCCAGTCCGGAACTTTTCACTCCTCTTAATAGAATGGATCTGCATTGTGGAAATATATCCCGCAATCCTTTCGCCTCACTTCCTTCCTTTCCTCCTTCGAGGCCGGTCTTATGAACTTCCTTTTCGACCGCGACTTCTGCTGCCCTCATAACCCTCCCCCCTTTTTACTCTCCTTCTCGCTGCCGGCAGCACGACCCTCCACCACCATCCCCGCTCGGGTCCCGACATACCTGTTTAGCGCCTTCGGACATCCTCCCGATGCGAAGGCGCTCCATCGATGTAATTTTGTTGTGTTTGTTTTCCAAACTGTCTTTCTGAACCTTCTCCAAACTGGTTTTCGTTCCCAAGGTAATGCTATACTTTATTGCTTCTCCGCTTTTTTCATGAGGGAGTATTATCAGGCTTGTAGATTCACTTGACCAAGGTTTCGCCCTGGCTGCAATAAAACCGAGATCTCTTACTTGGAATGTAGGCCGCCAACCAATGAACTACGAGACGGCGCCAGGAGGTGAAAGCGAGTTTATAAAATTCATCTAGCAACACGTTTTCACCGTTAGCACACATTTACATTAATTTAATAAATTTACGTTTTGGAGGAAAGATTATCAAGCAACGCTTAACAACAAAAATACTGACAATACCGAGATGTGGGTTGGAGTTAAATAAGATGTGGAAGACGGTCTTGGCACCGACAAAGATATACGTTTTCAGGCAGTATTGGATAATGTAAATCCAGCTGTGAGTCCCAACCAACTGTGGGAATCACCTAAATAGAGTGTATCGCTAATCGTTGAGATCTACATGGTGTGTTGGGTATGTGTGGTAATCGAGGCGGGATGGTCATGTTTGATGGTAAGCAGTTGGATTTCTGGATGAAGTTGAAGAAGCACAGGGTGGAGAGTTCAATCCACAATGGGATGGGTAGCCAAAGGAGGACAACTCGCTTGTTCGATATTGAGCTCAACATGCATTGTCGCCATTTAACGTGACACATATGACAACTAATATTAATTATATGGCACCCCATACACCGTGTAGCATTCCAGAGCGCTGGACAGTGGTGGTGGACGGCGTCGAGGCGTGGCTAATGGGATGCCAACATAGAAACCATTGAATAGGAAGCTCTTCAAACATGACAAGAAGTCGTGGATGGGTATGAAAACGAATAGGGATGGAGGATGAATATTCTGGACATTCTGGTCGTATGCACTGAAAACGTGGCCACCATTGAAATGGGGGCACAACGACAAGGGAAAGACAGAGCCAACAGAGGGGAGGAAGTGGATTGAATCCTGGGCTGTTAGCAAGTCGGATAGCTGGCAAAATGCAAAGGCATGAAGGAATTTGGAAACAAGTTTGATTACCTCTAAATCGACCCGTTCACTTATGTGAAGCCATTGGATCATCGCTAGAACTGGTGTGGGTTAAGCCCAGAAGGGAAACCCAAGCAATCTGCCATCATATCCTGTTTTCCATTATATAAGTTCATAGTTGACCTGTATCTCGTAAAGTGAACCACAATGCCCAGTTTCAATTATTACCGTGACACATTCTTTGCTCGCCTCGTTCCTCAAGATATGAACGGATTCATCATCCAGGGTCTTTCGAGCAAAATGCATACTGATGCACAGTATCTAAAAATGCATATCTTCCAGCAAATGTCACACATTAAATGTCCTTAAAATGACCATGCTTAGGTTATGTCCCCTGTCTATGCATTCCCCATCAAGAGGAAGTAGATTAACTGTATCTACTCTAACAAATCACTTTATTCTTAAAATTTGAATCGGATGAAACATCAACCCTGTATTCTCAATAGAATAGAGACTAGGTTTATACATATTGTTATCGTAATGCTTTTTTTTCCCTCTGTTACCATTCTGGTGAGTTTGTGATATCCCCCTCCCAGAAGCGTGTGCATGTTTGAGACTGCAGTAACTTCCCCACAAATGATGTTGAGCTGAATGTTTTTCCGGTTGATCCACAGGCAACGATTCGCTCAGATGGATCCCGAAGTAACTTTGTTTGTAGAATCCCCATTTTGATTGTACCACAAGATGTATATTTACAATCCTTGTATATCCTGCCAAGATGAACCACTTTGCATTTTCCATACTACATTTAATCTGCCATGGTCTACACACTTCATCAACCTGGAATGTCCGCGTCCAATCTACTGTGATAAATGTACAACGTTCCGTAGATTTGGGTCAACCGAAAACAGGTACATCGAATTCCTGCTATTTTTTGGTCAGTTGCGTATTATAATGAGAGGAGTTCGAAATACCTATAGATTGTAGACTCCATTCTGTACTTCCCTCCAGTCAGCAAATAGAAGCCATTCACCATTTCTCTTTACTCTCTGTGTAGCATTGGCTTTCATAATTCTAAGAAGTCTATGATGAGGTACTTGATCAAAATCGAAATGATAATCCCTTAGAAAAAAAAATAATAAATTGGTTAGTTCAATCTACGACTGATGGTGAGACCCTGATGTGCAAATTTGCCATCTGCATTTCTCCCACAAATATACAGTCAATTCACTTTGCAGTGTAACCAATGAAGCGAGTTGATACGTCTACAACAATTGAAAAGCGCTTTGTAAATACAAGGATTATTATCCAAGTATTTTGAACATCCAAATACAGAGAATGCAATAACCATCTCTCTACATGTTGGATAAGTAACTTTGTTTAAAACAATATTCCGTCACTGCAAAATTTGTAAAACGTTGACAAAGGAAAAGCTGTCAATCAGTCACATTAGATATGGGTATGTGTTTCAACACGATTGGGATACTAACTTTAAGAACGTGCGTTGCCTGCTCCAGACAACGCTGTCAGAATCTGTGTGGTTCCCCCACGAACCCGTGTTTCAGGTGGGATGTGTAGCTTTGTGAATGTCGGATGTTATGTTTGAGTAGCGGGTGGGGGATGGGTTTGTGTGTGGACGGGTAGGTTTGTTTGTGTTGGGCCGTAGGTTTGTATATGAATGTGTGGGGGGGTTAGGTTTGTGCGTGCGGTGTAGGTTTGTTTGTGTATGTGGAGGCTTATGTTTGTTTCTGGAGGAGACGTGGGTAGTTTTGGCAGTGATCAGTTTGTGTCTTGTGGTTTAAGTTTGTTTGTGAGAGGGTTAGATTTGTCTGCGTCTGTCGGACGCACCTCTACTCCCAAATCAGCTCCCCAAACAAGCTATCATTTGAATTATCTTTCAACTGTTTCTCCAGCTGGTATTAGTACACGGGCCAAGGCTTTAGTTTTCAGAATCTACTGGAGCTAATTGAAAAAAATGGTAGCATAAATGTCCCCTGCAATTGTAACAATAAGACAGACTAGGTGTTCTCTCACATGCATTGCCCTACAGGACTGAGATACCACTTGGTTCAGCACTGAAGCGCTGTGGTATCAAGGAGGTAGAGTATTACGTGTTTATTTTATACATATATCAATTGAAAAACCAACATCTGTTCTCTTTCAAATATTGAATGTCTCATAGCATGGAATGTTGCTCTGTTTGTTGTCGAGATGCTTCCTGTCGACATTTTCATTTGTAGACATGAGGTTAACATTCACATATATGTGGATGACACCAGGCTGTGAATCCATCTCCACTGATGTTCTTTCAACTTATTTGACAAATTTTCAAAAGGTGAATGTCAGCAGAACGAAAGCCATACTCGTTGGCTCCGGTCAATGATTTCTCTCCTGTGGGTTTCAAAACCTCAACTTCCCTCGCCTCGCCCTCAGAATCAGCAAACTCAACTAAGGCATCCATTTCGAAGAGCATCTTCACAGTCTGCTCCACATCTATTCGTTGAACAGAAACACTCTTTCCCACCTCCACCGTCAAATTGCCCACCACCATACCTACCTCACACCCACAACAGTTGAAATCCTCATGGACGCAATCGTCACATTTTAGGTGGACTATTCTCATGCCCTCCTCACTGGACTCCCCAGCTCCATTGCTTCTCCCATCCTGCTGACTCGGTGTCTGACGGTCGAAAGCTATACAAAGGTACACTATGTGAAAGACGCTGCATGAATGCATTTTTTGTTCTTGCTGTTTTGCTGGTAAGTTTTGAGAATTTAGTATCTGTATTCCTTGGCTGCCATCAACACCTTCTCCACTTCTGCACTGAATGACTCAAACTATGTAGAGTAAGTCGATTCGTTCATACACTTTGTGTATAACTGTTTGGAGGTCTTTCTTTATCACTAACACTTCCACAAATCAGCTTTTCCCACATAATGCAAACTAATTACATACAGGTAAAATGATTGCAATCAAGATAGACAATGGTAACATAATATAAAGAGCACACAAACAGTATGATAAATATTACAGGAGGCATAAATCTAACGTACACAATTGAAATTCCAAATGCAGATTGAAGAGTATTCTTCAATCCAGAAATAACATTCCACAAAACGTATATATGTTTTTTCTGTGTCTGTGTGAATGGCGTTGTGTGTGTATGTATGTATATATGTATCTGAGTGTGTATATGTGTGTGTTTGTATTCTCAAGGCAGAACTAGACAGCAAATTTAAGTTGGATTATAAGAGTGGAACATTAAGCGGGTGATGGGGTAAGTGAAAATGGATATGAGCTGTTGCCTGAATTGGTCTCAGTCACACCATAGATGAAGGTATTGGAGCAGGAGCTGAGTTGCTGTAACATGTAACCCACCTCCTCAGTGATGGTGAAAGGGCTGCTGCAATCAGCCTCCAGGATCTTGGACTCTGTAACAATCACAAAGATGAAGGTGACCATGTAGGTGAGGCAAAGTAACACAAAGCTGCCCGAGATGGTAAAGAGTAGGATTATAGATTTCCGTCGACTCTCCATCTCCTCATCCCTCCGCATCGCAGCCCCCGCAGCCCCTGCTGGCCACCAGCACGTGCCTGATGGTCAGGGTGTTGAAGAGGAGGATGAAGGGAAGCAGTGGATTTGAACAAAATTCGAACCAGGTATAGAACCTCCAGAGGAGTGAAGTGTAAACAATAGGTTTGACGGAGCAGTACCTGGACTGCCCATTGAATACCATCTGTGGTTCAAGCATGAAGCACATGGGGATGTTCTCCAAGCACAAACTTGCACAGATTGCCCAGATCACCAGATCCGCTGTCCTCGACGTGCAGTACTTGGTTTTGAGCTTTGGGCAGCAGATGCCAGTGAAACGGTCGAAAGTGAAGGCCATGGTCAGGCAGACAGAGATAACAGTAGAAATGAAGCAAAGCGTCAAGTGCAGGCGACAAATGGCTGTTTGATATATGGGTGAATAAGCAATATAAATATATATTGTCTCGCACAGGATCACATCAAAAACCATGACCAGCAGTTCAGCAACAGCCATTGCGACCAGGTAGCGTGTGACGCATTTGGAGAGTCCACACATTCATTCCACCAGGACCACAATGGTCAATGTGATGGCTGAATGAAAGGCCGAAACACAATTATACATTTCACTGGGAATGTGAGCTGCTCTGGCTTATGCTTTATTGTGCCTTACAGTGGATCTAAGAGTGGATATGTCTAAAATGCCCGTTTGCTAATTAAAGCATGATTCTTGAGACAGTTTGATTGTATGTGATTTCCACATCGCCAGTGTCATTTGCTATTGCGTTTATATTAGCCAGTTTCCAACTGTTTACTTCAGAACGGAAACCATGTCATGTTGGCATCATGTAGCTTTTACATCGTTTGAGATTGACGATGATGACAAACGTCATTAACTAATACTCTCCGAACCAGTACACCAGCTTGGCGTCATGTGCGACCCCCAACAGTCCTTCCTCCCACACATTCAGTCGGTCTCTCAACAGCACCGTCTTCTTCCACCTCCGATGTATCGCCCGTCTCCGGTACTACCTCACCCGTCAAAAATTGAGCATTTCAAGCCACCACTGTTTGTGGGGACGCTGCTGCGGGCAACTGGCTGCAGTATATCGTCCACAAATCTACAGTCAATTCATTGTGGGCGAATCGCGTTAGCCATTTGCGCATAGCAGTGCTGCACAAACAGTCGTGGATTGAAATGACCAATTTTATTACCTTGGTTTGTTTTGGACGGAATATTATTGGGCGTGTGTGTGGAGTAAGGAGACTTGCCCAAGCTTTCAACCTGATTTGCCTGGATTCGAACAAAGTTCTCCCCAACTTGGTCTCCCGAGCTTGCAAGACAAGTGCTCTAACCACGGAACCACAGTACCTCCACATGGTGTTGCTTTGAAGCCCCACCTTGTGAATTCGGATCATACTGTCTAAATTGAAACCTCAGTGCAGAACTCGTTGTGTCACGCTTAAGTTTAGGTGTTGAGCTGTCTTCATGTCCCCTTGGATGTCAACATTCACGTGGCACTCTTGAAAACAAATGGGAGTTCATCCGAGATTTCTGGCCAACAATCTACTAAATACCATTTTCCAGCACTTTACTGGATAATTGGTGAAGCGCTTCGAGCTGTCACCACCGTAACAAGGCACGATATCAAAATCCAAGAATTCTTATCAGAGCAAAGGAATTTGCAGAGCGAGAGAAGGCAAAGTCCATCTGGTTTGCTGTCCTGGCAGAAGGTGCAGAACCTCTGCGTCACAATAGCTTACACTGAGAAATTATTTTCCAGCAGAAATCTATCGGAATTCTACCTAAAATAATCGAAATATTTTGCTACCTCATTATTTCTGGGGAGCCAGTTGCAGAAGTTTTACGCCTATGTTTTACCCTCATCCGCCACAGATCACTTTCCCCGTTTCTTCTTATTGGTACAAGGGAAAACAGTGGGTCATTTACAAAGATTTGTATTCCACCGAGAAGCTAAAAGAGCAAAGTGGTATCGACAACAGCTTTCACTTACATGATAAGGGTAGCGTCTCAAATCGCATGAATAATAATTAGTTTTTTACTAATTTTACTCATTTTTACTCATTATTTTTACTCCAGTTACAGCATGCTAATCGCTATTCCTAGTCCAGTGCCTCCATCGCCTCAACCATTTGTCAGATAGCTTCGTGATGATACAGGATTTAATTGCATTATTATTTTCGAAAATAGACGTGAACAATATCATGTTGTGTTCATGTTGCGGAATTCAAAATGTCTGTAGTGTTTGAGCAACTAACAGTGCCTGAGCTTGAAGGTGATTCGTACCAAAAGGGGAGATCAGCATAAAGTATGGTTATAGACAGTTCAGGAGCGTAGTAAAGATGGCAATTGAGACGGAAAGGGAGAATAACGAGATGCAGGCATTACTCATTGTCAATATTCAATGGCTGAATACATGGCCTCCAATGATGCAGTGATTGCGGCGTTACAGAAGCCAGGTACTCCTTGATGCAACGTAGAGATATGCGAAGTGAGCAGACTTTAAAGCGAGTCCGAATATACTAACATGCAGGCATAGATCATTTTAAATCGACAAGGGATTGGCAGATTTATTATAGTTGTATTCTGGACACCCAACAAAGGAGAAGAGAAGAAACTGTGCTGATAACCTGCATTCTCTGATTTTTAAAGCGGTGGCTGAAGACATAGTGATTAATCTTCCAGAAATCACTTGATTTTGAAACAGATCGCATTGATTGGAAGATCGCTAAATTCACACCAATATTTAAGAAGGATGAGGAAGAGATGGTGCAGAGCTATAGACCAGTTAGACTGACATGAATGGGAGGGAAAATTCTAGAATGCTTAAATTGGGGCATCTTTCTGTGGAACACAGAAGACCAAAGCATGACAAGACAGAGTCAACAAGGCTTTGCAAAGGAAACGTCAAGCTTGACAAAGGAGGTAACTAGCTGGGTATATAGTAGAGAAACAGTCGATATAATGTATTCAGATTTTCAGGAGACGTACAAGAACGTGCAAAATAAAAGTCTGATACACTAACTTCAGGCCCATGAAATTAAAGGCAATATGTTGGCATGGATTGACGAGTGGCTAACGGGAAATAGAGTAGAGAGAAACGTGTCCTACTTAAATTCGCAGTGTGTGATTAGTGGAGTAACACAAGGTTCAGTGATTGGTTCTCAAATATTTAACATCTACATCAATGATCTGGACGAGTGTTTAGAACTTAAAATATCTAAATTCGCAAAGGAAAAAATAGGACGGAGCGAAACTTCCGAGGATGACACAAACAAAATGCAACAGGATATGGATAGGCTGTGTGAGTGGGCAAGAAGATGGCAGTTTGAATCTAATGTTGGGAAGTGTGAAGCTATTCAACTAGGCAACAGAAACCCAAAAGCGGATTATTTTCTACAAAGGGAGAGAATAGAGAACACTCGGTTTCAGCGGGATTTGGATGTCCTTGCACAACAGTCGCAAAAAGTTAGTTTGCAGTTACAGCATGCAACTAGGAAGGTTAATAGCATGTTTGCATTCATTATAAATGTGCAAGAATATAAGTGCAGGGAAGTCATGCTACATTATTATAGGGCTCTGATTAGACCGTGCCTAGAATATATTGTGCAGTTTTCGTCGCCTTATGTAAGAAAGGAAGCGCAGCGTAGAATCAATGAGTTTGTACTTGGGATGAAGGGAATGAGATATGCGGATAGGTTGACTAATCTAGGCCTACATTCTCTAGAATATCTAGTAGTTATAGGTGATCTTATAGAAAGTTATAAGATTATTAAGGTGGCATAAGATGGTTCCGTAATATTTGCGCTGGTAGGAGAAACTATAACTGGGGGGTCATATTCTTAAGATTAGGCGTCGGGTTTCTAGCGCAGAGTTGAGGAAACACTTTTTCTGTCAGACGGCAGTGAATTTATGAAATTCTCACAATAGGCTTTACCTGCTGAGTCCTTGAACATGTTCAAGACTGACATAGATACCTTTCTTGTAGCATAACGTTCTGTGGCCACATCATCCCAAGTCCTTGCCAATGGCTCCCCATTCCATATACGACAGAGTTCAATCCCGTCCTCGGCTTCAATTCCATTCCCTGCCTTCCTAATACAAGTGGTATATGGCAGACTAAGATATGATAAGGCAGAGACAACATGGCTTTACAAAGGTGAAGCCAAGCTTCACAAAGGCTGACAGCCGTTTAACAACCTATCGACGTTGTTCACTCAGCATAATATCGTCTGCTCCACGTCCAACTCCCAGATCGCCGATGAGAGCGACAGGCTTTTAGACCTCAAACTTTGGATCTCTGTTCCATTGGTCTCATTATCACTCTTGCCACCTTCACGTAACTTCTCAACACAGTACATTCATTTGTTCCTTTGGCCGCCTTTCAATGCTTCCAGCCCTCCACCCACTATTATCCCAATACACGGCGTCTACTATCCCGCTGGTCATGGTCATGAGTTCTGACAGCGTTGATGGGAATTGGAATGCACTTACTTACCGCTGATTTTCAAACACCTTGGAATAGGTAAAACCACTTCATATCGCCCACAAATGTACAGTCGGCTTTCCTGCTCTACTTCCTCCATCCCCGAACCCTCCCCTTACCCAGACCTTTCCTCTGGCCCCACTTCCATTACTCTTTGTCGGACACTGCTGCGCACAATTTGGCTGCCGCATTTCGCCCAGAAATATACAGTCAATATTCCTACACTTCTGCGTCATGCCACGACCACTCCCTCCCTCACCACCATGCTCTTATCCCTAGCGAAATGTAGAGCGACTTCGGACATCCTCTCGATTTCAAAGGAGCTATATAAATGAAATATTATTTGAATGATTGGTTGACATTTTCATAATATTCTTCATTGTCAAAATTCGATCAAGTTGAATTAATCTTACAGGATCTTCGTCAACCTTTAATTCAGTTTTTCAGTTCTAACGAATGGTAGTGCACCGAAAATCTTTACTGAATCTTTCACGACAGAATTTTTTTATATCTTATCTTTAGTTACTGTAATCTCTCCCCTGCCACATCTATCGCGACAAATAGGAACGTAATGACAGATGGTCAGCAAGGATTTGCGATATGTGGGGGGTCATGCGTGACTAATCAAATTGGAATTTTTAACATTCAACAAACCAATAATGCTGCTGGATAAGAGAACGTCTATAGTTGACGTCGATATGGGCTCCTGAAAGAAATTGGACGACTTTCCACACAGCCATTTATTAGGAAAAAGCAAAAGAACTGGGAATCGGAGGTAAAATTGCAACTGACAGTGTTTCACAGGTGCCACGGTGAATCATGTAGAGGGGAGTACAAGGATACAAAGTGTATTAGAAAGATCAGTTGAGTGGGCGAAACTGTGGAGATCAGGTCATATCAATGTACGTGTCCCAAAATAGCAATACAAAATATATTTAACTTATTGAGAATCCATGAGCTGTACAACATCAATGGAATGTGGATGTCCATGTACACATATCTCTCAAACAGTTTCAGAATTAGAGAAAGCACTAAAATGATACGCGGCATGTTGCCCTTCAACTCACGCAAAACGGAATGTAAACGAGTGAAAATTATGTTTAAATTCTACAGGTGAGCATTGGATACACCCGACCTATTATAGTTCCGTCATTGTTATCATTCCTCAGGAATAATTTTTTTTTACGCATTCAGTTCCGTTTGAGATCCGACCCACTCAATGCCTTGGGAAGTCCTCGCATCGTGAAAGGCGCTCTATGAATGTATTTTTTTTGTTTCGATGAGTCGCCTCGACAAGCAATTGAAATTATTCCTCTCCCCCTAGCAGATCACTCATACTGTTGATTATGTTTATTATTTGAACTACTATAATAGTGCAGCTTGTACAAACGTGAGCAAATACGTATCACTGGTGACAGTTCCGCTACTGTCCTGAAACCCTTCCCAATTTTATTATTGCAACATTGCATTCTCACGTTCAGACAAGGAATCATCATAATTCTCAAAATTGGAAAATCTGTCTGCAGGTTACAGCTGCATAAATTGTTAGTATGTATGACAAGTACTGTTACTTAAATTTAGTTTGGTATAGTCTGATGGTCGTACATGTGATCAGTTGCATTAATGCACAAAATAATGTTCAAAATAAAACAACGTGTATTAATTCTATATCGAAACGCATAATGTAAAACAACTCGATTTCGAACTCTTCTTCACATGAACTTCAGGAAACGAAAATATTACTCACATGATATCAGGGACATTCAAAGTTACTGTATTCAGCTGGGTGCTTGACACATATGGAAACCGATTACCTTGCTCGATATTATCGAAACCAAGCAGAGATGTTGATGCATCTCACCTACACACAAATCCCAGTGATACATTGTACGAATACAATGTGCAGTCAAGTTAAGGCTTGGATTCTAGGTTGTGGTAGCTGCTCAACTCAAATCTGAAATGTACCGGCCATTGTCATTGATATTGCTGTCAGGCAAGCTTTCCTGGTGCTTATCCAGCTAGGACTGTTCTTTCGATTAGGAGTTGCAAGCTAAATAGGAGCTGAGTGGGATTGCTCAATGCCCTCAGTTTCTGACCTTGATTCCGACATTCGATTGTAATGTGTGTCACTTTGAAATCGGTTAAATTCCTTGCGACTGCACTTGCATAGTGACATCTGCCTCTCACAGTGCACATTTTTGCAGAATTTGCGACTCTTGTAATTTGGTCATGTCGAAAACAGTGATAAAATTATATTGTATAATTTTATAATTATAATTGTATGATTGTAGCGCCTTGGGACGTCCTCCCGACGTGAAAGGCGCTATATAAATGTAAATTGTTGTGGTTGTATAACCAAGGGAAAATAAATAAAAATGTGCGTTTGATTTATTTCATATGATGACTTTTGTCTACCGTAGAAAAAGCCATTAAAAATGTGTGTACGCACTGGCACGCCATTTTCTTGCTTCATTGACTCTACAGTCTGCAGTAATGCATTAAAAAAAATCACTTAGTTAAAGAGGAATGTTAAACATAATTATTCTCCGGGATAAGATTGACTCATTTTTTTTAAAATCAGATTGATCTTCTGAATTATAATACTTTTCATTTTTCAGATCACTTTGTGACTGTTTGAGATGTTAATATACGGGTAATCTGTGCTTGAAGCAACTACAAGTGTGTGAAAGTGGGTCAAAGCCGTTGTGCTTCTTCCCTTTGGTTTGGCCTTGGTTTGGCTAACGGACCAGACATTCAGAAGTAGAATGGATTGGGGGCTGGCTGGGTGGGGAAGGTGGAGGGTGAAGTCATATAGTGGCAAGCTGTCAAATAGCAAGCAAAGAGCAGGAAACAGTGTTAGATTATATTATCTTTTAATGTGGTAGGAAACAATAACATTCCTTGCACGTCCGTGAAACGTCTCAAAGCGCATCGCAGAATACGATGTAAAGTGAGTTCACTTTCTATTTCGTGGTCGAAACGTAACACCGCAGTGTCGATAAATATTCGTGGCCAAATTTTTCATTCTGTTATTTTATTATCACCAGAAAAACGCCGCTAAACAACGCTGCTACTTGCTCCTGATAATCAAAGGCGAGAGGAGTTAGGAAACTTTACCAATATTTAATTCCGTCCGGGAATCGAACCCAGGTCCTGTCGTTCGCAAGATTCGTGAGTCTGTCGATTATTTTCAGAATATTGTTCAACAAACTCAGACAACAATTAAATATTACATTAGTTTTGCGGCATTTACTTCAGGAGTATCTCACGAGTTGCTCGACAGTCATGGATGTGGAACTGAGATGGTGGTTGGTAACATGGTGGGCATGGATGCTGGTAGATTTAAGAAGTAGTTGAAGGCCTAGTCGTGGATGAGGGTCTTAAAATGGGTCTTGACGGAAGCAGTACTTGTAGCGAGGCTGAATGTATGTCGTATGGAGTGCCAGTGCGTGAGCCCTGATTAGCTGAAATTTGCGGGGCAGGTGAACCGAGGAAAATGAAACTGACTGGTTCGCAATCAACAGAGGGAATCGAAAGGTTGATAGGCTGTCTGTAGGTTACAGAAGTGCAAAACAGTCTTTGAAGGTGAGACCAGAACCTTGGACTGTATCCACTGAATGATTAGAAATCAGTTGCAAAGTCAGTGATGAGGTCGATAAGACCGCAGAGGCAAGTGCAGGAAAAACACGGGCTGCAGATTTCTGGATAACCTGTAGTCTGTCGAGGGAGTAGTTCACGGAGAAGAAGGTAATGTATACAATCGAGTCGAGGTGTAAAGAATTAGTAGGGAAAAGTGTTTTGGCGTCCCATGGTGAGAGACACAGCAGAGAAAATTATCGTTGTGAAGGTAGGGAAAAGTGGGAGGGAACAGGTCAGAACACAGATGTCGGAGGTGAAGTAAAGTTAAGAGTTGGACACGACGCTGAGTTTTCTCATTGGTTCCGTGAGGTGAAAAGTGCATCCATGAAAGGTGATGTTGTCAGCACCCGAAGGAGGACATGACGGGATCAAAGTAGGAGATCCTCGTTTTACTTCAAGTTCATCTGGAGAAGGTTAGCTCCCATCCACCACTTGATGTCGAACAGGTAACCAACCTGTGAGGATATCAGTTGTCATTGAGAGAAAAATGGAGGGAGAGAAATAGGTTTGTGTCCATCAGCCTACATGTGGAATTTGGTCATGTGTTTATGGATGCTGTCATCAAGAGGAAGCACGGACATGTTTTAAAGGAGTGGACAAGGGACAGGCCCTCGGATGTACAACACATGATGGTGAGGGAGGTTGAAGAGAAATGGTGAATGGAGGCAATGGATGAGGGAGAATTTGAACCAGGTTAGTGCAGGTCTGTGATTGTTGAACCAAGACGGAGGGTGATGGACGAGAATAGAATGGTCGACATTGTGGAAGGCAGCAGGAGGAATGGGTACAGCGAAATTCTGGGGATTGAAGTCGTAAGCTAGAGATGATATCAACAGCCGGAGTGCGTTACAGAGCAAATAGCCTCGAATTTGAATTGAGGAATTCCAGCATTGCATCGCAGTTGTAGTTGGATGAGAGGATGAGCGATTATTGTGAACGTGAACACTGGGTGTTGATATTGGTGGAGCAGAGCAGCCTGGGTTTGACATTGGCTTACACTACTATCGTGGAACAGAAGGAGGATTTTGCAAAGAAGAAGGAGTATCAGTAGACCATGGCATATTCAATTCAGAATTGCCGATGATCTGATATAATCCTGATGTGTTTGACGGCGTGTATCAGATACTCTCCATTTAGTGGCTACTGCAGGAGCTCAACCAGCTCAAACTGTACAGTTTGCCATTCAGATCACCTTTAATTTGTTCAGTACCGCTTGGCTTGAAGAGATTTCACTTAAACGTTTCAAGATTGTCAATAATTAAACATTTCATGTTTCTTTTTAAACAGTCGTGATTAGTGTATTTTTAGGTTTCGAAATCTATCTTTCTAAGTGAAGTTTTGAATGTTGGATGGATTTTCACAACCTTAATGACTCAGCACAGTCAGGAACACATGTTCGCGAAAACAGGACCCATTGGAGTTAACATTTAAATTACTAAACGTTTACATTTTTGAGAGTAAGGTTGGCATTTGACTGTGACTCTGCTGCTTTGAAAAGCAGAATAAAACTAATATAAAAGCTCCTTTGCACACCAAAGGTTACTGCGCAATTGGCTCCGCATTTCGCCCGTAAAGTCAAACTTTACAGCATAATCTATGAAGCGATTTGTGACGTTTCGAAGACGTGAAAAGCACAACATGACATGCCATTATTATCATTGTTATCATTACAGGAAATAAACATCCTTGAAAAGCATTAACAGTCTACATGTTTCAAAACTTTGCGTGTTCCAACAGAATGTCTGCGGTACTCTCGGTAATACATTTCCTGGGCCAATAAGATTAAATAGAGTTAGAAACTCATATCTGGGATACAACCTATGGTTAGGGACTCGACGTGCCATCGATGGGACGATAAGCTGGTGCACTGTGGTCTTCGTTCGCCGTGCAATTTTTTATGTTCTTGTGTTTTAGAACTATATTTCCTACCGATTCTCCCTGATTTTAACACCCATGTTTCCCTCTCTCTCGCACGTTTCCCCATTTCTCCCGCGTTTTTACTCCATGATCTTACCCTCTCACCCTTCCCTCCCTCTCCTCAATAACACTCATCCCCCCCTTTCTCTCTTGGCTCCACTTCTGCGAATGTCTGTGGGACACTGTTGTTCACAATTTGGCTACTACGTTTCGCTCACAAATATACTGTCGGTTTTGCTGCTCTCTTCCTGCCTAATCCAGACCCCTCGCCTTGCCCTCTTTCCCCATTTCTCCCATAATCCCTCTTCCATGACAGTTTGTTGGACATTGATGTGCGCAATTTCGCTGCTGCGTGTCGTCCAGAAATATACAAACAATTTGCCTGCTCTCCTTCCACCTACCCGAAGCACAACCCATGCTCTGTTCCGTACCTGACTGTTCAGCGCCTTGGGACGTCCTTCTGACGCCAAACGAGTTCTATAAATGTAATATATTTTGATGGACCTGACTGACTGACCTATTGACTGAATGACTGAATGACTGTTTGTCTGTTTGACTGTTTGACTGAATGACTGATTTACTGATTGACGAACGGACGGATGGATGGATTGGTTGGAGGCACCCCCTCCCACACTCCAGCTCATTGTCTTTGAATATCTCTATTGCTGCTCAAAATAATTCCTTCTGTTGTTGCAATACCATTCAGGTACTCCTGCAAGCGTATATACATCATGTAACTAAATACCTCTCTCCAGAATCCCGCATAAACTTTTTGTCCACGACCTGACTTTTAGTATGTTTAAATAATGTATCTCAGTCTTAAAATGCGACACAAATTTTCACGAATTAAAAACGTCAGACCAATAATTAATGCATTTCAGTGTTGAAAAAAACACTAAACATATGTACTCGTAAACGAAAACAGAAATGTTGGACAACAATTTATATTTTTTCTGATGTTCTTTAATCACATATCAGAGAGATGATTTGCATTACAAATTGTTTGTTCAGTGACTGTGTAATGATACCACCGATCAGACCATTTCATTCCTCCCTGGAGGTTAGCCGTTATAATAAAACAAGCTCTAATGAAGCTGTCATTTCAGTCTATTCGCAGAAGCCTTTCCTCATGACAAACTCGTCAGCAACTACCCACTTAAATTCATGGCATATTTAACCATTTATGATGTGGAAGCAATTTACTACCCCATGCTTGCAATATTTGGAGTTCCTGGTAAGATACTTTAACGTTTGCATTAATGCAAAATTGGCTTATGCATCGTGTATGCTCTTAACTTTGTGTAGCTGGAGATAATGCATCTTACAACGAGAACAGCCGCAAAGAGTAAATAATCTCAGGTCATATTATTGAACCATTCTTTGCGGCAAGCGGGCAGAACGCAATCGGGTTCTCAATTAACTGAGCTGTTTCCAAAAGTGTGTGCAATAAATTTAGAACCCGGTACGTCTACTCGCGGTTTCGGTAGCCAGATTCCTGAGCCAGGTTCCTCAGTCTTGGTCATCAGGGATATCATACACTCAAATACTGTTAGCCATAGAGGAGCTGATATGACTCATCAAACGTATATCGAACGGCATTGGTAAAATGATTCAGCTCCTGTTAAAACTTTTCGAATTCATGATTATCGTCCTCACTTTCATGGTCACCCACCACCTTGTCACATTTCAATCACTCCGACCGGCAGACTCTCAAAAAATCTTTGCGTCCCCCCGTTCACTTCGCCTCCGTCCTTTCCTCCTGCTAGGCCGGTCTTAAGACCATCCCTTTGGATTGTGGCCATCTGCCGCCTTCCGGTGTCTTCCCTCTACTACCCCCTCTCCGGTTGCGCCCCCATGCTAGGTTTGCTGCCCATAAATATTCAGCGTCTTAAGACATCCACCTGACGTAAAAGGCGCGCTATAAATGTAACGTTTCGTTCTTGTTTACTACTGTGAATGCCGAATGCGAATTGCCTAACGGGTCTTATGGTCTTTCCCGGGATACGTAGCTGCAAAGCTGGCTAGAAAATTGTGTTGAATTACAAATGTTTGAGTTGGCCAAAGTCTAGTGACATACCCTACGCAACTAAAGACATCAGCAATCCTTCACATCCTTCCACGCACCGCCATAACCAATAAAATGTCAATCGATGGTCACTTAGGTACAAACATCGGGGCAGAGATGTGGCATTGCATTGCAGGAAGTTGTAGTTCTCCTTGTGTGTGTTGCATGTGTGTGGAACATTTTGTTGCATTTCCGCTCTCTATGATAATTGACTGTGCTAAAATCAAACTCTGAATTGTAAATCAGGTAATTTTCAGTTCAGACTGACTGCGGGGACATTGACAACCTAGTCAAAGCTAAAATTATAATTTTGTTAAGAGATGCAGTTTTAGACGTGTAAACGTTCATTTGAAACTTGGAACAACATTCCCATCTGCCTTTTAAAGTGGACACTTGAAAAGGGAAGGAAGTTAATGTTTAGAAACAGAATTATCAATTTTATTATTATTATTATCATTGCTGACATAACTTCATTATGCTTTGCAGAGAAATCATATGAATTATTTTGAGATGCTGCGACGTGCTTAGACGTTATACAACACCCAAGCGTTATTCAACATTAAATTTTACCTCGACGTAAAAAGCAATGTGTTTTTATCATTGAACGGAAAGCAAATTGATTGCTATAGAACGACTCTGTCATTTTTCGTATAAGAAAGGTAGAGTTGAAAGTAACCTTGCCTCAAAATTATATGTCAACCAATTTCTGGCCAGGATAGTGAACAGATGCACACCAGTCTGATACTACAATGCAGTATTGGAATAGTGTTCTATTATTGGATGTGCAGTCATTTTGATGGAATGTTAACCCAGTATCGTTTCTCCAGCTGGAATGTAAAAATCTAGTTACACTTTACGAGAAGACAAGTTGGTTTCTTCCGGTTTCCTGGTCAACGAACCCCCACACCCGACATCCATAACAAAATCCTTGAATTATTTCAGAATACTAATACAAATAATGCTTGCATTTGACATAGCATGGTTGATATCTTCTAGAATATGCTGTTAAGTGAATGGACTTTGGGGGAAACGCGAAACCCAATTGTACATTGCAGTATCCCCAAAGCAGCTGTGGATTTAAATAAACATTCTATTACTATTATTATTTTGAACAGATTATTATTAGGCAGGTGAAGTAAGGGAAAATTGCCCAAAGATTCGCTCCATCTGGATTCGAAACACAGGAATCATGCTTGTAATGTGATTGCATTGACCACTGAGCTAGAGGACACCACAAAGATGGATGAGTTTCATTGAAGTTTGTGGGATTTGATGTCTGCTAACTGACTGCCCCATTTACCCACAAAACAATTTAGAATTAAGGGCGTCCGTTATGAGCTGTACATTACTCTGTTCTTATATTCCTTTAGTTAACCTGATGGCGATACTGATTCTTTCCCGTGGAAATTGTGGTCTCTCCAAAGGCATCACTGTTTACCTGGTATCCATGGCAGCGGCAGACCTTATGGTCATCGTCACCGATGTAATATTGAACCGCATTAATAATTTTTATTTCCCAATTAGTTTCTTGTTCTACACACCCGTGTGTAGTGCCAAAGTTGTTCTGCTGTCTGCAGCCACAAAGTGTTCTGCCTGGTTTACAGTAGTTTTCACCTTCGACCGTTTTGTGGCAATTTGTTGTCGAACGATGAAAATTATATATTGTTCAGTGAAAACTGCCAATGTGGTTATAACAATAGTCATTGTATTAAGCTTTGTGCAGTGTGTTCCCTGGTATTTTGCGTTTACTTCTATTGTGACAATTAATAGTGTGCCATTTTACTGCACTGGAAAACCCAGCTATCATACTTTGCCAATGTGGAGATGGTTTACCTGGTTTCACCGAGTTTTTACACCTTTAATTGTATTTATCTTAATTTTGTTCTTCAATGCTCTGACAATCAGACATATTTTAAAAGCCAGCAGGGCTCGTATGAGAATCGGGATCAATAAAAATGGAGATAAACATAATGATCTAGAAATGGAAAATCGAAGAAAATCCATTGTTTTACTTTTCACAATATCGGCAAGTTTTGTACTTTTATGGATGACAACTATTATCTGTTCAATGAAGTGGCCGATTAGAAATTATAACAATCAAAACCACATCTATAGCTCTCGCTATACCTTCCAACAAATGGGATTTATCCTTCAGCTTTTCAGTTCCTGTACAAATACGTGCATCTATGCAGTGACACAGCACAAGTTTAGAGAGGAGCTTAAGAATGTGGTCAAATATCCTTTTACTCTGCTCGTTGTGAATGAAAATGTTATTGTTAAAAAATAAATGATCAATTTTCAAACGGAGTTGCTTGTTTTGTCTTCGGTATCCATTTTTACTGTTTTCGTGGATGAAATATGGTCATTACAGTTCATAATGTGTCGTTTAAAGTGTATCGTGGTATACGCCATGTTGTCGACTAGAAACATTACACGATACACTACAAAAGCAAATTACATGTGTGCAAAGCCTTAGACATCGGGAGGATGTCTCAATATACTTGATATCTAATGTAAAATTAATCGACTATATAATACATAGGCAGCCAATTGCACACAGCGGTGTCCCACAAACAGTGGTTCGTTCAGTGACCAAATTATAATTGAATTTTAGTTATCGTTCGGAAATGATAGAAATATCTAATTGTACGGCACAGCTGCAGGCTAGGAGGGACATCGTGTATGCACCAGTTCGACATAAAGAGTTATTCAAACAAACAGAACTGCCACATGGTCTCCCATTTGACCTGTAAAATTGTACTGCCAAGAATAGATGTACTTCACCCACTGTTCAGCACATTGGTGCATCGACCCGACGAGAAAAGCGCCCAACAATTCTAATGTAATGGAGGCCATTCGGCTGATCGAGTCTGTGCCATCTCTTTAAAATGAGCAATTTAATCCCACTCCCCAGATCTCTCCTCATAAACTCGCAAAACCGTCCACCCCAAATAATGTCTCCTTTAAATGATATTATCGAATCGGCCTCCGGCAGCCTTTCAGGCAATGCGGAACAACTCGCTTGTGAAAAAAAATTCTCTTCACCTCCCCTCTGCTTCTATATGAAACCATTTCAAATCTGTGACCACGAGTCACTGATACACCCACCAGTGGAAACTGTTTTTCCTGATTCGTCCTTTCGAATCCACTCATGATATTGAAAACCTCTATATTAGTTCTCCTCGCGACCTTCTTTGTTCCAATGAAAATCAACGTAACGTCTCTTGCCTTTCCTCAAAACTGAGGTCACACATTCCTGGTAATATTAATAAATCTCCTCCAGTAAATCAAATTGGCGTCCACTACAATATTGACCATGCAATCCAGATCTGAGCAGCCCACTGTGTGAACACGAGTCTCCCCAACTCTGCTCCGCTTTATCTTTTAATTTAAATCAGTGTCCTTGGGTTACCAACCAGACCTGCCAGTGGAATTAGATTTTCCATCGAAATTGTTCATAATTTTGAAAAGCGTCATTAGCTTTCCTCTTAACCTTCTATCATAAAATGGAAGTAATCTTAGCTTATCCAGCTTCTCCTCAGTAATGAAGTCCCGCGTTCCTGTTACCATCCTGGTAAATCTTCTTTTTATGCTCTCCAATGCCTTGTGAGTTGTGCTGCCCAGAACTGAACACAGTTCTCTAGCTGGGGCCTAACCAATCTTTTTAAATGTTCCAATGTACCTTGCTGAATGTTTGTTCTACTCCCCGATTTGTAAAACCTAATATCGCATACGCTTTTAGCAGCTTTATCTGCCTGTTATTTCACATTCAAAAATTAAATGATATTAAAATCCAAGCCTCTCTTTTCCTTCAATCGCGTTGACATTGTTCCATCCGGTTCATTTTGCCCCTTCTAACTCTAATTTCCAAAATTCATTATTTGGTCGTGTACAAGGGGGTGACGGAACCTATACAAGATGCATGGATTGCACTTGAACGGGGCTGGGACCAATGTTATTGCAGAGAGATTATACAACTCTGTAGGGAGGGTATAGTTAAACTAATTTTATGGGGGGATGGGAATGCAAACTGTAGTGCATATACGAGAGGGGGTAAAACAGGGTACAGGGGTAGGGGTAGGAAAGGAGAAAAGTAGAGTGCAGGCGAATTCTTTCTTGAAATGCATACATATACATGTGCGGAGTTTGACAAATAAAATTAGTGAGCTGCAGGCTCTAATTGCTGCAATGGGATATGATTTGTTTACAATAACAGAGTCCTGGCTGAAACAAGGGCAGGAATGGGAAACGAACAATGCTGGCTATAATATATTCAGGAGGGTTAGAGAAGGGATAAAAGTAGTGGGGGTTGGGGTGGCAATTTTAGTTAAGGGCTGAGTTACAGCCTTAGAAAAGAATAAGTTGGAAGAAGGCCTCAAAACCGAATCTATCTGGTTGCAGACAAGGAACAAAAAGAGCAGTTACACTGTTAGGAGTACACTATACATTTACAAATAATGGGAAGGAGATGGAGGAGCGGATCTGATAGCAGATTTCGGAAAGATGTAAAGCCAATAAAGTTGTGATAATGGGTGACTTCAATTATCCCAACATCCACTGGCAGAACAGTAGCGTAAAGGGCAAAGTGGGGAGATGAATTCATTAAATGTGTGCAGGACAACTTTCTTGATCAGTGTGTTTCCAGTCCAACACGGAAGGAAGCAGTGCTGGATCTAGTATTGGGGAATGAGGTGGGGCAAGTACAACCGGTTTCTGCAGGTGAGCATATAGGGAAAAGCCATCACAACATTATTAGATTCAGATTCATTATGGAAATAGATACGAAACACTCAACTTCAAAGCCACCGAACTGGCAGAAGAGTATTTCAGTGAGTGAAAGCGGGACCTAGCTGCGGTGGACAGGAAAGAAAGATTGTCAGGTAAAACAGCCTACGAGCAGTGGGAAGTCTTCAAGTACGAGATAGTTCCGGCACGGGTCCAACACATTCCAAGAAAGATAAACTAATAATCAATAATCCTTGCAATTGATATAGCGCTTTCCAAATCTTATCAATGTCCGAAAGCGCTTCACAGAATATACTGTAAAGTGAATTGACTGTATATATTTGTGGGCGAATCGCGGCAGCCAATTGCGCACAGCAGTGTCCCACACACAGTCGTGGATTGAAATGACCAATTTTATTATTGTGTTTTTTTGGAGGGATTATTATTAGTCATGTGGGGTAAGGAAACTTGCCCAATGTTTCGCCCTGGACTGCATGGATGCAATGTAGATGCAATGTAGGGCATCCAAACCTCCCTGTGTGACTATGGCAATTGGAATGAAAATAATTCCATAAAAAGGAGGCTTATGGCGAGAGGCAGGCCGAGGATACTCTGGTCAACTAAGCTGAATATAGGAAGCGCGGGAGGAAAATGAAAAATGATATAGAGGGGCAAAATGACTGCATAAGAAACAATTAGCATTTCACATTAAAGGGAACCATAAGGTATTTTTCAAACACAGATGAAATCTTAATGTGGAAGCAGAGGGCATGGACGAAGTAATGAATCACTACTTTGCCTCAGTCTTCACAGGAGAAGAGGATGCAGTCAATGCTACAGTATTTGTGGAGAGGGTAAAATAAATGGAAAGGATTAGTATAAACAGACTGGTATTACAAAACAGGTTCATGTCGCTCAAGGTGATAAGTCACCCGGTCCATATGGGATGTATTCTAACTTACTAAGGGTAGTACCGGAGCAAATATCAGAGACTCTGGCCACTATCTTTCAATCTTCGTTGGAAACAGGGGCGGTACCAGAGGACTGGAAGTTTGCTAATGTTATTCCCCTGTATAAGATTTACTCCCCTGGAACTACAGGACAGTCAGTCTAACGTCGGTAATGGGCAAACTTCTAAAGTCCATAATCAGGTATACGATAAATTTTCACGTAGAAAGATGTAGGCTAATAAAAGATAGCCAGCATGGATTAGCTAAAGGCAAATCTTGCTTTACAAATCCGATCGAATTTTTCGATGAGGTAACGGAATGGGTGGTATGATGTAGTTTACATGCACTTTCAAAAGGCATTTGGCAAAGTGCTGCATGAGAGGCTTTTTAGGAAAGTAAAGGCCGACGGCGTTAAAGGGACAAAAGCAACATGGATCCACAACTGGCTGCGAGGCAGAAGGCAGAGCGTTAGGGTGAGTGGCTGCTTTTCAGGACTGGTGGGAATTCTGCAGTAGCGTGTGGCAGGGATGAATTTTGGGACCACTGCTCTTAATATATATTAATGACCTGGAAATGGATACAGTGAGCACAGTTTCCAAGTTTGCAGATGATACTAAGATAGGGAGGATAGCAAATAGTGAGGAGGATAGTAACGATCAGCAAGAAGCAATAGATAAAATGGTAACGTAGGCAAATACATGGCAGATGAATTTTAATGTAGAGAATTGTGATATGATAAATTTGAGGAGAATAAATGAGGGGAGGCAATATAGGCTTCATGGTACAATTATAAGAGGTGTGAGGGCACAGACAGACCTGGGGATTTGTGTTAGCGACACTTTGTAGGTGGCTAGACAGGTAGAGAAAGCCGTTAAGAAGGCATATGGGATACGAGGCTTTATAAATATGGATATAGAGTGCAAAAGTCACGAAGTGCTGACTAACCTGTATAAAACATTGGTTAGGCCTCAACTAGAGTACTGTATCCAATTCTAGTCACCACACCATAGAAAGGATGTTAAGGCATTGGAAAGGGTGCAAAGAAGGTTTACTACAATGGAACCAGGATTGAGGGACTTCAGTTACGGGAAAAGGCTAGATAAGATACGTTTATTCTCTTTGGAACAGAGAAGGTTTAGAGGAGACCCAATACAACTTGATAAAATCATGTGGAGATTCGACAGGGTGACAAAGGAAATACTGTTTCCACTGGTGGGCGAATCTTTGACTCGTGGTCACCGATTCAAAATAGTTTCAAAACGAAACAGAGGGGAGCTGAGGAGGAATTTTGTCACTCAGCGGGTTGTTCGAATCTGGAAAGCGTAGCCTGAATGGGTGGTGGAGGCCGATTCGATAACAGCTTCTAAAAGAGAATTAGATCTTTATTTAGGGAGAACAGGTATGTTTAGTTAAGGAGAGAGCTGGGCAGTGGGATTGAGTTGCTCTTTTGAAAGAGCCGGCACAGACTAGATGGGCCGAATGGCTCAGTATTTTGTCGTACAATTCTATGATTCTATCAAATTAACAATATTTAAATATATATTTTTATTCAGTAGACATTTGTCAGTTATGTGAAGTAAGGAAAATTTCTGAAGGTTTCTTCTGGCATACAACTGAAACCACGTCTTTCGCTTGCAAGTCGTGTGCTGTAACCGATGATACATTTGTCAATCAAAAGAAGCCTTGGATTAGCACAAACGCTTTATTTCAAACTGTGAATGTCTTTGGCAGGAATCTTTGAATCATTTCAAAATATAACTAGTCAACATCTTTTGTTTATTGATATATCTATACCGTTAAAAATAATTCAAATATAGTGCTGCACTAAATCCAGATAAATACGGCAGAGCACCCTCACAGCTGCCGACTCACTGAAAATAACTAAAGATTGAAATGCAAAGCTATGGTACGTCTGTTATGGGACATCCAAATTTTGGGAAAGTAGTTACACAAATATAATTTTATTGCTGTTATTCTTCGAGCGAGAGGGGGTAGGATGGAGGAGGGGAGCTTAGCCAATGTGAATTTCTAATTTGTATATTATTAGGCCTCGTTGGTTATGGGAATGAAAATGTCGCTTTTTGAGATATTTAATTTGGGCATTTGACACTGCAGTTAAATTTGCAACTTGAAAGATAACTCGCTAAGAAAATACACTAAAATTGAAAATGCATCCACTGCTAAACCATGAGACACCACGAGCATGAAACACAGGTTGATAAAATTCAACAACTATTCATTTTGTTAATTTGGTTCACTGAAGAATGAAAGCAGTGAAAGATTGATGTAGATGTAGAGTGGTATTAATTGAACTTGAAGCATCCAATTACTTCTACATTGGTCTGAAGAACTGCACATATGCCGGGCTGAGGAGCAAGCTAAAGAACATCACCACAGAGGATAGACTAGATGCTGTTACTCCATTGGTAAGCGCTTCATCTACGATCCAGCTAAACCCAGTTTACACTTTCACCCTGAAGAAATGTGTGTTCAATTAACTGGGGATTATGTTGGTGAGGTAGCTACAGGATTTGTGCTGGGAATTGCGACTGCTGGGACTTCCATCTCGTATAAATCAGAATCTTTCTAATGCCTTAGTGTCAGTCCACCCTATTGTTAACACACCATGAAGAGATATCACATTTCTTCAGAGAAGGTGTATCAACCAGATACAATCTTCCAGATAATGCATATTTATTATCCTATTCTGGCTGTTGTTGGTGTTCCAGGTATGTCTTCACAAAACCACTGTTTGGAATATCAATTATTCAGACTATCAGAAAATGTACTGAACTTATATCCGTGTTTCAGTTATAGTCATATACGGACAGCAATAAACTCTATTTTTCTTAGGATATCAGCTTGGTGTTATCTTAAATGTACACATCTTAAATACACAGTTGAATCAACGGACAAGTAGATTCTACACCTTAAGTAAATTCACCAGTATCATATGTTCTGAACGCTATATAATAGAAAAGATGTAGATCTTCATATAATATAATTTACATTGTTAGTTAATATTTGCCTGAGGTTTTCATACAATTGCAGATATGTACAACATAAAGGAGTCTCTTTGGCCCATCATGTTTGTACAAGCTTGCATACAGTTTTGCTGATCTACCTTATCGCAATACCTCTTCAAACTTCTAATCATATTGCTAGAATATAGAAATGGTAGCCTAAATATAATTGAATAAGTAACGGATAATTACAAAATGTATAAACTACTGACAGTCATGGGTCAAACAACATCTGGTTCTCTGTGGTTGGAAGGAATTCTTGGAAAGAAATGAGCCTTGGAAAGGGTCAGGCTCACAGAGAGATGCTCAATTCTCTATGATCACCAGAGAGCACACCTTCCCCTAAAGGTAACGAAACAAGGTACGGGTTGGTACTTGGTAGAATCGTTTGCGCTCCACTGTCAATTCAATAATAACTCTTGAGATTTGCTCAGTACCTATCAAGCAAACCCCATCAACCAAAAGCAAGCTACTCTCAAAAACTCCAAAGAATGAGAAGATTGTTTAACACAGAAACTCATGGTAACATCACGACGTATTGATAAGAGATAAACATCCTTTTTGGTCAACGAATTACTAATGACTTCAGAAAAATAGAATAGACAGACACCAGGTCTGACCTAATCTAACCAATCTCTTAATTTCGACGAAGAGAATACACACCGGAGCACATTGCCACACCAGAAGAAAGGAGCACATGGGAAAGGGGTTTAGCTAGTGCACAGTTGGGTAAGGAACGCTAGAAGAAGAACAAAAAGAAAGATGAACGGAGACACAGAGATAGAGATGAAGTTTGAGAGATCCAGAGTAGAGGAGAAGGTGGTGTTCAATGGCTGATGGCTACAACTGGTAGTATCATTCTTTAGTCACCTATGTTATAAAACTTAATGCATCTTGTACCCACTCTATTTATGATCACCTGTAATATTGGATGGGATAGTCGAGTCATACTTTGAACCTCGTGATCGGAAATCCCATCACTTGTGATAGACTTGTCAATGTAGCGCTAGAGCTAAATCACATCTAATTGTTTGTGCACATTTTTGTGTTGCCGTTTGTTTGATGGAAATTCGTAATTGCATTAATTGGAACATTGTTAGGCTTAGAATATAATGTTTCAGTTTACATTCTATCCAGCAAGACGTATTAAATAATTTCCAATTATTTCTGCATTGGATTAGAGGAACATCTTCGGGGCAATAAAACGAGAAGTCAAAGTCAGAAAATTGATGGAATTAATTAAATTCAAATACTTGAAAACTAATCTTATTTGATTACATTGGGAAACCCAATGAACAGTACATAACATTAAAATGATCTGGTGAATATACTTGAAGAAATATTCAGTGACATTTTGGACTATGCTATGACGGTGTCAATGCAGCTATTTGTTCCTATACAGCATTTCACTTTTATAGATTTCGGTTTTTTTTAGAAACGAATGTGTTACACAAAACAACTTTCCTATCAGGAGGACTTCTCCAAGAAATTTGGTCGGGGTAAATGCAGCTTGTTTTCTCCTGCACTGCATTTCACTTTGATGGATCTTGTTTTTTAAGAAACGAATGTGTTAAACAAAACAGGAGGATTTCTCGAAGAAATTTTATGTATTTTTTGAATCATCCAGTGATTGTGTAATTTGTAGATGAATGCAGTAGCTGAAGAATAAATGATCGGTTTCAGTTACTGGAACACTGGCCGGGACAACGGGTGAATTCCCTTCCATTTTTAATAATAATACTGTATTATTTTTAAATCAACATGTAGATAGAACTTCATTTTAAGAATTCATCAGACCACAGAAAGTACAGCAGTCACTTAGCTCTGGGTTGCAGTGAGCGAAAACACTGTAAGTTCATAGCCCGAAGATGGGCTTTAGCGAACGCTGGTCTGACATGAAAATCACATGAAATGAATTTCTGCATAACACATTTGGTTCATAGGAATAGACACTGGTATTTTATTTCTAGATGAGAGAATGAATTTGGAAAATTTAGTTGTTAATATATCATCGACCATGTGTCTAAGGAAAGCGTGAACATGTGTTTCGAAAGACGAACGGGTTCAGACAAACATTGGTGGTGAACTAATCAATTATATGTATTATATTGATTGTTTTGAACGTTTGATACATTCATGTATCAAATTCACGTCACACTTCTGAGGCAAAGAGGACACTTGCTGACTTGTATCTCCCTTCCTTCCCTACAGTTAACATAACAGCGATTGTGATCCTATCCCGGGGAAAGTGCGGTCTCACCAGATGCATCACTTACTACCTGATTTCCATGTCATCGGCCGATCTCTTCGTTATCATCAGCGACGTGATATTGAGTCGACTGAATTATCTTTATTTCCCAGTTTGCTTCCTGGACCTCACCCCAGTGTGTTCGTTGGTAACATGTATGTTTTGTGGAGCCGCTGACTGCTCTGTGTGGCTCACAGTGGCCTTCACTTTTGATCGCTTTGTAGCCATTTGCTGTCAGAACCTGAAAATGAAATACTGCACCGAGACAAAGGCGGCTGTGGTGATTGGAACAGTTTGCTCTCTGAGCTGTTTCAGAAACATTCCCTGGTATTTTACGTTTGATCCTTGGTATATCATTAATAATTTACCTTGGTTCTGTAAGCCAAAGGAAAGTTTCTATAATTCACTTGCCTGGGAAGCTTATTCCTGGTCTTACACCATAATAACCCCTTGTGTTGCGTTCGTTCTGATTTTGTTGTTGAACATTCTGACCATCAGATACATCTTAGCGGCAAACAGTGTCCGCAGGAGTCTGCTCACCAACAACACTGAAATCAACAATGACCCTGAGATTATCAACAGGAAGAAATCCATTGCAATTATGTTTGCTATATCAGGAAGTTATATAATTCTATGGATGACTTATATTGTATATTACATATATAGACAAACTGCAAAGTATTTTTCTTTCACGGGAAATAATGATCCAGTCTATGTTCTGTATGAAACCGGATCCATGCTACTACTTCTCAGTTGCTGTACTAACACGTGTATTTATGCTGTGACCCAGGCGAAATTCAGAGAGGAATTGAAAAAAACAGCTAAATATCCCTTAACTTTAATACATTCACTCACTGATGCCAGAATGAGAAAATGCCATCCCGAAACATAACTGATGAGGCAATAGTTTGTGCAATGTATTTGATTTGTGCCACAAACTGTGAGGCTTATATCGAAACATCTGTTCCCACGTCGCGCCCAACTTTCCACACCCCTTCCTATCTCTGCTGCCTTGGCTCCATATGTTTTAGGGGATTGAGTTCAAGGTATACTCGCTCCTTCGTTAAGGTCACGCCATCATATTGTCCCAACCGATCCCTGACACATCATTCCTAATATCAAGGTCTTGAATTTCACTCAGTCAGTTAATAGTCGAAACCATCACTGCCCCCCTACATCCGCCTGTGAAGCCCACACACCTCCCAAGCATGTTGTGCGAAATTGTGCTGCGGATATTGCATCCTTCGTTCTCTAACCTTCATTCCTGTTCGGGATAGCAGGTGATTGCGCCTAAGACGTCACAAGAACAGCAAAGTCCCGCATGCGGAAGTTTAGTTTCATACGAATAGCAGAAATTCAGTCAAACTGCATGCTCTCAGCTCCACTTCCCTTTAGCTACTTTCTGAACGCTCATGTGTGGCCATTTCGTTTTGCAGGAAACCTAAGGAGGGTTCGGATTATTGCAAAGTAAATTTATTGTTGCACTGTCCTGCATATGTCCTCAGCATGTGATCAGAACTAGGGAAATGAAACAACATTTCACTTCCACAGCCAGCGTTTCTGAAGCTCAAATCCTGCTGTGCGGTCTACTAAATTTTCATGAATGGAGCAAAGCAAATAATAATAAATATCCTTGCATCTATATAGCGTTGATCACGTCTTATCAACGTCTCACAGAATACAGCAACTTCCATAGGTAGAGACCAGAGCAGCGGAGCGGGTTGGGTGGGTGTAGGTGTCCGGGTAGGGAGAAGAAAAAGAGAGATAAAAAGGGGGGAAAGTGGTATGGACAAGGGCAGGTTGTGGCGGGGGTATTCGTAGTTAGAGAAGGATAGCAGGAGAACCGATTGCATATTTGTGGGAAGAACGCGGCAACAAATGCAAATACTTGCCTGTGTAATTCCAATCAGATTGTTCCAAATCCAACCATTTTCTGTGTCGGAAAGCTACGTTCCCCCATTTGTTTTCTAAAGGGGATATGCGTGTTTCTAAGACTTCTAACATTTGAGAACGTTGTGCTACGTATTAGGAAAGTGAGAAAAAGTTTCTAAATTACAAATTAATTGGGAACCAGTTTTATTTGTCCCTCCATCAACGGGTAAGCATCGCGGCATTTAATTCTCCATTCAGAAATCCTCTTATCTTGTTCTCTTCAACGTTTAGTCCAAAACTTGTCGCAAGATCTACTTGATTGTGGATCAGACTGAGTTCTTAGTCATGTGTCTTCCCAGGATTCGAAGCCAGGTCTTCCTCTTGTAAGGCGATAGACCCAACGGCTAAGATACGGGATTCCGTAACATGACAAAATAATCCGATGACGAACACAATACACCTGCACCTCATACCGCAATAAATAAAATAGTAATTGAGAGACAATATATTTTCAAAACCAATAATATGCTTAACTGACAAGAAAATGCAAACAGTTCAGGAATGTAAGTTACACGCACTCCAGTTAAATTCATTGAGAAAATAATATATTGTCAGGACGTGAATTCGCTGTGTAAAATACTTTCTGTTACTGGGTTCATTGTTTTTTTACTTTTCACTTCAACTTACTTGTTGGAGAGGTCTCATTTTGACCTGGACAAAATTTTTAGATTTTCTATTGAAAGTAAGGGAAGAATGTGTCCAGATGATTTCAAACCTGGGAGTGTGTGAGAGGAAATTGTTACCCACTCCACTGCAGAGAAATATGTAGAGAAAAGTCTAATTAAAAATTGAAAATGGGATAAACTCACATCACGTATTGTATTGTACTGGGAGCTGAGGTGGTGTAGGACGAAGGAGTGGTCGACAATATCGACCAATGGAACAGAGGGAAGCGGTGGGAGGGTCGAGCAGGGACAGTAGACGAGGAGGGCGAAGCGAATATTGGAGACCAAATTTAGACAGTGGGAAAGGTAAGTGTGGAACCAAGCAAGGGCACATCTTTAAAGATTGTACTGGGAGCTGAGGTGGTGTAGGACGAAGGAGTGGTCGACATTATCGAAGTCAGCAGAGAGGTCGAGCAGGACAATGAACACTAGAAATTACATTTTGTGATGAGAAGATTTTTTTAAAATCAGGGATGTCTTCATGCAGTGGACAGCACAGAAGTAGGATTGTGGAGGTTCAAAGAGCGGGTGGAGAGAGCGAAAGTAGCAAAGCTGAGAAGCAGCAACTCGTTTCAGTGCCTTGGAGATAAATAGGAGTTTGGGGATGATGATGTGTGTAGTTGTTTGGATTTCCAATCCTCGAGGTTCGTACCAAACTACATAATTTCATTAATAACACTACGGACAATTACATACTTATTATAGAATACAGAAATCTTCAATCATAGATAACTAACTCGGGACATATAGAATACAAAATCTCCTCTCTCGTGCTCTCTAGGATATTCTCTGAGCGTATGGGCAGGTGCTTTTTCTATAACCGACTCTTACATGCGTATAAAATAAAACAAATGAAACCATAGTTCTGGGCAACATCGACTGGTTATAGTTCTCTGCTTCAAACTCGAGACATTACCCAACTGTTGTGTTGATCACTCGTTCCTTGCTATCTTTATACTTCTCCACCAGATTCGCTTATATTAAATATAAATAATTTTACATGTAGCTATTCCCTTTTTGGTCATCCTTGTCTCTCCCAATTCTTGATAATCCTTGCCCTGTTTTCTCAATATATCTTGTTTTAAATACATCCCAATTTATCTTGTCCTGTTTCGTTTGCCACTTCACTTATCCTACAACTTCCCACTTTTATGAACAGATAGATTAGCTCCTCTGATATATTCAACTGGACATGTTTTCTGTTCGTTGCATTTCACGCTCACGATATCTGTTTAAACGCCAATCTGGCGACATTCAAGTTTGGTTTACAGTCAGAGCTGGTTTGTGCAACTCTACAGACATCTCAGTTTTTTACCTAAGCTTCTAATATAAATATATATTGGGACCAATTCATTATTTGTAACAAGGACTCCATGTCAGATAGGCAGTCCGTCAGGAGACCGGGAATGTTGGAGTTGAGGATGGAAGCGGAGAGATAGAGTTGAGTGTCATCCACGTACACGTGCAAATTTACCCCATTTACCCTAAATCGTGTAGTCTTGTGATATTTCACTCTCTGTGCTCGATTGTTTTTTCGTGCTGCCTGTCACTAACTCCAGGGATAAATTGATTGAAGAACAACAAAATAACATATATTATTTCTTTCACATTACCAGAACATTCGAGACAGTGAGAGGAGATGAAGTGGAGAAGGATTGAGTGTTCCATAGTGGCAATGGTAGGTCATGTATTTCAAGATCCTGGTACTCACTTTCAATGTCCTTTCAAACAAAAACAACAACAACGTAATTATATTTATGGAGCCGTTGAATTCCCTTCAATTTCCAGCAACTTAATGTCACCAAGAAGGAGGCCCATCTGATCGGCTCGCATCAGCACCTCCGCACCTCAGGCGCTGTCAACTACAGTATTCCAGGCTGCTCTTTCCACCTATCGAAGCCAATCAGGAGTCTGGCGTCTTGTTTGATCCCGAACTGTCCTTCCTCCCTTAAAGCCGCGCCATGACCGATACAGCCTTTCACCACATCCGTACCATTGCCAGATTCCACCACTGGCTCACCCCCCATTGCTGATGAAACACTCATAGACGCCTTCGTTACATCTAGGCTCGACTACGGGAACTCTCTACTTATCGGCCTTCTTACCTCCTCCATTCACAGGCTGCAGATCATTCAGAATTCTGCAGCTCGTGTTCTCTCCCGCACTGGTCTACACAACCACATCCCACAGAGTATCCCACCCTCGCCCATCTACACTGGCTCCCCATCACACAGAGTATCGAATTCAAGATCCTCGTCCTCACCTTCAAGGCCGTTCGCGGCCTTGCCCTCGCCTATCTCTATGACCTGTTGTCTCTCTATCAGCCTGCCCGTCCCCTCCAATCAGCAGGTTCTTCCCTGCTCCACGTCCACTGCCCTAGCCGCCGTGCGATCGGTAGCCGTGATTTCAGCCTGTCTGCTCCCACAGTATCGAACTCCATCCCGCAATTCCTTCGACTCTCTTTCATTCTTCAAGGCCGGTCTAAAGACCGTCTTATTCGACCGTGTCTTCTGCTGCCCTCCTAACACTTCCCCATCTCCTACTCTCATACACCTTCCCCCTACCCCGATCCTTCCCCCACTTGCTCGGGTTTCGATCTGATTGTTTAGCGCGTCAAGACGTCCGCCCATCGTGAAATACGCTCGAAAATGTAATTTTGTTGTTGTTCACGTCCGGAGTACATACCATGGTGCTCCATGCCCTTCTTCCCACCTACATCTGTCACCCCATAACACCCTACCAACGCGTCCATTGCGTCAGCTGGCTCCTTCCTGCTTCATGACCTTCACTTTGCTTCACCAACATTGCCATTCGAGTCTTCAGCTTCTATCCCGCAGAATCTTCTGCTCTACTGCTCCCTTATCCTCATTAAAACACATCCATTTTGTGTCCATGCATTTGGTCGACACGTTTCATCCCTGCCATAGTCCATCCTCCCTAATCTTGACAGTAGCAGCATGGGTCGGAACACTGATTGTCCATCGCATTGGCACGACCACTTAACTTGAAATGTATATTCACAATTTATCTTATTGCTATTCCGCTCATCACAACGTAAACTGGATATTACAGCGATTGAAAAGATACAGAGAATAACAACCACATTGGTTGAGGGGATAGAATCCTTGAATTCAGGTTTGGTTAAATTGACCAAAGATTGGATGAAAGAATAATCATTGAAACTGATAGTCTGTATCTTTTATAAAAGCTGGATAGATAATCAATGGATAAAAGCCAAGAAAGGTGGACGAATGCTACAGCAAAGTTTTCTTCAAATTCCTTGTTGATGAAACACTTGGTTATCAGGATTATGACCTACAGAAGGAGGCTTTTGTGTCCATGCTGGAAAGCTCGGCCCAAACTAGTCCCACTCCACCATGAGCTAACCAAAGGCCTGCATGTTTTCCCTCCCCAAATAACTATCTACATCTCTCTTGAAAGTTCCAATCAAACCGGCTCCCATCAGCCATTCCGGCAATGCATTCCAAATACGACTGAATCGCTGTGTGAAGAAAAAGTACCTGCTTCTTTTAGCAACCATGGTAAGCCTGTGCCATTTGTATACCCATTTGCCCACCAGTATTTACATGCAAAATCCGCACATAATATTGAAAACCTCTATTAATCCCTGTCTTGTCCTTCTCTGCTACAATGGGAATATACCTGGGAAAACTCCTGTGCATCTACTCAAAGGCGTTGACACACAGAATGCTATTCCATCCAACCACTTCGCTGTGTACAAACTCCAATTACTTGACATGGTCTTCGAAATCGTTATCGCTTCATCGTTTCACTTTTTCCTCTTCTACCACACCTTTCATGATCAGTACAATTGGTGTATGGTGTTCCTCACAGCATTGAAGCTACATTGGTCAACATGACAAACGATATCTTGTTCATCAACAGGATTCCTCTTTCTCCTGTTCCACGTTGAACGCTCCTCTTGCACTACCACGTGTCACTGATTCCGCTTCCACCGCCTTTCTTCAAGAAGGTCTTTTCATGCATCACTATGGTTATTATAGTGTTCGTTTGGGTTCTATCTTTAGACCGCTCAGATGTCCTCTCTGACTCTCAGTTAGACTACACGGTATCTTATGTGCTGTCAGATAATCTGAAGGCATCATTTTCTGGGTAAAAGACAAATTCCTGCAGCTGAATGTCAGCAAGGTTGACGACATTGATCCTCCTGATTGGATGTGTCGAACACCACAGGCATTGGGAGCATCTGCGTACAGAGATGCACGTTGCAACTCACCAAGTGAATCAGGAACCTAGGAATCTTGTTCAACCGTCAACTGTGCTTTAGCCCACTATTCACGACATGCTCTGTCTTCCCTCACCTCCATAAAATTGCTAACTGCAACGCATAGACTGCCATAACCCAGCTATATGTATGTATATATCATGTCCGGTTGCGGCTGCAAGTCCCTGCCTTTTGATTCTTCCAAATCTTCCCTCCACAAGCTGGAGATCATATAGAACTGTAGCTAGTATCCTATCGTATATCAGCCTGCCTTTCTTGCGTCCACTAATTTTCTCCTCAGACTTTACAACTTTGTCAAGCAACTCCTGATAACAAAAGTAATCCTTGCACTTCATGTAGTTCTATTTGTGTCTTCTAGATGTCTCATAGCATTTCACAGAATATATTGTGAAATTAATTTGGGCTTATCACGGCAATCAATTGTTCACAACAGTGTCCCACAAACAGATTAAAATGAACAATTTTGTTAGTGTGTTATTTTTGGATGGGTTATTAACTGGAAAATTGTGCAAGGTTGTGCTCCTTCTAACCAAGTTCAATTCATTGCTAGTCAGTGAAATAATGTATTCTGCTAAAGAAATAAGAAGCGTCTGAAGGTAGCTTTCAGAAATGTCGGCACAAAAAAATGACCAATATGGTAGTGTGTTTTATAACTTTTGTCTCTGATTCATTGTGTTTATTTCGTCTTCGTATAATAAGGAATAAAATAGTCTTCTTTGAATTGGATATTGCACCGTTCGCCTGTTCTAGACGTCTCAAATTACTTCCCATTTCATACTCTAAACTATAACTTTTGTGCATGAATTGTGGCAGCCACCAGTGTCTCACAAACTGTCATCAAATGTAGTTTATTGTTGAGTTTTGTTGTTGATGAATTACTATCAGGCGTGTAGAGTAAGACAACGTTCCAATGTTTTGCGCTGTTGGAAATTTAATGAACATTTCGCTTATGAGTTTAATGCTCTAACCACTGAGTTACAGCACTTCAACCACTGAGCTCCAGGAATCCCAACATCTGAGACACAGTATTCCAACCACTGAGCTATAGTGGATTACAAAGTAAATTTCGGTAGAGAAAATGTCTTGAGAAATAATATGCAATAAAAATGAGTAATGTCAATTAACCAGACAATAAGCAGATACAACTTGGAAAATTCAATCAGTCAACAAAAGTGAACTCTAAATTGATATGCTGTGCATGGTGTGTTCCTGAAGTCGGTATGTTGTATTTAACAAACGATCGAATGAATATATGTGGGGGAGGCCAAGAGTTACAGAATGAAGTTGTAGCCACTCTGCATATTATTGGTTGATTCAGGGGCTTCCTTAAATGTTCTTTGAAAATAACCATCCGCCCTGTCATAATACTATTAATTTAATGGTATTCCCCGCGCGAGATAAAAGATGTAGAGAGGAAGAAAGATATGAAATCTTGCAAGACAGGCCAGATGGTCTAACATCAGTGGTAAGGAAATATATACCTCCACCTCAACCAGAGAGTCTGTGTCCTAGACTGTTTCATGTCCGTCCACTGACAGCGTCTCTACTTTGCCTCTGTCATTGGTTTCTATTCCAACCCCTGCACAGTTTCCTGCCGTAATCCTCAGTATCGTGGATACAGAGAAAACTATCTACAGCTCAATGTGAGCCAAGCCGCTGCCCTCCCATAGTTACCAGCAGCATCAGTATCCTTCACCTAACCAAGCCTGTAAGCAACCTGGCCTGCTCCACGTCAGCGGACCTACCCGCCCCACATTTGGCGGGCGAGACTTTAGACATTCTGCCCTCAACCTCTGGAAGTCCATCCCAAAGCCCCTCTGACTCGCCCCCTCCCTGGTCATACCATATTCATAGTATGAACAGCACCATCTCACACCACCTCCAGAATATCGGCCTTCTCCATCGCAGCCTCACCTCTCAGTTTCCTGAAATGCATACACACACGCTTGTCACTTCTCGGCTCAAGTACGTCAACTCCCTCTTCGTCAGTCTTCTCAACTCTACCCTCTGCAAGCCGCAGATCAACCAAAACTCTGCAGCTCATGTCCTCTCCCGCACCAGACTCCTTGTCCCAAAAACCGAAACCCTGCACTGGATTACGACCAACTTTAAGATCCTTGTCCTCACTTTCAAACCATCCGTGGACTTGCCCCCTCTAATCTCTCTGACCTACTCACCACTTAACAATCTGTATAGATTCATAGATTCATAGATTCATAGAATTTTACGGCACAATAGGAGGCCATTTGGCCCATCTAGTCTGTGCCGGCTCTTTGAAAAGAGCGATTCAATCCCGCTGCCCTGCCCGCTCCCCATAGCCTAATAGACCTGTTCTCCCTAAATAAAGATCTAATTCCCTTTTAAAAGTTGTTATCGAATCAGCCTCCACCACCTTTTCAGGCAATGCATTCCAGATTCCAACAACTCGCTGAGTGAAAAAATTTCTCCTCAGCTCCCCTCTACTTCGCCTTGAAACTATTTTAAATCTGTGACCACGAGTCACAGATTCGCCCACGAGTGGACATAGTTTTTCTCTATTTGCCCTGTCGAAACCCCTCATGATCTTACAAACCTCTATTAGGTCTCCCCTCAATCTTCTCTGCTCCAGAGAGAATAACCCTAGCCTATCTAGCCTCTCCTCATAGCTGAAGTCCCTCAATCCTGGCACCATCCTAGTAAATCTTCGCTGCACCCTTTCCAATGCCTTCACATCCTTTATACTCGCTCTATTTACCAGGTTCTGGCCTGCTCTATTTCTGCTGCCCAACAGATCCTATCTTCGGCAGCCAGGGTTTCTGTCTCTCTGTACAAGTAGAATTACAACTCACAATGCCTTCACTTTGCTCCCACTCTTTCCTATTTCAAGGTCTGTCTCAAGAATCCCCTCTAGTTGTTCCAGCATGCCTTTCAGATAGTGGCTGAGCCAATGCATGTTGCAGATTTGGTGAAATGTGGAGTGGGCCTTGGAAGCAATCCAGGATATGGAGGACATCTGAGGTCAAGCATGTCACTGAGCTTCTGTATTGGCTCCGTATCACTATCCATGGAGGATGGAGATATTGTCACGGCCCTCGGTATGGAGGCGCTTGTGGGAGCCATACCAGAGGGTCTCCTTCAAAATGATACCGACGAAAACACGTCACAGACTTCACTGTAAAGTCGATTGACTGTATATATTTTAGTGCAAATTGTGGCTGCCAATTCTGGACAGCAGTGTTCCATGCATATTCAGAATTCGGAAAACCAGTCCTACGTTACGGGGTTGTCACGCACAGACAACGTTTTCTGTTATCTAACTTCAATGGATTGTACTTGATGTGTTTTTACTTAAAGTGATGTAAGAATGCACAGTCAAGACGAATATCTTTTATCAAACGATTCACAGCATAGATTTACAGTGTAGATACTGGCTAGACCAGCATTCAGTTGCACATTTCCAGCTAAATAAAACTATGGTCTCTCGATTCATCCATCCTCTTTATAATAGGATGTTATCCAGAGAGAGATGGTTTGCCTCTAAGAAACAATTTATTATGTTTATTTATTCTATAATTATTTTTACTCTTTGCAGCAAACCTGCATTTCGTTCAGAATGACGTAATCCTCTTTGTCTCAGTTGTTTGTTCGGATAATGTTTTTCTTGCGCAATGACAGTCCCTGCGGAGCTGAATCCCAGATATAAAAAGGGGAAGCTCTGAAGGGTTGGGAGTCGGTTCAAATGCTTCAGCAGCTGAGCAGTGTCAGCAGAATCAGTACAGCTTTGACAATGATGGGAATCATTGAAGTAGAAAAGGTGTTTTACCCTACGCTGGGAATCCTTGGCTTTCCTGGTACGTTGTTGAAGAGGTTCAGTTGTGCACAGCTGTGTGTGCTATTGCTCCACACTAGCAAGTGTGCAACCGACAAAAGTGCTTCTTGTTCATAGGTAGGAAACTTCTCTATTCACCAATGTGAATAGTACAAGTTTCAAGTGAAGGAAAGAAAGTTAATGACAGCACAAAGGCAACATCACATTTAGAATTATACCGTAAAATACAATATCAAATTCTGGTATCCTTCTCTCAGGAACTATATCTCTATGTTTGACAAGTTACTGTGAAAGGCAAATGGTCCAATACAAACTGAAATCCGGCAGCTGAGATCTGAGTAGATGCTCTAAGAAATGCAACAGCAATTCATAATTAATAAGAACACACATTCTGTAACCGGCCTGGATAGTAAACTCATGGGAATGGAGTTAATCTGATGTACCTCGTTGAATTACTTTTTAAACAGACACAGGAGTGTTTGCAGTGACGAATGCAGGAACAGATCGTGAAGTCCTATATCTCTGTGGTTAGAGTAATTCTCGCAAGTGGAGGAATTTGGTCGATTCCAGGTTATGGCAAAATATTGAGAATTTGTCCTCAATCCTCATACCTCTCTTTCCAACATCGATTGGTACGAATCCGGTTGTTATTTGATGGGTGGATCGCTTTTCTGGATTCAGCCTTTCAAAACTAACAAAATACAAATCATTTGTTCGCTCAGTCTGCAAATATTCATGCGTCACTGTTGTGTCAATTGACTTCCAAATTTGCCAAGAAAGTATATACAGTCAATTCGTTTTGAATTGACTGTTTTGCAATATATTATGTAAAGCACTTTGATATATTTTGATGGATGCAAGGATTCCTATTATTGTTAACTGTAACTCAATCTCCTCATTACCAGGTTAAATGATCCAGGGGAATTAGTTAATTGACGATTAATGACTTAAAATTGGAATATATTGAATATCTAGAGGATAATCCATTTATTTGAATGTAGATACAATAATGACAATCTTAGAGAGAGAGAGAGAGAGAGAAAGAAGGACAGAAGGAAAGAAGGAAAGAAGGAAAGAAGGAGAGAGAGAGAGAGAGAGAGGTAGAGAGGTAGAGAGGTAGAGAGGTAGAGAGAGAGGTAGAGAGAGAGATAGAGAGAGAGAGAGAGAGAGAGATAGAGAGAGAGATAGAGAGAGAGATAGAGAGAGATAGAGAGAGATAGAGAGAGATAGAGAGAGAGAGATAGAGAGAGAGAGAGAGAGAGATAGAGAGAGAGAGATAGAGAGAGAGAGATAGAGAGAGAGATAGAGAGATAGAGAGAGAGAGATAGAGAGAGAGAGATAGAGAGAGAGAGATAGAGAGAGAGAGATAGAGAGAGAGAGATAGAGAGAGAGAGATAGAGAGAGAGAGATAGAGAGAGAGAGATAGAGAGAGAGACAGAGAGAGACAGAGAGAGACAGAGAGGCAGAGAGGCAGAGAGGCAGAGAGGCAGAGAGACAGAGAGACAGAGAGACAGAGAGACAGATAGACAGATAGACAGATAGACAGATAGACAGATAGACAGATAGATAGATAGAGAGAGAGAGAGAGAGAGAGAGAGAGAGAGAGAGAGAGAGAGAGAGAGAGAGAGAGAGAGAGAAAATATACTGGCCAGAAGTTGTGAATGAAGAAGAACAGAAAGCAGCCATGGAAAGCAGCCGAGAGGTTGAGAAGGATGTTATAATCAACATAAATCCCAAATTTGAAAGGGTTGTTGAATGAAGCTGGAAGGGAAAATCCAAATTTAAGAAACGACAACAGACTGCACGACTTTGGAAAGAAAAGGAGGGTTTGAAATGGGATAGTATACAGAGAGAACCTGAGATTTGATGAAGTGGAGTTGGCTACTGTACCAATGTTGCATGTGTCCGTAAGTGGTGGTGTGGGAGTCCACGGTTGCTAGTTTGTCAAGGATGACCAAATTCAAAAGAGTTGTTCTTAAAGTCACCCCAGATTATGAGGAGTTCAGAACAGCATGCAGAAGGAGGAAAGGAGTGGGGAGATGTCGGCGAAGAAAGTGGAGGAAATTGGTGAAGGGGGAAACCCGGTGGCTGCTGATGGAAATCCAGCAGCGTTTGCAACAATCAATTCAGTTTAGGATTCCAAGGGAACATAGGGCTGCTGTGATAAAATGATGGAGAATGGAAGCGGACATTGGTAGGAGACATGCAGTTTGAGAAATAAAGTATACAGTTAAGGAATGGTTAACTTTTGCGAGGGTTTGTGTCACGTACTGCAGCAAAATGGTCAACGTAAGACTCGGAGAAGACCAATCACTGAGGCATCGTCAGCCTACACGCATTATGACAGGGGAAGGCTCGATGAGACATTCCAAAGTGTAGGCAGAGGGCATTGTGGTCATGGCATTTCCGGAGCAAAGCCGCAGAGGAAGAGAGTGAAGGACAGAGAGTAAAGATGGTTACAAAGCTCACTTGGAAGCGAAATGGCCTGGTTTTGTTTGCATGTAGGGCAATGTCTTAGCGGTGTTTCCTTGCACCACATGCTGTATATACATTGGAATGAATTGGAGCGTAAAGTTTAGTGATTTGCTTGCTATTTTTCCACATATAATAATGCGTCTCAATATGAATTCATAACTGGATGTGCTAGTTATTGGGACATTGACTTGTGCAACTACAATTTCTACAACCACAATATATTCTGGCATTAAATTTATAGAATGACTGGCATAGTTAAAAATGGCTGAATGGCCTTCTGAGCTGTAATCTTCTATGTTACATTCTCAGACTACTCTGTGAAATGTATCTGTTAGAAGTGCATGATCGAAGTGCTATACACGAAGTAAACGCATAGAATTTTACAATGTTTTGCTGCCAGGCAAAATCAACCATGAGATATTGAAATCTGCGATTGTATTTGTGACTTTCCTGCAGCGATTGCGGTGACCATTGTGGTCTTGTCTCAGGGAATGTGTGGACTCTCCAAATGCGTCACCCGCTACCTGCTCGCAATGGCTGCTGCTGATCTGCTGGTCATATTCATTGGTGTGATCCTGAGGAAGACATTCCAGCTCCACCTGCTGCAATTCCCTTTGTTCCAGACCCCCGTGTGCCGAGTCCATCTTGTACTGCGCTTCTTCGTCATTGATGCCTCTGTCTGGATGACCATGGCCTTCACCTTCGACCGCTTCATTGCCATCTGCTGCCCAAAGCTCAAACACAAATACTGCACCGAGAGGACAGCGGGCCTTGTGATATGGACCATCTGTGGCTTTTTAAGCGCACAAACTATCCCAATTTATTTTATCCTCCAACCACTGATGATGATCAATGGGCAGCCCTGGTACTGCAGATTGATGCCCAGCTTTTATACTGCTATTGGCTGGAGGTCATTTTACTTTATTCGTACGATTGTAAATCCAATGCTTCCCTTCATCGTCATCCTCCTCTTCAACTCGCTGACCATCAGGCAGGTTCTAGTGGCCAGCACTGTGCGCCAGCGTCTGCGGGGATCAGTGAAGGGGAGGGACGAGGAGATGGAGAGTCGGAAGAAATCCATTGTCCTGCTCTTTACCATCTCGGGGACCTATGTGTTGCTCTGGATCACCTACTCGGTAACCTACATGTTTGCAATGATGACAGAGGCAAAACTCGATCAGTCTGACTACAGCAGCCCTTTCACCATTGCTGAGCATGTGGGTGACATGCTGCAATTCCTCAGCTCCTGCTCCAACACCGTCATCTATGGTGTGACCCAGACCCAATTCAGGCAGCGCCTGAAATCCATCTTCATTTACCCTATAACTCGCTTACTGAGCCACCAACATAACCATGTGTAGCTTATCTTACCCCCCGCGCTGCCGAAACACTTGTGCATGCTTACATCACCTCACGGCTGGATTACAGAAATTCTCTCCATGTCGGCCTCCCCAGTTCCTCCATTCATAGGCTGCAGGCCATCCAAAACTCTGCAGCCCGTGTACTATCCCGCCCGCACCCGCCTCCGCGACCACATAACCCCCACCCTCGCCCGTCTCCATTGGCTCCCCATCCTCCAGAGGATCGAGTTTAAGATCCTCGTCCTCACCTACAATGCCTTACACGGCCTTGCCCCGCCCTACCTAACCGATCTACTCTCCCCCTACATGCCCACCCGGACCCTCCGTTCAACAGGACTTGGCCTGCTCCAAGCCCCCCGCCCGAACCGCCCCACCATCGGAGGCCGGGCCTTCAGTTTCTCCGCTCCCACCCTATGGAATGCCATCCCTCAATCCCTCCATTTCGCCTCTTCCCTTTCCTCTTTCAAGGCCGGTTTGAAGACTTTCCTCTTCGATCGTGCCTTTTATTCCACCCCAAACTCTTTTACCTCCCCTTCGTGTTTCACCCCTTCCCAAACACTCCCGTCCCAGCTCGGGTCACAAGCCTCTTGTCCAGCGCCTTGGGACGTCCTCCCGACGTGAAAGGCGCTCTATAAATGTAATTTGTTGTTGTTGTTGCTCTTTGGTCTTCACACCATTGCTCTCACGCACAGATCTGTGCTATCTTATAAATGATCCGGCATCTCTGAAATAATCACTGTTAGATGGAATAAAGAGCTGATTGAAAATGCCTGCTATTGTTTGAAAATAGATTTTGTGCAGTTAGATATCTTTCCCTGAAATCGGAACTTTTATTTTCAATAAAACGAAAGACGTCACAGCAAACTGAGGTTGCATGTACTGTACACATAAGAAGACGAAGAATCCATGAGTTACCAGTTATTAACCATCTTCAAGCGAATTGTCTTTTGCAGCTTGAAAGAGCTATTAGTGCGTTTTATCCCATAAAATAAACAACTTGAAATAAAATAGTTGACACGTACCTGTGTATGTTTATGAACGTGATTGATTTGGAAAGTGAGTCAACTGTTTTATTGAGGGGGATACATAGAATTGAATATAATAAAAATTTGCTTAGATTTACGATAATAAAATTAGACGTGCGATATTATCTGGATAATTTGCGATGATCAAAATGAGAAACATGCAACAAAAATAATTGGATATGTTTTATGGATCTCAAGAAGGACACATTAAAATTGACATTCGATTGAATATTTCTCACCTATCTCTTCTGCATCATTTGCTTAAATCACTTAAATCATTATGAACTGTAGGTAGATAAATAAGCATTACTGTAATGCAATCTGTTAGTTACTTATATCTATTGCAAATATGAATTAATAAATTGTGCTAAGTTTGCACAACATTTCTGTCAGTCCGTCATTTACCGCAGAACCACAAGTCTAAATAAACCCATACAATCGATAGCTTAAACGGTATAATCTCTGTAGATAATAAATTATTAAGAAATCAGAAAAGTCAAGGTAAAACGTGTGTAAACTATTTTACGTGAAAGTATACAAAGGACACTAAAAGAAAAGGGAGAGAGAGAGAAATAACGGTATAATCTATATTGTTAATAAAGTATCAGAAATGGAAGAATGAGGAAACAGTTGTAATAATATTCTAAGAGCATATGAATGTCAAAAGTGGCCAAATTGGCGAAATTGGACCTCAGGATATGAAGGCAGTGACCATTTTGGGGAAAGAATCAAACGGGAAATGAGCCAGCAAGAAAAAAAGCCACTGAGAACAGCCAAGGCTTACATTTGTCCCACGCAAGAAAATAAGAATTTAAAGAAACAACTAAAAGAGAAGGATGATAGGGAATTAGACACCCAAATACAGTTACAACAATTAAGAAAACAGTTAGAGGATAGCCAAGTTAAAAATGAACAATTGTTTCTCGAAAATGGACGACAACAAATGCAAAAGGCAGAAAAGGAAAAAGATCAGGCGAAATGAGAGATAATTCAAGTACTGCAAAAACAAAAGGGAAACGAGGGAGAAATAAGAAGCTTACAAAGAACAATTGAGGTCGCAAAAGCTACAGTTAGGGTAACTCAAGCGGCCAGTAGAGCCAAAATGCATGACCAAACGGTTCATAATATACGTAAGAAACAAATGCAGAGATTAAAAGAGCAATCAGGATTCAAGAGAGGAATAATTTGCCCATATGGGTATACATTGGGAGAAGAGGAAGAGGAAGAAGAATCCGCCATATGAGGAAGCAGATTCACAATCAGAATTTCGAATGGCGCTGATAACCACCCGGCGTACAGACGGGAATGGGGCATTGACCCAAAATGCTGTACCCTATTCGTTCACTCATTTACAACAACAACTTCATTTATATAGCGCCCTCCACGCCGGACGGCGTCTCAGAGCGCTTCACAGTAGCGGATCCCGGGACCGAGCCAGGGGCAAGGGCACGAAGGTGACCAAAAGCTCGGTCGAAGAGAAAAGTCTTCAACTGTGACCTGAAACTGGAAAGAGAGGGGGCGAGGTGAAGCGAGTGAGGAAGGGAGTTCCAGAGCCTCGGGGTGTAGTGGCTAAAGGCATGACCGCCGAGGGTGGAGCGGAGGACTCGGGGGACATGGAGGAGGCCAGACCCAGAGGAGCGAAGGCAGCGGGTGCTGGGTTGGGTGGGGAGAGGAGATCAAAGAGATAGGGGGGTGCAGAGGAGTGGAGAGATTACGAGACATCGTTAAAACTATAAAGCCATTACAAGCAGGGGGCAATTTGGTGAATTAATTGAACAAGTCCGCCAACAAGCATTAATACATGGCTTGGGCGATCCCGACCGTCAGCAGCTAATTCTACAGTGTACTGACGACTCATTACGTGAAGCGTAAAACACAGTTTCACAGGAGGGAGGCGGTTCTTGAGCTGAGTTAATAACCACCTTAAAACATGCCAATGGGGAGGATAGAGGGGATCCCCAAGAACCGATAGGGAACGTTAAAGGGAGAGCCACAGAGCACACCATTGCCTATGCAGCACCATTGTGGACTTGTTATAATGCATTATATGGCCCAAATCTAGAACGTAATAATCTGAATGATCCTCGCTCGGGACGGTGGAGACGAACATTAATCTCACGCGGTAACGAATCCTCTCTTAAGTCATGTGTTGGTTTTGATCCAACTGAATCCACTCAAAACGAAGCATGGATTTTGAGTACGAATGACCAATGCTTCGGAGCAAGATAGGAGAAAGAAGAAACCTACTAAAATGGCTCTTTTTGTCACATCTGGTCAGAATTCACCGGTGTGGCAAAACGAGGGACAATCAAGTCCTCCTCATTCATATCAGGCTCGCGGAAGAGCAAGAGGTCGAGATTTGGGATCTTCCTCTCGAAGGGCCAATTGATAGACAGTTATGAAGGAGTCAGGCCTGAAATCAGTTAGCATGTGTTACAAGCAAAGATGATTTGTACAGACCAACCGTATCATGATTGGTAGGAGGCCACCAGATAGTGTTTTTTTATGGGATACGGGAGGAACAAAATCAGTAATCAATACTAACCTATTGCAAATCATCTAAAACAGTTGCAAAAACGTACCACAATAGCATTAACAGCACTAACAGGACACAGTCAAGTTCGATATGTTGCCTCACCATTATCAGTAAAAATGGGAAAATGACAGACGTCACATAAACTTGTGGTGATTCAATTGGGAACAACAATAGAGCGTATCCTTGCAATCGATTTTGTGCATCAAAACAAATTATTTTATGATGCTGTACATTCAATTGATTTGGTCAGTGAAAGGTATTGCAGACATATTATACCGGTGGGTCAATACCATCACCGTGTGTGTACCATTGGGGATTACACGGTTGATCCAGAAAAGATGCATTTTAAGGAAGAATAACGGGCAGTATTGCGAAAGGACATCGGTGTTTTTTCTACACGATTGTGGATACATCACTGGCCCTGTATCGATAATCGGAATCGATCCAAAAAGGCAGAAACATTATAGTTTTCCAGTAATCGCAGTACCACATGTTGAAGCAGTAATAACAAGGCTAGTAAAACAAGATGTGTTCAGAGAAATAGCATCCACAAACAATTCTCCAATATGGCCCGTTAAGAAACCAGACGGGTCGTGGAGATTAGCTGTTGAGTATCGTGAATTGAATACAGTAACTCCGGTAACGGCAGCTACGCTAGCTTGTTGTCCATATACATTGGTACAACAGTCAACCGAGGCAGAATGGTTTACAGTGTTAGATGTCAGCAATTGATTTTCGTCAGTACCACACACAAAGGATTCTCAGTATAAATTCGCTTTTACGTTCAAAGGACAGCAGAATACCCGGACACAGTTACCATAAGGTTTCCAGAATTCTTCCTCAATTTTCCACCAACGGTTACAAACTTAAACCATTCTCAGCGCCCGAATGTTTAATCCATTATATAGTTGATTTGTTGCTACAAAGGAGAGGTTTGACCTGCCATATTTAATTATTAGGTGAGTTTTTATTAATGGTAAAAACAAACAGGAGTTAAAGTGAACCTGAAAAAGGCACGGATCTGCCGACGGGAGATACAGTATCTCGTGTTCACGATGACTTTTGTCAGCGATTCATTAGTGAAGAAAGGAAAAAGGCTACAGCAGAACTGCCAATCCCAACTGATCTAAGAGCACTACGTCAGTTTTGGGGAGCAGCAGGATATTGCCGAGATCATATTGAAGGATTTGCCAGTATGAACTCTCCACTAATGAGCTCATTAATAAAGGATGTACCCTGGAATTGGACAGAGGAACACACAGAATCGGTGACGAAATTAAAACAAGCCTTGCAACAGGCTCCAGCTTTAAGAGCACCAGACATCGCTCATCCATTTGTACTAGAAACAGCGGCAAGCTGCTTCATGTTGTCTGCAGTTCTGCTGCTACAAGAGAATTTATGAAAGGGAAAAGGAAACTCGTAAAGAAACTAAATCCAAAACATTGATATATGGGAATTAAATAATCTTTCTGGGCGTCTGTTCAGATCAGAATGGGGAAAAGGATTGGTCCCCTGAGCAAGGTGAATCCTGTACACATGCTACCTGAATCAAACATGTATGCTGAGTGTTTCAATCTTCTTCTTTCATGAATGTTGCACTTAATATACCCGATAATTCGGGAAACGTCACGAATCTGGTCGGATACATTCGCGACTCGGCTGATATTTTACACAAAGCCATGAAAGGGGCAGATTCATGGCGGTCCCTCGTCTCGGTTGGTTGGGATCAATCGATGGTAAAATTGTATCATGAGTAATGGCTTTATTGTTTAAACTGTTGGTAATTTTTGTATTTCTGTCTTGTTTTAAAGCTTGTTTCAACAGACTAATGAGTCCTAAAGCAAGGATCTCTGCTTTAACTGTAGCCACACAAGAACCATTGTTTGTTTAAAACAAAGTTTTGCTTCCTGAAACAGATTAGTATTTTACCAATATTTAGAGAACTTGGTTCAAATGGACGGAAATGTTGTAGTCCTACTGCAAGGATCTCTGCTTACACTGTAACGCTACAGCCATACAAGAATAATTGTTTGCTTAAAAGTTTTGCTGGTTAAAATAGATTAGTAATGAACCAATATGTAGTAAGTTAGGTTCAAAAGGGAGGAAATGTTGCTAATTGTAATCTGTAGAATGTAACCCATCACACGTAAAAGTGATCCATATCGGCTCAAGGAAGGACAGCCAACAACAAAGTATCGAAACTGCAGCTCGCCTAATCGTTAACGATTAAAAACCACAAAACGGCTGATTAACAAATCCTAAAAAGGACAAGAAAAAGGTGGAAGTGAAACTGTAGATATGGTACTTGGCAAACACCCAAAACTCCAGATGAGACTCCAGGGAATTACTGGCGGAGAATAACTTCATCATCAAGAAGAAGAGAAGGACAACCTACAGTCTAACCTGACCAGTTATTGTCGTGTGGGTATTGTATGCAAGAGGATATAGACAAGTTGGTAAAGTGGGCAGACACATGGCAGATGAAGTTTAATGCAGAGAAGTGTGAGGTGATGCATTTTGGGAGAAGAAATGAAGGGAGGCAATATAGGCTAGATTGTAACATTTTAAATGGTGTGAAGGAACAGAGAGACCTGGGGATTTGTGTTAGTGACTCGTTGAAGGTGGCAGGACAGGTAGACAAGGCTGTTAAGAAGGCATATGGGATACTAGGCTTTATAAATAGGGGTATAGAGTACAAAAGTCAGGAAGTGCTGAATAACCTCTATAAGACTTTGGTGAGGCCTCAGCTGGAATACTGTGTTCAATTCTGGTCACCACATTACAGAAAGGATGTGAAGACATTGGAAAGAGTACAAGGAAGATTTGCTAGGATGGTGCCAGGATTGAGGGACTTCAGCTATGAGGAGAGGCTAGATAGGCTAGGGTTATTCTCTCTGGAGCAGAGAAGATTGAGGGGAGACCTAATAGAGGTTTATAAAATCATGAGGGGTTTCGACAGGGCAAATAGAGAAAAACTATTTCCACTCGTGGGCGAATCTGTGACTCGTGGTCACAGATTTAAAATAGTTTCAAGGCGAAGTAGAGGGGAGCTGAGGAGAATTTTTTTCACTCAGCGAGTTGTTCGAATCTGGAATGCATTGCCTGAAAAGGTGGTGGAGGCTGATTCGATAACAACTTTTAAAAGGGAATTAGATCTTTATTTAGGGAGAACAGGTCTATTAGGCTATGGGGAGCGGGCAGGGCAGTGGGATTAAATCGCTCTTTTCAAAGAGCCGGCACAGACTAGATGGGCCGAATGGCCTCCTTTTGTGCCGTAAAATTCTATGAATCTATGTATCTTACATTCCTTATTATCTAACTCTCTCTTGAAATGAATTGATGCAATGAAGACTTGCTTATGTTTGTATAAAAGTACATTCACAAGACAGTAGATGTTCTGTTTGTGCAACATTGCGCTGTGTGTGTGTCTGCATATGATGTTGTGTGTCTGTGTGTGGGTGTATGTGCGGGTATATGTCCATGCTGTGTCTATGTGTGTATGCGCGCGTGTGTGTATATGTGCATATGTGTACGCATGCGTATGTGTGCTCTGTGTGTGAGTATCTGTGTGTGTCAGTCAGATACAAAGCCAGTTGATCATGGTGATGTGCTTATGTGTGTGTGTGTGTGTCTCTGTGTGTGGGTGTGTTTGCGCGAGTATGTGTTTTTATTTATGTATTTGTGTGTGTGTTTATTTATGTGTGTGTGTGTGTGTTTATTTATGTGAGTGTGTGTGTTTCAGTATCAGACACATACCCGGCTGATCACGGTCACGGGTTTCCATGTGTGTGTGTGTTTATTTATGTGAGTGTGTGTGTTTCAGAGTCAGTCACACACCCGGCTGATCACGGTCACAGGTTTCCGTGTGTGTGTGTGTGTGTGCGTGTGCGTCAGTCAGATAGACAACCTGCGTGTATGCATTTGGTCGAGTGTTACACCAGGTCTCCTCCCACTTGACATGTCGTACATATCATATTACACACAAGCCCACATGTTACCCAGCAGTTTATTGGTTCACTGTTGCAGCGTCGGCCCTGGCACAGAGCCCAGAATTAAACCACTTGTTTGAAGCACAATTGCATGGCTGATATTTATATTGCAGGGGTGGGTGGATGGGGGGAGGGTGGGAGGGCTATGCGTATAGGGGTGCATGTTGGGGGGGTACAGGCGTGTGTGTTGGGGCACAGCGAGCAGGCGGAGAATTGTGTTGGGTGGGGGGAGGCGAGGGGTTTCTTGTGTTTGGGATAGAGTTGGTTGGGGTGGTTAGTGATTGATTGATTGATGGAGGGAGGGAGGGTTCGAGCGAGCTGGAAGAAAGTCAAAAGTGAAGGTAAGTGTTAGGGTGCGGTTGGATGACAATGGTGTTTGTGAGATGGTCAAACCAGGATCTGTTGGTTCTCTCGCTCCCTCTACTCCTTCTCCTCCTCTCTCCTCTCTCTCTCTGCCTGCCCCCTCCTCTGTAGATGTACAATAGCTTCCCCACCATCATGGGGTGGATGCCAGGGCTTCACAACAAAATGTTCCGTAACATGGAGTATCTGCTCAGCTTCCTAAAGGACATGAACATTAGCCACAAGGAGAACTTTCAGAGGGAAGATTTTCTCTGATGATTTGCTCCGCATGATAGAACATGACGCACACACACAGATATAGAGACATACACACATTGACAGACACAGACACACATACCACAAAAACAACTTAGATTTATATAGCGCCTTCCATGTCGGATGGCGTCTCAGAGCGCTTCTCAATGATGGATCCCGGGCCTGAGCCAGGGTGAGGGGGAAGAAGGAAACCAAAAGCGCGGTCGAAAAGCAAGGTCTTGAGCCGAGACCTGAAAATTGAAAGAGAGGGGGAGAGGCGAAGGGAGTGAGACAGATTTCCAGAGCCTCGGGGCACAGTGGCTGAAGGCACAGCTGCCAATGGTGGAACAATGGATTCGGTGGACAAGGGGGAGGCCAGACCCAGTTTATCAAAGGCAATGACAGTATAGCGAAGGCTAACCAATAAGCCACAGTAAGGAGCTCCTCTGGCTTAGTAGTTAGAGCACTTGTCTTGCAAGCTGGGAGACCAACCTGTGTTCGAATCCGTCAAGTCAGGGCGAAACCTTGGGCAAGTTTCCTTACTCCTCACACCTAATAATAATCCATCCAAAAAACCACAATAACACAATTTATCATTTCATTCCACGACTGTTGGTGGGACACTGCTGTGCGCAATTGGCTGCCGTGATTCGCCCACAGATATACAGTCAATTCACTTTACAATTTATTCTGTGAAGCGCTTTGGGACATCTATAAGATGTGAAATGAGCTATATCAAATGCAAGGATTATTCTTAATATGATGTGTACTGGTGTGAGGAGAGAGGAAGTTTGGAGAGGTAGTGGTTGTAGAGGATTGGAGGGATTTGAAAACAAGAGTGAGTTTCTTGAAAATGATCCTTTCCGGGACAGGGAGGGAAACCATCCTTTCCAGCAAGGAATGCGGGAATAGCAGAGTGAAATTTGGTGTGAGTGAGAATCAGGGCAGCAGAGTTCTGAAGTGGAGGGATTGTAGGATAGAGATCCACAATGTGGGGGTAGAGATGCTGAATGCTGGAGGGCTAAGGGTAGTGTAGCAAATGGTTGGGACCTGAAGCATGATGGTGTACAGGAGCAGGAGCGGACAGATTGTTTTGGGGCTTTGAGATAAAAGAGGTAAGGAGCAGCAAGTCCATCGAGAGCTTTGAAGCTTGGAACCAGGTTGTGAACAAGAGACAGTGAAGACGGAAAAGAACGTGAATGATTGGTTGCTGGAGCTTGGGCCCGGATGGGATATGAGCTGGAGAGTAATGAATAATCTGCAGTTTCTGGAGGGAGAGTTGGGAAGTGAAGCCAGCCAGCAGTAAGTTTTCACAGACATACATGTCTTCTGTATGGTGTTTGTAGAAAACATCTGTTTTCTGCCACATTTCGCCCGAAACTACACCATTACCACGCTTCACAGTATATCCTTGACATGTCTTGCCAATGTGATTGGTGTTGTATCAAATTATTAGTATTATTAATACCTGATTGGATATGTGAGTGAATTCATACTTCCCCAGTGAATCCTTCACCCCTAGTTTGCGAAGAGAAAGAAAAGGATTGCTATTCAGATTGGGACAAAATGGTCAGGTGGTCAGGCGGTCTCCTCACGCAGCAGACAGTGACAATACTTTGGGCAATGTATTTTTGTATTGAATTTTCCCTGATTCTGACCCAGGCTGTAACGAGTGTCATTCAACTGGTCACTGGCCTTGGACATTCCCAGACTGACGGGCTGTGTACAGGGGCACTGAGAGTATGAGATCTCATGAACTTTACCTGGATGTTGTGGGTGTGAATATTGACATATAGATGGGAGACTGTGCTCACTCTGCCCCCCACCCCTTGTTGTGTGTGAGAGGAGCCTCTCAGATCAGGGGGACATCTCCACACTCCCCGGCCACTGTCCTGGGCGCCCACAGTCAGGCGCTGAATAACCACAATTTGAATTTGCCGCCTTGTGTTTGTCCCAGAATGTGTGTCAGGCCCAGGACGCCCTGTGACTGGTCTGCCAATAAACTCTCATTGCTTCTCCCCTCCCCTGAGCCCCACACACAGGTCCTCAGGAGAAAACTGGACCTCAGGTCCAATTTTCTCCTCCGCCATTTTACTGGCTCCGTCCTTCAGGTTTCTAAGGCTGAAGAATAATTAATAATAATAATAATTGCAATTGATGTAGGTAGTGTTTTGCACATTTTATCAACGCCTCAAAACGCTTCACAAAATATACTATCAAGCCAATTGCACACATCAGTGTCCCACGAACAGTTGTGGATTGAAAATGATCAATTTGTATTATTGTAGTGTTTTTTTGGATTAATTATTATTAGTTTTGTGTGTGTGTGGAGTAAGGAAACTTGCCCAAGGTTTGGCCCTCATTTGCGGGATTCGAATCAAGGTCTATCGCTTGTAAGACAAGCGCTGTAACCGCTGAGCTGCAGTGATCAATAATCCCTCCAAAAAACCACAATAATAAAATTGGTCACTTCAATCCATGACTGTGTGTGGGACACTGCTGTGCGCAATTGGCTGCCGCGATCTGCCCACAAACATATATAGTCACCTCACTTTACAGTATATTCCGTGAAGCGCTTTGAGACGTTGATAAGATGTGGAAAGCGCTACATCAAATGCAAGGATTATTATTATTATTATTATTATTAGATTATAATAATGATCATCCTTCCTGCATCCTGTTTCTTCCATTCTGGATGTTGTACAGATTCACTGCTGTCACCAGCTGATCCCAGCCTCTCTTCAGCCCCAACAGACAAACAGACAATCAATGAATCAATGAATCAATCAATGAATCAATCAAAACTTACATTTATATAATGCCTTTCACGTCGAGAGAACGACCTTCCCTTCACAACCCCTCCCACCCCCTTTGTCCACAAACCCATCGCCGGGTCTTACATCACAATCCCCCCTGTGATGGCCTGGAGTATCAGCCTGGTGACATCATGGGGGGGGGGGGGGGGGGGGGGGGTCACTCTCTCTGTCTCCTGTCAATCACTGGTTACCTGGGAGACGGAGGGGTGTGTCTCTCTCTCTACTGTCCATCACTGGTTACCTGGGAGACGGGGTGATGTCTCTCGCTCTTTGTCTCTCCTTTCAAACACTGGTTACCTGGGAGACAGGGGTGTGTGTGTCTCTCTCTCCTGTCAATCACTCGTTGCCTAGGAGACGGGGGTGTCTCTCATTGTGTCTCACTCCTGTCAATCACTGGTTACCTGGGAGACAGTGACGCGAAGGCTAATGCGTCATCACGTGCTGAATGTCCATAATGGCGGCGGCGGCGGCGGAGACACAGGAGAAGGTGCGTGGTGTCTGTGTGCAGCCCGGACTGGGGAGAGACACACACAGAGAGAGTGTGAGAGGGAGAGAGACTGAGTGTGTGATAGACTGAGTGACTGAGAGAGACAGAAAGACTGAGAGTCTGAGCGAGTGTGAGAGAGAGAGAGAGAGAGAGACTGGGCGAGTGAGGGTGGGCGACTGAGCGAGTGTGAGAGGGAGAGAGAGACACTGAGTGAGTATGAGAGGGAGAGTCTGAGAGAGGGAGAGAGAGTGTGAGAGACTGAGAGAGAGACTGACAGAGAGTCTGAGAGAGAGACTGAGTGAGTGTGAGAGGGAGAGAGAGACACTGAGTGAGTGTGAGAGAGAGTGACAGAGAGTCTGAGAGAGAGACTGAGCAACTGTGAGAGACTGACAGAGTGTGAGAGAGGGAGAGAGAGTGTGAGAGAGACTGAGCGAGTGTGAGAGAGACTGACAGAGAGTCTGAGTGAGACTGAGCAACTGTGAGAGACTGACAGAGTGTGAGAGAGGGAGAGAGAGTGTGAGAGACTGAGAGAGAGACTGAGCGAGTGTGAGAGAGACTGACAGAGAGTCTGAGAGAGAGACTGAGCAACTGTGAGAGACTGACAGAGTGTGACAGAGGGAGAGAGAGTGTGAGAGAGACTGACAGTGTGAGAGAGGGAGAGAGAGTGTGAGAGAGACTGACAGAGTGTAAGAGAGGGAGAGAGACTGTGAGAGAGACTGACAGAGAGTCTGAGAGAGAGACTGAGCGAGTGTGAGGGACTGAGAGAGTGTGTGAGAGACAGGGAGAGACAGAGTGTGAGAGGGTGTGAGGGGGGCAGGCCCCATGGGGCAGCGAAGGGGCTACAGGAACTGTTCCCAGCTCGACTCATCACTAAACGCTGCTGGTGAGAGACACACAGAGAGAGAGTGTGAGAGAACACTGAGGGAGGGAGAGAAACACTGAGTGTGTAACAGAGTGGCTGTGAGCCAGGGAGAGAGAATGAGAGTCTGAGCAAGTGTGAGACTGAGCCAGTGTGAGAGAGAAAGGGTGTTTGAGAGAGCCTGAGCAAGTGAGTGTGAGTGACACTGAGCAAGTATGAGACTGAGCCAGTGTGAGAGAGCCTGAGAGAGAAAGGGTGTGTGAGAGAGCCTGAGCAAGTGAGTGTGAGTGACACTGAGCAAGTGTCAGAGAGTGAGTGAGTGTGAGAGAGACTGAGAGAGAAAGGGTGTGTGAGAGAGACTGAGCAAGTGAGTGTGAGTGACACTGAGCAAGTGTGAGAGATTGAATGAGTGTGAGATAGACTGAGAGAGAAAGAGTATGTGAGAGAGACTGAGCAAGTGAGTGTGAGTGACACAGAGCAAGTGTGAGAGATTGAGTGAGTGTGAGAGAGACTGACAGAGACTGAGAGAGTGTGAGAGACTGAGAGAGCGACTGAGCGAGTGTGAGGGACTGAGTGAGTGTGTGAGACAGTGAGAGACAAGAGTGTGGGAAGGTGTGAAGGGGTAGGAGCCAGGGGCTACAGGAAATGTTCCGAGCTCGACTGGTCACCAAACCCGCTACTAGTGAGAGACTGAGTGAGAGAGAGGGACAGAGAGAGACAGAGAGGGACAGACAGAGACTGAGCAAGTGTGAGAGACACTGAGTGAGTGGCTGAGAGACTGAGAAATAGAGAGATTTGGGTGAGTGTGAGAGAGACTGAGCGAGTGTGTGAGAGAGGGAGAGAGAGATTGAGTGAGTCTCCACTCCTCTGCACCCCACTGCCTCTCTAACCCCCTGTATCCCCAAAACAGCAACCGTTGCCTTTACTCTGGTTCTGGTCTCATTGTCCCCGAATACTCCTCTCCACCTTCAGCCACTACGCCCCGGAGCTCTGGAACTCCCTTCCTCACTCCCTTCGCCTCGTTCCCTCTCTTCCTAGTTTCAGGTCTCGGCTAAAGACCTTTCTGTTCAACCGAGCCTTCGGTCACCTTTCTCACCCTCCCCCTGGCTCAGGCCCAGGATCTGTTGTTGTGAAACACTCTGCGGCACTATCTGGTGTGGAGGGCTCTATATAACTCAAAGTATTTTTTGTTTCTACAGCCTGTGATACACACACACAGAGTGAGAGAATGTGTATGAGGGAGACCTACAATCTGAGATACACTCACAGAGAGAGAGACCTCCACATCATGAGATACGCAGAGAGAGAGTGAAGGTAAGAAAGAGAGAGAGAATGTAAGAGAGAGAGAGAACTGTCTACAGCCTGTGATACACTCACACAGAGAGAGATATGAGAGAGAAAAACCTGTGATATACTCATGCAGAGAGAGAGGTGAGAGAGACCTGTCTACAGCCTGTGATACACTCACACAGAGAGGGACACCCATACACATTCACAGGCCTTACACACAGAGTGTTGTGGGGCAGACACATACACATAGAGAGAGAGAAGTAGGGAAGCACACATATACACTCGCAGGCCTCAAGTACAAATAGAGTCACACACACACATGCACACACACAGGGCTGTGCACACAGAGAGAGAGACACATACAGAGAGAGACACACATATGCACTCACAGGCCTCTGTGTCTGACTCTATCTTTCACACACACAGGCCTCAGTCTCTGTTGATCAGAAATCACAGACTCACACGTAGTCTGTATGTGTTTCTCACACATTCACTGAGCGAAAGAGAGACAGAGAAAGAGAAAAAACAAACACACTGAGACAGTGTGAGATAAACACATATAGAGACACTGAGATACATACACCATCTCTCTCTGACCACACACTATGTGTGTCTCTGGTCATCTGAAATGACACACACATGCAGACATACACACACACATATTTGGCACTCACACATATACACTGGCCTCTCTGTGTCTCTATGTGACATACATGCAGAATGAGTTACACTGAGAAAGAGACACACACAGTGAGAGACATACGTCCATACACAGAAACGCGTTGTAAACATTCCCTCTGCCTCAATGTGTCTTTGTGTTTCTGAGACACTAACTTACACACACACAGAGAAACATTGACATCCTCTCTTTAGACTGAGAGACACTCACACAGAGACACTCACACAGGCCTCTGTGTCTCACTCTGTGTCTCTGGGACACACAAACACACTGAGAGAGACGAACATACACTGGCCTCTGTGTTTGTCTCTCACATACAGGCCTCTGTGTTTGTCTCTCACATACAGGCATCAGAAACATAGATTACACTAGACTTGCACTGATTCTCAAACACACAATCACAGAAACACTGTAACCCCCTCTCTCTGTGTTTCACTGTGTCTGATAATAATAATAAACCTTGCATTTGATATCATGCCTTGTCACGTCTTTGAGGCATCTCAAAGCGCTTCAAAGGATACACGATCAAGTAAAGTGACTGTCTGCTTTGTGAGCAAAATATGGCAGCCAATATGACTTGTCTGTGTGGTGTGTGAGCGTGTTTATGTTAGAGTGTGTGTGACTGTGTGTATGTGAGTGGGTGACTGTGTGTGGGTTAGATTCCCAGGTATTTCAAAATGAAATGTTGGGCAATTTTCCTCACTTCACACCCCTCTGTTTACCAGCAGTAATACTATTAATAATAAACGTTGCGTTTGATATTTAGTCTATATGTGTGTGTGTGTGTCTGTCTCACACGGTGTCTGAGTATATCTGATGCAGTAAAGAGGGTGGTGGTGTCTCTCTCTGTATGTATGTGACTCTCAGGAATAAAATGAGACAAACGGATGAAGAGAGAGAATTGTACGAGACAGAGACACAGAGAGAGTGAGAGGTGAGAGAGAGAACTCTCTACAGCCTGTGATACAATCACACAGATACATACACAGAGGCCTCTGTCTCTGAGACAAATACACAGAGAGAGACAGTCCTACATTTAAAGGTCTCTGTCACACACAGCCTCACACACACACACACACACACACACAGATACACACAACAACATTGTAGTTTCCGCCCAATCCAGGACAAACAGCCAGCACCGTCACAGCCCATCTGCAAACACAGCCCCCCCCCTCACACACAGTCCCCCCACACACAGACACATTCTTGCACGCACACACCCAAACAGCCCCCCTACTCACAAACACACAGCACACCCCTACCCATACACAACCACCCCACCCACACACACAAACAGCACCCCCACACACACAGAAACAGCCCCCACAAACACTCCAACCGCATAGCCCCCCTACATACAGCCATCACTATACATACAGCCCCCCACACACACACATCCTCCCTCACACACACATCCTCCCTCACACACACAGCCCCCCATCACACACAGCCCACGCCCTCCACAAACAGCACCCCCGCCACACAGCCCCCGTACCCACACATAAGCACACAACCCCTCCCACACACACAACCCCCCCCCCCCCCCCGCACAGACACAAACCCCACACCACACACAGCCAACCCCCCCACACACAGCCAACCCTCCCAAACACACAGCTCACACTCAACACACACTCAGCCCCCCCACACATACAGTCCCCCTCCCAAACATATCCCCCTGTCACACACAGAGCCAAACTCATACACACACTTTCGTCAACTCCCCCACACTCACAGCCCCCCTCCCACACATACACACACACACACACACCTACAACCCCCACCTTACACACAACCCCCGCACACACAGCCAACACTCCCACACACAGCCGCACTCACACACAATCACATAACTCACACACACAGCCTCCCCACACACAGCACCCCCACACACAGCTCCCCCCCACACACTCAGCCCACCCACATCCACAGCCCCCCTCCCACGCACACATCCCCCTGTTACACACAGACCCCGCCTCACGCACACACAGCCGCCACCCCGCGTACTGACACAGCCTCTCTCCTACACACACACAGCCCCCACATCACACACACAGCTGACAATTGGCACACATTCGTTTAAGAGAAGCGAGCCTTGATGTGAGTTGATCCAATTTTCACCTTTAAGTTAGACTTTGTCTACATATTTCGGTGGAGTGCAGTGGTTAACAATTTCCTCTCACACTCTCCCAGATTTGAAACAAGCTGGACACATTCTTCCCTTACTTTCAATAGAAAATCTGACAATTTTCTCCAGGTCAAAATGAAACCTCTCCAATAAGTAAGGTGAAGTTAAAAAGAAAAAAAAATGAACATAGTAACAGAAAGTATTTTACAAAACCAATTCTTGTCGTGAATGTATATTCTTCTCGCAATCAATTTAACTGGAGTGCGTGTAACTTACTTTCCTGAACTGTTTGCATTTTATTTTCAGGTAAGAATATTATTGGTTTTGAAAATATATTGTCTATCATTTGCTATTTTATTTATTGCGGTATGAGGTGCAGGTCTATGGTATTGGTCGTCGGATTGTTTTGTCATGCTACAGAATCCCGTAGCTTAGCCGTTGGGGCTCTCGCCTAACAACATAGAGACCTGGCTTTGATTCCAGGCAAGATACATAACCAAAAACTCAGTCTGATCCACAGTCAAGTAGATCTTGCGACAGATTTTGGACTAAAGGTTGAAGAGAACAAGAAAAGAGGATTCCTGGATAGAGTATAAAATGCCGGGATGCTTACTTGCTGATGGTGGGGCAAATAAAATTGTTTCCCAATTAATTTGTAATTTAGAACCTTTTTCACACTTTCTTAAATACTGAGCACAATGTTCTCAAATGTTAGAAATGTTAGAAACATGTGATTCCCCTTTAGAAAACAAATGAGGGAACGTAGCTTTACGACACTGAAAACGGTTGGATTTGAAACAATCTGATTGGAGTTACACAGGCAAATATTTGTATTTGTTGCCGCGTTCTGCCCACAAATATGCATTCGGTATTCCTTCTATCCTTCTCTAACCACGAACACCCCCAGCACACACTGCTCTGATCCCTATCACTTTTCCCCCTTTTGTTCTCTCTTTTTCTTCTCCCTACCTGGAAACCTACACTCTCCACACCCGTCCCACTGCTCTGTTCCCTACCTAGGGACGTTGCTGTATTCTGTGAGACGTTGACAAGACATGATGAACGCTATATAGATGTAAGGATATTTATTATTATTTGCTTTGCGCCATTCATGCAAATGGAAGCATCCAATAGACCGCACAACATGATTTGAACATCAGTAACGCTGGCCGTGGAAGTGGAATGTTATTTTATTTCTGTAGTTCTGATCACATGCTGAGAACACACAAGAACACAAGACAGTGCAACAATAAATTTAGTTTGCAAGAATCCGAACCCTCCATAGGTTTCCTACGAAACGAAATGGCCACAACTGAGCGTTCGGAAGGTCGCTGAGGGAAGAGAAGCTAAGAACATGAATTTTGAAAAAAATTCTACTACTCGTATGAAAACAAACATCTACTTGTGGGACTTTGCTGTTCTTAGGACACAATCGCCTTCAATCCCGAAAATTAATGAGAGTTAGAGAACGAAGGATGCAATATTAGAAGCACGCTTTAGCTAAACATACCGTGGAAGTATGTTCCTTTTGGAGGATAATGGGGCTTCACAGGGGGATGTAGGTGGGGGCAGTGATGGATGAATGAAATTCAAGACTTTGATAATGGGAATGATGTGTCAGGGTTCGTTTGCAACAATATCATGGTGTGCCTTAACGAAGGAGCGAGTATACCTTGAACTCAATCCCCTGAAACATATTGAACCAAGGCAACAGAGGTAGGAAAGGGTGTGGAAATCCAGGCGTGAATTGGGAACAGAGGTTTGGATATAAACCTCACAGTTTGTGGCACAAAATAAATAGATTGCACAAACTGTTGCCTCATCAGTTACGTTTCGGTAAAGCATTTTCTCATTCTGGCATCAGTGAATGTATTAACTTTAAGGGATATTTAGCTGCTTTTTTCAATTCCTCTCTGAATTTCGCCTGGGTCACAGCATAAATGCAAGTGTTGGTGCAGCAGCTGAGAAGTAATAGCATGGATCCGGATTCATACAGAACATAGACTGGATCATTATAGCCAGAGTAAGAAAAACGCTTTGCAATTTGTCTATATATGTAATATACAACATATGTCATCCATAAACTTATATAACTCCCTGATATAGCAAACAGAATTACAATAGATTTCCTCCTGTTGATAATCTCAGGGTCATTGTTGATTTCAGTGTTGTTGGTGAGCAGATTCCTGCGGACTCTGTTTGCGTCTAAGATGTATCTGATGGTCAGAATGTTGAACAACAAAATCAGAACGAAAGCAACACAAGGGGTTAGTATGGTGAAAGACCAGGAAAAAGCTTCCCAGGCAATCGAATCATAGAAACTTTCCTTTGGCTTACAGAACCAAGGTAAATTATTAATGATATACCAAGGCTCATATGTAAAATACCATGGAATGTTTCTGAAACAGCTCAGAGCGCAAACTGTTCCAATCACCACAGCCGCTGTTCTCTCCGTGCAGTATTTAATTTTCAGCTTCTGACAACAAATGGCTACAAAGCGATCAAACGTGAAGGCCACTGTGAGCCACACAGAGCAGTCAGCGGCTCCACAAAGCAGAAAGGTTTCCACCGAACACACTGGGGTGAGGTCCAGGAAGCAAACTGGAAAATAAAGATAATTCAGTCGACTCAATATCACGTCGCTGATAATAACGAGGAGATCGGCTGATGACATGGAAACCAGATAGTGAGTGATGCATCTGGAGAGACCGCACTTTCCCCGAGATAAGATCACAATCGCAGTTATGTTAACTGTAGGGAAGGAAGGGAGATACAAGTCAGCAAGTGTCCACTTTGCCTGAAACGCTAACACGAATGTATCAAACGTTAAAAACAATCAATGTAATATAAATAATTGATTAGTTTACTATCAATGTTTGCCTGAACCCGTTCGTCTTTCGAAACACATGTTCACGCTTTCCTTAATCACATGGTCGATCGTATATTAACAAATACGTTTTCCAAATTCATTCTCCCATCTAGAAATAAAATATCGGTGTCTATTCCTACGAACCAAATGTGTTGTGCAGAAATTTTCTTCATATGATTTTCATGTCTAGTCAGCTTTCGCTAAAGCCCATCCTTGGGCTATGAACTTACAGTGTTGTCGCTCACTGCAACAGAAAGCTAAGTGAGTGCTGTACTTTCTGTGGTCTGATGAAATATTAAACTGAATTTCTATCTAATTGTAGATTTAAAAATAATATAGTATTATTATTCAGCATGGAAGGGAATTCACCCCGTTGCCCTGGCTAGTATTTCATTCACTAAAATTGATGATTTTTTCTCCAGCTAACGCATTCATCTACAAAATGCACAGTCACTGGTTGCTTCAGAAAATACATCAATATTCTTGGACAAATCCTCCTGACAGGAAAGTTGTTTTGCTTAACACATTCGTTTCTAAAAAAAAACGAGATCTATAAAAGTGAAATGCAGTATAGGAAAAAAGAGCTGCATTGGTATCGTCACAGCATTGCCCACAATGTCATAGAGTATTTCGTCAAACATATTCACAAGAATATTGCAATTTTTTGTACTGTTCATTAGCTTTTCTAATGTAATAATCGAAGATTGGTTTTCAAGTATTTGGATTAATTTAATTCCATCGTTGTTCTAACTTTTATTTCCTGTTTCATAGCCCTGATGCTTTTCCTCTGTTCGAATGCAGAAATGATTGCAAAGTATTAATGACGGCTTGCTGGATAGAATTAAGCTGATATATTATCTTATATGCCAACAATGTTCCAATTAATGCAATTATGAATTTCCATCAAATAAAGGATAACACAAAAATTGCACAAACAATTAAATGTGGTTAAATTGATAAGTCTACCACAATGTTGGGATTTCTGATCCCGAGTTTCGAGCTATGATTCGACAATCCAATACGATATATTAAAGGTGAATATAAATAGAGTGGGTACAAGATGCATTAATTTTATAACATAGATATCTAAGGAATTATATTAGCTGTTGTAGCCGTCAGCCACAGGACACCACCTTCTCCTCTTCTCTGGAACTCTCGACCTTCATCTCTATCTCTATCTCTCCGTTATTTTTCTTCTAACTTCCCTTACGCAACTGTGCACTAGCTAAACACTTTTTCCAAGTGCTCCTTTCCTAGCGACCCCTCCCCACTTCTGGTATGGCCACGAACTCCTGTGTGTATATACTTTGGCTAAATTAAGAGATTGATTAGATTAGGACATACGTCGTGTCTGTCTGTTCTATCTTTCTGAAGTCATTAATAATCCGTTGACCCAAAAGTTATGTTCCCCTCTTATCAATACCTCGTGACGGTAACATGAGTTTCTGCCTTAAACTGTCTGCTCATTCGTTGGGCTTTTTGAGAATAGCTTGCTTTTGTTTCAATGTTTTTTTTTGGTAGGTCCTGACCGAATTTCAAGAGTTACTGTTGAATTGACAATGCAACATAAACGGTTTTACCAGGTACAAACCCGTATCTTGTATCGTTACCTCTAGGGAATGTGGTTTTCTCTGGTGCTCATAGAGAACTGAGCACTTCTCTATGAGCGTGACCCTTTCCAAGGCTCCCGTTATTTCTTCCAACCAGAGCGAACCAGATGTTGTTTGTCCCATGAATGTCAGTAGTTTATACATTTTATAATTATCCATTACTTATTCGACTATATTTACGCTATCATATCTATATTCCAGCAATAGGAATAGAGGTTTGAAGAGGTATAGCGATAAGGTAGAGCAGCACAAATTTGCGAGAGCTTGTACAAACGTGATGGGTCAAAGAGACTCCTTATGCTCTACATTGCTGTAATTCTATGAAAACCTCAGGAGAAATTGTCTAACCAAGTATAGTACATTCTAGCAAGTTCTACAATTTTTCTACTCTATAATGTTCAGAACTTAGCATATTGTTGAATTTAGTTACAGTATAGAATCTCGTTGTTTTTTCGTTCAAATATGTATTTAAGATATGTACCAAACGTTTAAGATTTCACAAAGCTATTCGTAAACTGATATCCTAAGAAAAATAGAGTTTATTGCTCTCCATAAACGATGATAACAGAAATACCGATCTAAGTTCAGTGCTTTTTCCGAAAGGCTGAATAATTTATATTCCATACACTGATTTTGTGAAAACATACCTGGAACACCAACAACAGCCAGAATAGGATAATAAATATACATTATCTGAAAGATTGTGCCTGGTTGATATACCTTCTCTGAAAAAATGTGATATCTCTTCATGTTGAGTTTACAATAGAGTGGACTGATACAAAGACATTAGAACGAGTCTGATTTATACGAGATGGAAGCCCCACCAGTCACAAATCCCAGCACATTTCCTGTAGCTACGTCACCAACATAATCCCCAGTTAATTGAACACAGGTTTCCTCAAGGTGAATGTGTAAACAGAGTTTCGCTGGATACTGCATACCAGATGAAGCGTTTAGCAATGGAATAACAGCATCAAGTCAATCCACGGTGGTGATCTTCGTTAATTTGCTGCTCGGCATACGGGCAGTTCTCAACGCTAATGTATAATTAATAGGATACGTCAAGTGCAATTAATGTGATATATACCACCCTGGTATCTACATAAAATTTTCACTGCTTTCATTCTTCAGTGAACCAAATTAAAAATATGAATAATTCTTGAAGTTTACCAAGCTGTGTTTCATTCTCGTGGTGTCTCCTAGTTTAGCAGTGGATGCATTTTCAATTTTAGTGTATTTTCTTGGCGAGCTATTTTTCAATTTACAAATTTAACTGCAGTGTCAATTGCCCAAATTTAATTTCTCAAAAAGCGAGGTCCTCATTCCCATAACCAAAGAGGCCTAATAATATACAAATTAGAAATTCACATTGGCAATGCTACCTTGCATCCCCTCTCTCTCGAATGATAACAGCAATAAAATTGTATTTGTGTAACTACTTTCCCAAGGGTTGGATGTCCCATAACAAATGTACCAATGCTTTGCATTTCAAACTTTAGTTATTGTCAGTGAGTCGGCAGCTGTGAGGGTGCTCTGCCGTATTTAGGTGGATTTAATGCTGCACTATATTTGAACTTTTTTTAAAGGTATAGATATATGAATAAACAAAGGATGATGACTAGCTTTATTTTCAAATGATTGAAAGATTCCTTCCAAAGACTTTCACAGTTTGACATCAAGCGATTGTGCTATTCCAAGGCTTCTGCTTGATTGACAAATGTTTCATCAGTTACAGCGCACGACTTACAAGCGAGAGAACTGGTTTCATTTCTATGTGAGAAGAAATCTTTGGAAAGCTTCATTACTTCACGCAACTGACAAAAATCTACTGAATAAAAATATATATTTAAAAATTGTTCTTTTCGTAGAATCATAGAATTTTACAAAAAAGGAGCCATTCGGCCCATCTAGTCTGAGCCGGCTCTTTGAATAGAGCAACTCAATCCTACTTCCCAGCTCTCTCCTTAACTTAACTTACCTGCTCTCCCTATATAAAGATCTAATTCTCTTTTAAAAGCCGTTACCGAATCGGCCTCCACCAGCTTTTCAGGCAATGCTTTCCAGATTGGAACAACAAGCTGAGTGACCAAATTCCTCCTCAGCTCCCCTCTGCTTCGTTTTGAAACTATTTAAAATCTGTAACCACGAGTCACAGATTCGCCAACCAGTGGAAACATTTTTTTCTTATTCACACTATCGAATCACCTCATGATTTTGTAAAACTGTATTGGGTCTCCTCTCAACCTTCTCTGTTCCAAAGAGAAGAAACCTATCTTATCTTGCCTTTCTCCATAACTGAAGTCCCTCAATCCTGGTAGCATTATAGTAAAACTTCTTTGCACCCTTCCCAATGCCTTAATATCCTTTCGGTGGTGTGTTGACCAGAATTAGATACAGTACTCCAGTTGATGCCTAACCAATATTATACAGAGGTTAGTCAGCACTTCCTGACTTTTGAAATCTATACCCATATTTATGAAGCCTCCTATTCCATACGCCTTCTTAACGGCTTTCTCTACCTGTCCTGCCACCTGCAAAGAGTCGATAACACAAAACCCCAGGTCTCTCTGTTCACTTACACCTTTTATATTTGTATTATCAAGACTATATTGCCTCCTCTCATTTCTTCCCAAATATATCACATCACACTTCTCTGCATTAAAATTCATCTGCCATGTGTCTGTCCACATTACTATTTTATCTATTTCTTCTTGCAGATCGTTACTATCCTCTTCACTATTTACTATTCTCCATAACTTAGCATAATCTGCAAACTTGGAAACTACGTTCACTATATCCATTTCCATGCCATTAATATATATTAAGAGCAGTGGTCCCAAAATCCATCACTGCGGGACTTCACTGCAGAATTCCCGCCAGTCTGAAAAGCAACCGCTCACCCTAACTCTCTGCCTTCTGTTTCGCAGCCAGTTGTGGATCCATGTTGCCTTTGTCCCTTTAACGACGTGGGCGTCTATTTTTCTAAAAAGCCTCTTATGCGGCAGTTTGTCAAATGCCTTTTGAAAGTTCAAGTAAACTACATCAACTGTGTTACACTCGTCCACCCATTCCGTTACCTCATCGAAGAATTCTATCAGATTTGTAAGGCAAGATATGCCATTATCAAATGCATGCTAACTATCCTTCATTACCCTACATCTTTCTACGTGAAAATCTATCGTATCCCAGATTAAACAGTCTAGTAGTTTACCCACTACCGACGTTAGACTGACTGGTCTTTAGTTCCAGGGGAGTAACTCTTATACAGGGGAGTAACAATAGCAAACTTGCAGTCCTCTGGTACCACACCTGTGTCCAAGGAAGATTGAAAGATTGTGGACAGAGTCTCTGATATTTGCTCCGGTACTTCCCTTAGTAAGTTTGAATACATCCCATATGGACCGGGTGACTTATCTTCCGTGAGCGCCGTGAACCTATTTTGTAACACCACTCTGTTTATACTAATTCTATCCATTTCTCCTACCCTCTCCTCCAATACTGTAGCATTGACTGCATCCTCTTCGCCTGTGATGTCTGATGCAAATTAGTAATTCATTACTTCAGCCATGCCCTCAGCCTACACACTCAGATTTCATCCGTGGTTGAAAAAAACCTTACCCTTTAATGTGCAATGCTAATTGTTTTTCATGCAGCCATTTTGCACCTCTAATTTCATTTTTCATTTCTCTCCTCCACTTCCTATATTCAGCTAAGTTGACCAGAGTATCTTCGGCCTGCCTCTCGTCAGAAGCCTCCTTTTTTGGGCATTATGTTAATTCCAATTGCCGTAGTCATCCAGCGAGGTTTGGATGCCCTACATTGTATCTTTGTTGGAATGTGTTGGAGCTGTGCCGGAACTATCTCTTACCTGAAGACGGCCCACTGCTCATCAGCTGTTTTACCTGCCAATTTTCGTTCCAGTCCAACGCAGCTAGGTCCCGCTTTAACTCACTGAATTAGTCTTCTGCCAGTTGAGTGTCTTAGAATTTGAGTGTTCCGAATCTATTTCAATAATTACTCTGAATCTACTAATGTCTTGATTGCTTTTCCCTATGAGATCACCTGCAGAAACCGGTTGTACTTGCCCCCACTTCTTTCTCCATTGCTAGATCCAGCACTGCTTCCTTCCGTGTTGGACTGGAAACATACTGATCAAGACAGAGGTGTTGTACAAATTTGATGATTTCTTCTCCACACTTTGCACTTTACACTACTATTCTTCCACTCGATTTGGGGATAATTGAAGTTACCCATTATCACAACGCTATTGGTTTTAAATCTTTCCGAAACCTGCAAGCAGATCCGCTATTCAATCTCCTTTCCACAATTTGGTGGTGTACAGTATACTCCTAACAGTGGAACTGCACTTTTTTTTCCCTTATCTGCAACCAGATAGATTCGGTTTTGATGCCTAATTCCAACTTATTCCTTTGTTAGGCTGTAACTCAGTCCTTTATTAAAATTGCCACCCCAGCACCCACTACATTTATCCCTTCTTTAACTCTCCTGAATATATTATGGCCAGGAATATTCGTTTCCCATTCCTGCCCTTGTTTGAGCCAGGTATCTGTTAGTGTAAATACATTATATCACCTTGCAGCAACTAGAGCCTGCAGCTCACCAATTTTATTTGTCAAACTCCGCTCATTTAAATGCATGCATTCCAAGACAGAATTCGCCTGCTCTCTATTTTTCTACTGTCCTACACCTACCCCTGTACCCAATTTTTACCCCACTCTTATATGCACTGCTGTTTGCATTCCCAGCCCACCTCAAAATTAGTTTAACGCCATCCTCCCTACAGAGTTAGATAATCTCCCTGCAAAAACATTGGTCCCAGCCCCGTTCAGGTGCATCTTGCAAAGGATCCATCACCCCCTTATACAAGACTACATAATGCATTTCGGAAAGAAGAGTAAGAAGAGGACTAGGGTTAAGCTAGGGATAACCCTAACACTAACCATAACCCTAACCGTAAACCTAACCCGAAATGAAACGGATGGAGCAATGTCAATCTTAGTGAAGGAAAAGAGAGGCTTGGCTTTTAATATAAGTACATTTTTGAATGTGAAATAACAGGTAGATAAATCTGCTAAAAGCGTATGCGATATTAGGTTTTACAAATCGGGGAGTAGGACACAACATTCAGCATGGTACATTGGAACATTTAAAAAGACTGGTTAGGCCCCAGCTAGCGAATTGTGTTCAGTTCTGGGCAGTACAACTCACAAGGCATTGGAGAGCATAAATAGAAGATTTACCAGGACGGTACCAGGAACGCGGGACTTCATTGCTGAGGAGAGGCTGGATCAGCTAGGATTACTTCCATTGGATCATAGAAGGTTAAGAGGGAATCTAATAAAGTTTTCAAAATCATGAACAAATTCGATGGAAAATCTAATTCCACTGGCAGGTCTGGTTGGTAACCCAAGGACACTGATTCAAATTAGTAGATAAAGGGGAGCAGAGGTTGCGAGAATCGTGTTCACACAGTGGGCTGTTCAGATATGGATTGCATAGTCAGTAGTGGACCCAATTTTAATTGCAGTAAGAGATTTACTAGAATGTTACCAGGAATGCGTGACCTCAACTATGAGGAAAGTTTAGAGAGGCTAGATTTATTCTCATTGGAACAAAGAAGGTAGCGAGGAGAACTACTAGAGGTTTTCAAGATCATGAGTGGATTCGACAGGGTGAATCTTGAAAAACTGTATCCATTGGTGGGTGTACCAGTGACTCGTGGTCACAGATTTAAAATGGTTTCACGTTGAAGCAGAGGAGAGGTGAGGAGTATTTTTGTTCACCAACGAGTTGCTTGAAACTGGAGTGCTTTGCTTGAAAAGCTGATGGATGTCGATTCGGTAAAATCTTTTAAAATCTGGGGTTGAGAGAAGTCTCAACGTCTGGTACTCACAGTAAAATGTGTTTATTCGGGTTTCCCAATGAACACAATGATAAAGGAGTCGAGCTACGTCTCAAGTACAGTGCCAGACCATACCAAGATGATGAGGATGGATAAACAAAAGGTGAATACCAGTGATACTCCGCTATAGTTACGGATAACTGACCTGGGCAAATGATGGAAAAATTGGGGTATCATCCAAAATTAGATTTAGAGAACTTTCGGAAAAAGACATAAATATTCAGTGTTGGACAGATTTGCTGAGACCACGAAACAGGAGACTTGGAAGCACAATACATCTGCAGAATACCTGGGTAGCAATATTTGTGCTTTGGCTTCGTGTTATCGTGTTTAACTTTTGATTCATATTTTACCGTGTCTAACCGCTTCCATTTAATTTTTTGATTATTCTATGATAAAATGTTGTATTTCGTATCACTTGTCAAAACTTATCACTGTACATTTAGTAAGGATTGTGTTGGATCATTATTTCGAACTCTCGGGATCGGAAATCCCAACAAAGTGTTAAAAGAATAAAAGAATCAGTGCCTTCCAATGTAGTGAGTGAGTGAGTGAGTTAGTTAGTGCGTGAGTGAGTGAGTGAGTGAGCGAGCGAGCGAGTGAGTGAGTGAACGAGTAAGTGAACGAGTGAGCGAGCGAGTGAGTGAGTGAGTGAACGAGTAAGTGAACGAGTGAACGATTGAACATGTGAGCCATAGAGTGAGCTGGAAAGACAGTAAGAATGCGAATATTATGGGTGTTTTTAGAAAGTAAATTTTGATCAAGTATGTCCCCGCCAAAAAAAGAATCCATCTCCACTTTTTACATTCTTTCTTACGGGGCATGTATTCGCTTAGCGTTGTTTCGCAATGATTGGGTGATGGGTGAGCGAAATTTTGTGCATCTCAAAAGATGGAAATCGAAAATCTAGGAAAGCGATCGGTGTTTATCTGTCACTTAAACCCATGGTTCACACCGACCCGCTTGTGTTGTGGAAAGATTAAATTTGATTGTGCATTTTTCTGCAAATCCTATCCCCTCTTATTCGCTAGCCTGCGTGGAGGGCAAGGTTTGCTTTCTGTAGAATCCTGTGCTCTATGCGCAGTGAGCCATTTGCTGTTGGTCTGCTTGAAATAATAATAATAACAGTAAGAATATTGATAGTCTTTGTGTTTGATATAGCGGCGTTTCATATTTTATCGACATCTCAAGGTGCTTCACAGATTGCACAGTAAAATGATTGACTGTGTACTTGTGGACGATATGCAGGAGCCAACTGCCCACAGCAACGTCCACAAAAACAGAGGTGACTTCACATGCTCAATTTTTTGGGGTGAGTTATTACTGGAGACTGGCGATCCGTCGGAGTTGGAAGAAGGCGGTGCAGCTGAGGGAGCGGATGTGGAGGAAGACGGACAGTTGGGGATCGAACCTGACGCCAAGCTGCCGCACGGGTTCGAAGAATTTTAGTTAATAACGTTTGTCGTCATCGTCAATCTCAATCGATGTAAAAAAAAAGCTGCATGATGGCAACATGACATGGTTTCCATTCTCAAGTAGACAGTTCAGGACTGGAGAAAATAAACGCAAAAGCGAATGACACTGGCGATGAGTAAATCATTTACAATCAAACTGTCTCAATAATTATACTTTACTTAGCAAACTGGCATGTTAGCATCTTCTTGATCTCTTCTCTAAATTTGCTCTGAGTCAACACATAGATACAAGAGTTTGTACAGGAGCTCAGTAGCTGAAGCATGTATCCAGTTTGTTGGACGATATACGCAGTGCTAATGTCTTTCGGTTTATAGTGGTAGTTTGCAATTGACCAATTTAAAGAATGTACAATACTTGTCACCCACAACAGTACGAAACTGCCGGATATAGCGAAGAGCAAAATGATGGATTTTCTCCGTTTCTCCATCTCGGGATTATTCTGGTTATTCCCACTGCTGTCACCCCGAATTCTCCTTCGGGCTCTGCTGGCCATTAAAATGTGTCTGACCGTCAGGGCGTTGACGATGGTAATGAGAACGGATACTATTACAGGACTGAACACACGGATGCACCATTGGTAGTATTCCCAGAACAGTGAAGTGTGAAAACTGGGTTTTTTAATGCAATATTTTGGTATATTATCAATGACAAGCGGAACAAAAGTAAAATAAATTGGAATGCATTGCACACAGCTGAGCAAACACAGTGTTGTTATAACCAAACTGGCCGTTTTTACAGAGCAATATCTGTTCTTTATTTTCTAACAACAAATGGCGACATAGCGATCAAAGGTGAAGGCGACTGTTAGCCAAATAGAACACACAGAGGCAGATATCAGCAGAACTGATCTCAAGCTGCACACTGGAGTGTAGGACAAGAAGTTGAAGGGCAGATACATGTTGTTGATGCGATTCAGTATCACATCGTTGATAATTACCATTAGATCTGATACGGCCATGGCCTTCATATAGAGAGTGACGAGTTTGGAGAGGCCACACCTTCCCCGGGACAGGATAATAATTGCCAGCACATTCACTGAAAAAAAAGAGAAAAAACTTGTGCCAACAATTGTGACAACAATACAATTGAGCACTGATTAAAGAACACTGACAGCAATAACATCAGAGCGGAGGAGTAAACGCCCCCGAGTTAGTGGGTGATACCTGTCAATCCCACAACTGATCCACAATGTGGTCTTGAACTCTTGTCCGATCCGAAACCATAATAGCCTCATGGCTGAGCAGGCGCGTCAAATGATTAGAATCATGTTCATGAATTGAAGTTGCCACGTCACGTTTTGTTGCAAAAATCTTTGTGACAATTCATCAGATTTCTCCAGAGAGCAGAAAATAAAAATGTATGTGTATATATACAGAAATATGTAGACTATTTTGATTAATTGATATCCTCAACAGAAAACAAAACTATCTATTCCCGTGGTTGTTTTATATGTGGTGGCGGTCATCGCTGAGCTACCGGACTCCAGAACTTTCAATAATAAGCACAGATACAATGAGCCTCACAGCTTTCTTTGAGGAAACGTTCTATGTTTCTCCGAGACTGACCGTTTAGCTGCTACATATGATGGCTTAACAAAGCATATCACCGTCTCTGTCCTGAAATGCTTATCTGCATCTAACACAGCTCAGGCATCAAAATAATTCTGGATTTGTATAACAAAATCCGGGTAATATCGTAGCTTCAAATCAATGGAGAGCAGGTCCACTTTAACACCACTACAAGCATTGACATAGTTCTATTCAGGCCAGCGGCTCACAGAGTGGAGGCTGCGAAATATATTCAGGGATTTAATACACAGCCCAAAAATGCACGTAAGTTAATTTTGCAGTATATATTGTGAAGCGCTATGAGACGTAATGATACTTATCTTAAGGGTTAGCATTTGATATCACGTATTTATCGTCTTCTCGACTGTGTCTCAAAGTGATTCCAATTCCCCTTTTCCAATGCCCTCCTCGCCGGTCTCCCCTGCTCCACAATTCACAGTGTTCAGGCCATTCAGAACTCTGTCACCCACAATCTCACCCGCACCATACTTCGCTCACTCATTATCCCAGTCATTGTCAGACTTCACTGGCTGCCTGTCCCAGAGAGGATCGATTTCAATATCTTCACACTTGTCTTCAAATCTATCCACTCCTCTGCACCCCCTACCTCTCTCCTCAAGCCTTCGCTCCACCTTGTCTGACCTCCACAATATCTCCCGCTCCAACCTCGGCGGCCGTGCCTAAGGTCGCCATGCCCCGAGGCTTTGGAATTCAGAATATACTGTAAAGTGAATTGACTGTCCATTTGTGGGCGGAAATGCGGCAGGCAGCACCAGTACACAGCAGTGTCACCACAAACAGTCCTGGCTTCAAATGAACGATTTGTTATAGTTTTTTTAGTCGTATTATTATTAGTCATGTGGAGAAAGGAAACTTGCCGAAGGTTAATCCCTGACCAGGCTAAATTGGAAATAAGGGTCCCACGTTTTCAAGAGGAGTGCTCCAACACACTGAGTTAAGTAATCCACATCTAGAATACGTGAAAAGCTGTATATCAAATGGAAGGATTAATATTATTATTGTTATTATCATCTCTGTTGAATTGGGAGAATTAATTCAGCGTTTTATACGGGCTCTACAACAGTTTACATTTACACAGGAAACTTCACAAGGGGTAGTGTCCCGGTTCGCTTGATAATAGCGGAGACTGGCACTGATCCACCGGGAGGTGAATCTAAACTTGATCGAAATGGAACGTCTTCGGGTGGGGTTCGAGTGAAGTGACAAACCCCAGTGATTGTGTGAGAGACTTTCAGAGCTGCTGAGTGTACTTGCTGCAAGCTATGCTGCACAGAATGGGTGGATGTCACAGGCTATGTAAGCAGGAGGCTGGAGCCAGACGAATAGAGGTAAAGGGTGAAGGGGAATGGGCTCTCCAGGATTCTGGTTAAAATTAGAGAATTGCCAGGGCATCTCACATCCTGATTGTTTGGTGCACCAAGATCTCATTGATCTCATCTTTCACCGCACGATGATCACAACCCTTAGTTATCTTACGTTACCGTCTACCGCATTCCTCCAACGTCCCTCCGACGTGAAACGCGCTTTATCAATGTAATTTTGTTGTTGTTGTAGTACTTGTTTAAAATTGCTGCACCAACTGTCCCCTCTGGATCAGCCTACAATACGTCCATCCCGTCTGCAATAAAAGACGCACCATCCAAGAACGTACTGAGACGAAAATATCAACCTTTTCCTCCTAACGAAAACTTGGGTCGCTCCGTGCTCCAACCTTACCCCTGACAGAAGCTACATCAGGCGTCTACACCTTCCATCGTATCTCACTGACAAATCGCCACGGTGGAAGTGTAGCTGCTAACGACCTTACCTCTCTTGACCTATCCCCCTTTATCTCTGCCATCATTCCCTCATTTGTGCAGCCTTCATATGTATATCTCAAAATTCACCTCAACTATTGCGCCTCGAAGACCTCCTCCAGGTTATAACCCTCCCGCTCAGCTCAGAATACTTTGTACATTCACTAACAATGCCCTGATTATCTTCCTCTGCTAAATTCTTCTCCTTGATTTACTCACTGAAATGTTCTCACCAAATCCACTGTATGAGAAAAAATGACTGCCAATCAATTAACAATCGGGTTTCTACTTTCTGCTTGTGTAAATATAGTTTGAGTGGAATACGGAAACTGGTCGAAAGTTTCGCACTGCTGAGCATCGACCCATGGATCTCTCTCTTACGAGCTGAGTGTTCTAGCAACTTAGCTACTGGTTCTTCCAAATAAAACATTTTTCATACAGTGGTGTCCTCTAGCGGAGTACACCACTGAGCGGAATGAACCTTGAACAAATTTTCTAACTTAATTGGCCTCTGCTTACCATGAACGAAGTAGGAATTAGGTGGTCAGATGATCTTTGAGCGGTTAGCGATGCCACATTGACATGGTAAATTGTTGTACAAAACGCAACGATTATTAGCATTCCATTTCATGTATATGTTCATAATTCAGTACTTCATAACATATTATTTTCGAAAACAAAACTATTTATCTTGTGTTTGAAAAAATCACAATACTTCCTGGTTTCTCCGTCTCCGAAGCTAATCTACTCCTTACATTCACCATTCGGTCAATGTAACAGTGTTTTCGCAGATTAATTCTGAATGTGCCCCCCGGCGTCTAATTGCAGGATGTTACCCCTTGTCTTACGTTTTTCTTCATTTCACTAACCGCCTTTACAGTTTGCCAAACTGAATCAGACCTGCTTCAAACTTTCCAACTCAATAGATTATAGATCAATTGTATAATAATAATAATCCTTGCATTTGATATAGCGCTTTTCACATCTTATCGACGTCCCAAAGCGCTTCATCGAATATACTATAAAGTGAGTTGACTATGTATATTTGTGGGCGAATCGCGGCAGCCAATTGACCACAGCAGTGTCCCAAAAACAGTGGTGCAGTGAAATGACCAGGTCTATAATTTTGGTATTTTTTGGGCGGAGGTATGATTATTAGGCGTGTGGGGTAAGGAAACTTGCCCAACGTATCGCCCTGACCTCTCTGCATTCGAACACCGATCTCTCCCGCTTGGTCTCCCCTGGTTGCAAAACAAGCGCTCTAACCACTGAGCTACAGGAGCTACAAAAGAGGTAACCAATAAGTTCTCGTCGTGGAAACAATCCGGCCCTTAAAGCATGAGAGAAAGATGATGAAAGAGACAAAGGCGGAAGGAATCTGATGTCTGTATGTATTACCAGGTACACCAATAACTGCGAGAATTGGATAGTAAATAGCTTCAACGTCAAAAATTGCTGGATTCCCCATGTTTGAGTGAGCAAAGTGTGCCTATCGCTGTGAGTCACACGCTCTCCGACAATCCGAAGGTAAATATAAACGCGTTACTATTTATAGAGAAGATACTTGGCTCTGGAGACACCTAGGTAAATTATGTCATTGTCATTTTCCTTAACCACGCTTCTTTGAACACGCGTCTAAAATTGTATCAAAGAATAATCCTTCAGTTTAATGTAGCACCCTCTCAGATCAACATTGCATCTTAAATTGCTTCATTCGGACACGGTGCTGTGAAATTAATATTCTGTACATCTTGTGAGCGAACCACGACAGCATATCTATCACGGGTGTCCCACTAATAGTCGGCGATTGATTGACTAATTTATTATTACTATATGTTAATTAACCTTTCCTCCGTTATGCAATCCGACAATCGACTAACATACGCTTGCTACTTCCTGCTAGTTAAACAAATGCGCGAATTGTAAGGAAACTTGATGGATAATCAAACCCAGTTCTCTGGCTTTTGAGAAGAGTGTTCGAACTACAGAGCTGTAGGAATCAATAAATTATTTTGAGAAGCATACAGCACATAAGCATCTTGTAGAATACGGGGACGACATAAAGATGGAGAAAGAAAGGACATGGTGGATGGATAGATAGAGATTTTTCTGAGTTTCGGTATTGATTCGCTAGAAGTGCGGCCAACATTGGTCGAAACTTTAACTCGAGCGACTGCAGAACGCCGGAGGCAGTTCAATCCGTAGAAATATAGAATAACGTCAGAGCATACAGCTATTTGGAAAGGAGTGTGAGGAGGTGTATTTGGAAAGTGAAGAATGCCTCGTAGAGTTGGCAATCAGGCAAATTGAGGACACGGAGGAAAACACAGAAACGTATGCACAATAGTGCGGCCTCATCCCATCCATTATTATTGCAGAGCTGATCTGTAACTCAAGTCTAATTTGCCACACTCACGATTATCCGTTAAAAAACTCATACCTATTCACTTGTAGAAGCACCGGGAATCTCCGGGAACACCCAGCAGGTCATGTAGCATCTGTAAACCAAAGAAACCGAGTTAGCATTTCGGATACATGACATGGCGTCAGAATTGTGGCAGGCTGGGAGCGAGAGGCTTTTGAGGAATCAAATAGGTGATGTGTGTCAGGACACCGAATGCGATGGGGACAATTGGGGAGAGGACAGAAGATGACGGTTGGAGAGATGTTTATGCTGTGAAAAACAACGGCAAGGTGTGGGGTGGAGGGTGGGTGGCTGGGATGTAACATAAATTTAGAGAAGAATTAAAGAAAATGCAAAACGAAGATGGGGGAGAAATTGCAACAGATCAGGAAGACTAGCGAGAGAAAATCTGTTTCCCGAAACGATTGATGTCATAATGATCACAGAAGAGGGGATGAGGACAGTGAGCTATTATGGTCTGAAATGGCTTAAATCAATATTTGAGATGAGAGCGCTTTGAATATCTATCCATTCGAGTGTTGAGGAAGTGAACAGCTTCAGCACCCACAGCATTTTGGGGCAGAAGATTCCAAATCTCTTATTACTTTGTGTGAGAAGCTACCTACCAATTTAATTCCTATGTGGTTTAGCTATAATATTCAGATAGGTTTGCAAAATCTCAACCAGTTTCCACCCAGCTCTCTCACCTCAATGGATTAGAGACGCGATTCATATTTTATCCCTATTCGCTGGGTAATTGTTCTGGTGTTTATTGGATACCCCATACCAGAGCCAATATATCCTTCGTGAGGAACGATAGCTATAACTGAACTATAATAGGTCGAGTCTATCCAATGATCACATGTAGAATTTAAACATAATTTTCACTACTTTATATTCCGTTTTGCTTGAGTGGAAGGGCACCATGCCACTTATCTGGTTAGTAACAGTCTCTAACTCTTAACCTGTTTTCGAGATTTGTGTACATTGGCACCCAAATTCCTTTAATCTTGTACAGTTCATGGATGCTTACAAAGTTGAAAATATTTTCTATGGCTATTTTGGGACACGTAGTGGACATGTGCTGTTCTCCGCATTGAATTGATTTCCCACAGTTCCCCCCCACCCACAATTAAACTATCTAATACACTGTGTATCTGTATGCTCTCATCCACGCGATTTACCGTGGCACCTGGGAAAAACTGTCAATTGCAATTTTAACTTCGATTCTCAACTCTTTCTTTTGATAATAAATAGCGGAATGGAAAGATGTCCAATTTCCTTCAGTAGCCCAAGTCGAGTCAACGATAGACGTTCTCTGATCCATCATCATTGTGGGTTCTTTGAATGTTAATAGTTCCAATTTGAATAATCGCACATGAACGCCATATTTCACAAATACTTCCTGACTTTCTGTCATCACGTTCGTATTTCTCCAGACGGCTTTAACAGGGTAGAGTTTATAGTAACTGAAGATGAGATTTATTCTGTTGTCATGGATTCAGTAAAGGTTTTCGGTGCACTACCGTTCGTTAGAACTGAAAAAACTGGTTAGAGCTCTGACGAAGGATCGTGATCCAGTAAGATTGATTCAAATTGGCTAAATGGTAACAATCAAGAATATTGTGAAAATGTCACCTAATCATTCAATTAAAACCTTCATTTAGATAGCTCCTTTCAATTCGAGATACCGTGCCATGGCGCTGCACAGTAAATTAGGGACAAAAATAGGGTCGGTGTGGGGGATGGTGTGTTCGGGGAAGGATGAAGAAGAGTACAAATTGACTGTATATTTCTGGACGCAACACGGCAGCCAAATGGCGGAGAGCAGTGTCCAACAAACAGTCTTGGAAATGGAGCCAGGAGAAAAATGGGGGAAAGATAACAAGGGGAGGGGTCTGAGCAGGGGAGAGGAGAGCAGGAAAGCCGACTGTAGATTTGTGGGCGAAACTATCTTACTTATTCCAAGATACTTGGAATATCAGCAGTAAATCAGTGCATTCCAATTCCTCTCTAGGCTGTTAGAACTCATGACCATGACCCGCGGGATGGTAGATTCCGTGCATTGGGATAATAGAGGGTGGAGGGCAGGACAATTTGAAAGGCAGCCAAAGCAACAAATGAACGCTACTGTGTTGGGAAATTACGTGAAGGTGGCAAGAGTGCGATTGAGACTAATGGAATAGAGATCCAAAATTTGAGGTCTAATAGCTGACCGTTTCATCGGGGATCTGGGAGGTGGACGTAGAGCAGACGATGTAATGCTGAATGAACAGCGTCGATAGATTGCGAAAAGTCGATCAGACTTTGTCAAGCTTGGTTTCTCCTTTGTAAAGCCATATTGACTCTGCTTTATCATGTCTTGGTTTGCCAATTAACACTTGTGTCAGGATGGCGCAATGCTTGAATGGGTTTGAAGGCGAGGATAGGATTGAACTCTCTCCTGTATGGGATGGGGAACCATTGGCAAGACGTGGGATGATGTGGACAAAGAGCAATTTGCTTACAAATGGATCGTATAAAGATCAGTCTTGAATATTTTCAAGGAATGACCATGTAAAGCCATTGGTTAGAGCATTTGTCTTGCAAGCTGGGGAGTCCAAGCTGGGGAGACCTGTGTTTGTATCCAGGCAGGTCAGGGCGAAACCTCCACACGCCTAACAATAATCCGTACATAACAAACTATAATAATAAAATTGGTCATTCCAATCCACGACTGTTTGTGGTGCCTGCTGTGCGCAATTGTCTGCCACGATTCTCCAACAAATATACAGTCAGTTCACTTTACAGTATATTCGGTGAAGCGCTTTGGGACGTTGATTAGATGTGAAAAGCGCTATTTCAAATGCATGGATTATAATTATTGATAGTAATATTATTGACTCAGGCTTGAGAGTGGTAGCACTGAGCCACATTGCCACACCAATGGGTATTGCGTTTGAAAACGATGGAAGGAGAAAATTTAGCAAAGCAATTAATGTTGATTTGTCATTAAACCCTTGGTTCACATAGAATGGCTTGTGCTGTAGAACGATTTAATTTGATTGGAAATTTCTCGGCGAATTCTATGCGCTCTGAGTCGCTAACCTGTGTGTAGCACGATGTATAAATACAAGGATTTGCTGTTTGTGGAATGCTGGATCTGTGGGCAATGAGCCATTTGCAGTAGGACTGATTGGAATAATACGATTAATCGTAATAATAACACATGCGTTTGATATAGATTCTTTTAAAATTTATCGACGTCTCAAAGCGCTTCACAGATTGTACTATAAAATGAATTGACTGTGTATTAGTGGATGATATCCTGCTGTCATTTCCCCAGAGCAGCGTCCCCACAAACAGTGGTGGTTTCAAATGATCAATTTACGTGGGTGAGATATTGCTGTCGACGGGCGATCCATCGGACGTGGAGTAAGGCGGTGATAGTGAGAGACCGTATGTGGGGAAGGAGGGACAGTTGGGGTCGATCCTGACGCCAAGCCGGCGCTTGGGTTCTGAGAGTTTTAGTTGATGTCGTTTGTCGTCATCGTCAATCTCAAACGATATAAAAGCTATATGATGCCAACATGACACGGTTTCCGTTCTCAAGTAAACAGTTGGAGACTGGCTAACATAAACGCAATAGCAAATGACACTCGCGATGTGGAAATCATATACAATCAAACTGTCTCAAGAATAATACTTTAATTAGCAAATGGGCATTTTAGAATCCTTTTGATCTCTTCTCTAAATTTGCTCTGAGTCAACACAAAGATACAAGTATTTGCACAGGAGCTCAGTAGCTGAAGCATGTATCCAGTTTGTTGGACGATATACGTTGTGCTAAAGTTTGTCATTTTATATTTGTAGTTGACAAGTGACCATGTTAAAGAATGTACAACTTTTGTGATACACAAAAGTACAAAAGTGCCGGATATAGCGAAGAGCAAAATAATGGATTTTCTCCGTTTCTCCATCTCGGGATCATTCTGGTTATTCCCAATGCTGTCACCCCGGATTCTCTTGCGGGCTCTGCTGGCCACTATAATGTGTCTGACAGTCAGGGCGTTGATGATGGTAATGAAAACAGATACTATTACAGGATTGAACACTCGCATCAACCAGCGGTAGTATTTCCAGTACGGTGAAGTGCGAAAACTGGGTTTTTTAATGCAATACTTTGGTATATTGTCTCTGACAAGCGGAACATAAGTAAAATAAAGTGGAATGGATTGCACACAGCTGAGCACACACACTGTTGTAATGACCAAACTGGCCGTTTTTACAGAGCAATATCTATGCTTGATTTTCTGACAACAAATGGCGACATAGCGATCAAACGTGAAGGCGACTGTTAGCCAAATGGAACTTATAGAGACAGAGATCATCAGAACGGTTCTCAAGCTGCACACTGCGGTGTAGTACAAGAAGCTGAAGGGGAAATACATGTTGTTGATGCGATTCAGTATCACATCGTTGATAATAACCATTAGATCTGCCACGGCCATGGCCACCAAATAGAGACTGACGACTTTGGAGAGGCCACACCTTCCCCGGGACAGGATTACAATAGCCAGCATATGAACTGAAAAAACAGACAGAGAAATTTGTGCTAACAATTGTGACAACAATATCATTCAGCTCTGATTAAAGATTCCTGATAGCAATAACATCAGAGGGGAGGAATAAACGCTCTCGAGTTAGAGTGATACATGTCCATCCCCCGACTGATCCACCATGTGGTCTTGGACTCTTATCCGAACCTAAAACACAACAACCTCATGTCTGAGCAGATTCGCGTCAAATCATTCGAATCATGTTCATGAATACAAACTGCTGCGTCACGTTTGGATGCATAAAGCTTTGTGACAATTCATCAGATTTCCCCAGAGAGCAGAAGGTACAAATGTATCCATATGTATATAGTGATTTTGATTAATTTATATAATCTTTAGAAAATAAATCTTTTTTTCCCCGCGGTTGTTGTATATTTGTCAGTAAACACTGAGCTACCGGATTCCACAACTATCAACAATAAGCACAGATACAATGACCCAAACAGCTTTCTGTGAGAAAACATTCTATATTTCTCCGAGACTGACCGATTAGCTGCTACATGTGATGGTTTAGCACAGCACATCATCGTCTCTTTCCTGCAATGTATTACACTGGACATGATTATCTGCATGTATCGCAGCTCAGGCATCAAAATAATCCTGTGACGGTATAACACAACCCGGGTAATGTCGTAAATTCCAATCAATGGCGAACAGATCCACTGCAACACAACAACAAACATTGATATTGTGGTCTTCAGGCCGGCGGCTAACAGAGTGGAGGCTGTGAAAGATATTCAGGGATTTAATACACAGCCCAAGTATCTGCAGACAATTCACTTTGCAGTATATTATGTGAAGCGCTTTAAGACGTAAGAGTATTAGTCCTTACGGTTATCCTTTGATATCGCGTTTTTAACGTCTTCTTGATCGTGTCTCAAGTGATTCTAATTCCTCTTTTCTATTGATATCAAATGCAAGGATTATTATTAGTATTTTTATTATTATTGTTGACTCAGCCGTGAAAGTGGTACCACTGAGCCACACTGCCATAGCTTTGGGTATTGTGTTTACAAACCACAATTAATTATGAACAGAATACATAAAAACGGAATCAATTGCAATAAAACACTTGAATTGGGCACATCTTAAATAGAATTGGAGACCACGTGAGTGACCTTCGGTCTTGGAATGGATGATAAGAGACACTGAGACTGAGGGAATACTCAAGGTCTTTTAACCACACAATAGAATATGTGTTTTAATCGAGTTTGCCAATAAGCACGATGATAATGGTGTCGAGTTACATCTCAAGGACAATAGCAGCCCATACCAAGATAAGGAGGATGGATAAACAACTGATCAATAGCACTGATACTCCAATCTGCTTACAGCAACCAGACCTGCGCAAAGGACAAAGGGAAAGATGGTATAATTCGGGTACCATCCAACCTTAGAGATAGAAAACTTTTGGGAAAACACGTGAGTATTCAGAGTTGGAGAGAGTTGCTTAACCCAGGAAGCCACAGACTTGGACATACCATTCATCTGCAGAATACCTGGGAAGCAGTATTTGTACTTTTGCTTCATATTATTGTGTTTAACATTTGATTCATATTTTTGTTGTATCTAAGCTCTTACTTTGTGTTGTTGTCTAATGTTTTATGATACACTGTTGTATTTCGTATCGCTTGTGATCTGTAAATAACTATACATTTATTGAGGATTGTTCTCTCATTATTTTGAATTCTCGCGATCGGAAATCCCAAGAACGTGCTAAAAGAATAAAAGAATCAGCGTCCTCCAATGTGATGAGTGACGAGTGATTGAATGATTGAGTGTTTGAGTAATTGAGTAAGTGAATGAATGAGTAGTGAGTGAGTGAATGAGCGAGTGAGTGAGCGAGTGAGTGAGTGAGCGAGCGAGCGAGCGAGCGATGGAGCGAGCGTGCGAGTGAGTGAGCGAGCGTGTGAGTGAGTGAGAGTGTGAGAGTGTGAGTGAGTGGGTGAGTGAGTGAGCGGGCGAATGTGTGAGTGTGTGCGTGAGCGAGTGGGCGAGTGTGCGAGTGAGTGTGTGGGATGAAAAGGCAGTAAGAGAGCGAGTTTGATGGGTGTTTTTAAAAAGTAAATTTTGACCATGTATTTCCCCCCCCAAAAAAATATCTCCAGTTTTTACTCTTTCGTACTGGGGGAGTTATTCAGTTAATGTTGTTTCGCAAGGACTGTAATGGGGAGCAAAGTTTGATACATCTCAAAAGATGGAAGTAGAAAATCTAGCAAAGCAGTTGGTGCTTATTTGTCATTTAAACCCTTGGTTCACATCGACTAGCGTGTGGTGTAGAAAGATTTAATTTGATTGTACATTTTTCTGCAAATGCTTTGCGCTCTGAGTCGCTATACTGCGTGGAGGGCGATGTAGAAATACAAGCGTGTGTTGTCTGTGGAAACTTTTGCTATTTGTGCAGTGAGCCATTTGCTGTTGGTCTGTTTAAAATAATATTGATAACAATAATAATAATCTTTGCATTTGATGTTGCGGCTTTTCAAATTTTATCGTCGCCTCAAATCGCTTCACAGAGTTCACTTAAAACATCCATGAATTGGATGTATATTTACGGAAGATATGCTGCAGCCAATTGCGCACAGCAGTGTCTCCACAAATAGTGGTGGATTCAAATGTTAAATTTTTTGGGGTGAGATATTGCCGGAGATGGGCCAAGCGTTGGAGGCGAAAGAATGCGGTGCTGGTGTGGGACGGGATGCGGAGCAGGAAGGACAGTTGGGGATCGTACATGTCGCCAAGCTGGCGCACGGGTTCGAGAGTTTTATTTCATAACGTTTGTCGTCATCGCCAATCTCAAACGATGTAAATGCCACATGAGGCCAACACGACATGGTTTCCATTCAAGTAGACAGTTGGGGACTGGATAAAATAAACGCAATAGCAACTGACACTGGCGAAGGTGAAATCATTTACAATCAGACTGTCTCAATAATTATATTTTAATTAGCAAACGGGCATTTTAGAATCTTCTTGATCTCTTCTCTAAATTTTCTCTGAGTCAACACATAGATACAAGAGTTTGTACAGGAGCTCAGTAGCTGAAGCATGAATCCAATTTGTTGGACGATATACGGAGTGCTGATGTCTTTAGTGTAATAGTGGTAGTGTGCAACTGTCCATTTAAAGGATCGTACAATACTTGGCATCCACAAAAGTACAAAACTGCCGGATATAGCGAAGAGCAAAATGATGGATTTTCTCCGTTTCTCCATCTCGGGATCCCTCTGGTTATTCCCACTGCTGTCACCCCGGATTCTCCTGCGGGCTCTGCTGGCCACTAAAATGTGTCTGACAGTCAGGGCGTTGACGACGATAATGAGAACTGATACTGTTACAGGATTGATCACATGGACCAACCATTCGTAATATTTCCAGTACAGGGAAGTTTGAAAACTGGGTTTTTCAATGCAATATTTTGGTACATTATCTATGACAAGTGGAACATAAGTAAAATAAATCGGAATTGATTGCACACAGCTGAGCACACATACTGTTGTAATAATCCAAATGGCCGTTTTTACAGAGCAATATCTGTGCTTTATTTTCTGACAACAAATGGCGACATAGCGATCAAAGGTGAAGGCGACTGTCAGCCAAATGGAAGATAGAGTGGCAGAGATCAGCAGAACGGTTCGCAGGCTGCACACTGCAGTGTAGGACAAGAAGCTGAAGGGGAAATACATGTTGTTGATGCGATTCAATATCACATCGATGATAATAACCAACAGATCTGACACGGCCATCGACACCATATAGAGAGTGACGACTTTGGAGAGGCCACACCTTCCCCTGGACAGTATTACAATTGCCAGCACATTCACTAAAAATAGAGAGAGAAAAAAGTGTGAAAACAATCGTGAAAATAATATCATTGAGCTGTGATTAAAGAACACTGACAGGAATCACATCAGAGTGGAGGAGTAAACGCTCCCGAGTTAGTGGGTGATACCTTTCAATCTCCTAACTGATAAACCGTATAGTCTTGGTCTCATGTCCGAACATAAAACATAACAGACTCATGGCTGAGCAGGTTCGCGTCAAATCATTCGAATCATGTTCACAAACACAAATTGCGACGTCACTTTCGGATGCATAAAGCTTTGTGAAAATCCATCAGATTTCGCCAGAGAGCAGAAGGTACAAATGTATCCATATTTATATTGATTTTGATTAATTCATATCCTCTTCAGAAAACAAATATTTTTATCCCGTGGTTGTTCTATATGTGTCGGTCAACACTGAGCTTCCTGAGTCCATAATTTTCAACAATAAGCACAGATACAATGACCCTCACAGCTTTCTGTGAGGAAACATTCTATAGTTCTCCGAGACTGTCTGTTTCCCTATTACATGTGATGGCTGCACACAACACGTCATCCTCTCTTTCCTGAAATGTTTAACACCGGACATGATTATCTGCATGTAATGCCGCTCAGGCATCAAAATAATCCTGGGTTTCTTTAACACAATCCGGGTAATGTCGTAACTGCCAATCAATGGCGAGCAGGTCCACTTTAACACAACAACAAGCATTGACATGAAGCTCCTCAGGCTGGGGGCTAACAGAGAGGAGGCTGCAAATTATATTCAGCCATTTAATGCACTGCCCAAAAATATACATAAATTCACTTTGCAGTACATTTTGTGAAGCGCTGTGAGACATAATACTATAAACCTTAATGGATAGCATTTGATTTCGCGTATTTATCGTCTTCTCGACTGTGTCTCAAAGTGATTTCAATTCCCCTTTACCAATGCACTCCTCGCCGGTCTCCCCTGCTCCACAATACACAGAGTCCAGGTCATTCCGAACTCTGCCACCCACATTCTCACCCGCACCATACTTCCCTCCCCCATTATCCCAGTGCTTGTGAGACTTCACAGGCAGCCTGTCCCGGAGCGGATCGACTTCAAGATCTTCACACTTCGATTTTCACTCTTCAAATCTTTCCGCTCCTCTGCATCCCCCTACCTCTCTGATGTACGCTCTTCTCAAACCAGCTCCCGTTGCTTTCGCTCCACCGTGTCTGGCCTCCACAATATCCCCCGAATCCTCCGCTCCAACCTCGGTGGCCGTGCCTAAACCCAACATGCCCCGAGGCTTTGGAATTCAGAATGTACTGTCAAGTGAATTGACTGTATATTTATGGGCGGATTGCGGCAGCCAGTACCAGTACACAGCAGTGTCCCCACAAACAGTCCTGAATTCAAATGACCGATTTATTCTAGTTTGTTTAGTCGTAATATTATTAGAAGTGTGGAGAAAGGAAACTTGCCGAAAGTTAATCCCTGACTAGGCTAAATTGGAAATTCGCTTCCACGTTTTCAAGACGAGTGCTCCAACCCACTGAGTTAAAGGACTCCACATCTATAATACGTGAAAAGCTGCATATCAAATGGAATTATTATTATTATTATTTTTATTATCACTGTTGAATGGGGAGAATTAATCCATCGTTTCATACTGGCTCTATAACAGCTTACATTTACACAGGAAAATTCGTTAACCGTAGTTTCTCGGAGCACTTGATAATAGAGGCGCCTGACACTGAGCCACCGGGAGGTGAATGCAAACCTGATAGAAAGGGAACGTCTTCGGTTGGGATTTGAGTGAAGGAGCAAACCGAAGTGATTGAGTGAGAGACGTTCAGAGCTGCTGAGTGTGCTGGCTGCAAGCTATGATGAACAGAATGGATGGATGGATGGCACAGGGTATGTGACCAGGAGGCTGGAGCCAGACGACCAAAGGTAACGGGTGAAGGTGAATATTTCGATGGGATCCAGGTTAAGCTGTATGAGTTTCCAGCGCTTTTCACATCCTCATTGTTTGTTGCACCAGGATCCTGTTGATCTGATCTTTCGCCACACCAAAATCTCAACGTTACCGTCTCCTGCATTCCTGCGACGTCCCCCCGACGTCAAAGGCGCTCTAACAATGTAATTTTGTTGTTGTTGTAGTACTTGTACATTTGTAAACTTGTACTTGTACTTTTCCGCACAAACTGTCCCCTCTGGATCAGCGAACAATATGTCCACTCCCTCTGTAATAAAAGGCGCATCATTCAAGAATTTGTTGAGATGAAAACGTCAATCTTTTACTCCTCTCGAAAACGTGTGTTTCTCCTTGCGCCAATTTTCCCCCTGACAGAAGCCACACCAGGCGTCTACACCATCCATCGTACCTCACTAACGAATCGCCACGGTGGGATTGCAGCTTCTAGCGGCCTGGCCCCTTTTGAAATATCCCCCTTCTCCTCGGACATCATTCCCTCCTATGTGCAACCTTCAAATGTATATCTCAAAAATCTCAGAATCTATCGAAATTCCAAGCCCTCCTCCAACTTATACCGCTCTCACTCTGCTCACAACACCTTGAACCTCCACTAACGATGTCCTCCTGATCTACCTCTACTAAGTTCTTCTCCCTACTTTTCTCCATGGAAATATATCATCAAATGCACTTACTGAGAAGAAATGACTGCCAATGAATTAATAATCGGGTTTCTAGTTAATGCTTACATAAATATATATATCACGTGGAATAATGAAACTGGCCGAAAGTTTCGCACTGCTGGGCATCGAACCACGGATCTCTATCTTACGAGCTGAGTGCTCCAACAAATCAGCTACTGGTTCGTCCAAATAAAACATTTTTCACACAGTGGTGTCCTCCAGCGGAGGATATTCTAACGTAATTTGCCTTTGCTTTCCAAGAAGGAATTTGGAATTAGGTGGTTAGATGATCTTTGAGCGTTTAGCGATGCCACATTGACATGGTAGATAGTTGTATCAAACGTAATGATTATCAGCATTCCATTTCTTGTATATAGTCAAAATAAAGTACTTTATAACATATTATTTTTCTGAAACAAAACTATTTATCTTCTGTTTGAAAATATCAATGCTTCCTGGTTTCTCCATCTCCCCAGGTAATTTACTCCATAGATTTACCATTCGGTCACTATAACAGTATTTTCGCAGACTAAATTTGAATTCTCGCCCCCCCCCCCCCCCCCCCCCGGCGTTTAATAGCAGGATGTTACCCCTGGTCTTACGATTTCCGTCATTTTACTAACCGCCTTTACAGTATGCCAACCTGAATCATACCTCGCTTCAAACTTTCCAACTCAATAGATGATAGACCAATTGTATAATAATAATAATCCTTGCATTTGATATATACATTGCCAGGCTCCGCAACTATCTTACCCCCCGCGCTGCCGAAACACTCGTGCACGCGAACATCACCTCGAGGCTGGACTATGGAAATTCACTCCTCGTCGGCCTCCCCAGTTCCTCCATTCACAGGCTGCAGGTCATCCAAAACTCTGCAGCCCGTGTACTATCCCGCACCCTCCTCCGCCACCATATAACCCCCACTCTCGCCCGTCTCCACTGGCTCCCCATTCTCCGGAGGATCGAGTTCAAGATCCTCGTCCTCACCTTCAAGGCCTTACACGGCCTTGCCCCGCCCTATTTAACCCATCCACTTTCACCCTACAAGCCCACCCGGACCTTCCGTTCAGCAGGACTTGGCCTGCTCCAAGCCCCCCGCCCGAACCACCCCACCATCCGAGGCCGGGCCTTCAGTTTCTCCGCTCCCACCCTATGGAATGCCATGCCCCAATCCCTCCGTCTCGTTTTTTCCCTTTCCTCTTTCAAGGCCGGTTTTAAGACTTTCCTCTTCGACCGTGCCTTTTGTTCCACCCCGAAGTTTTCGACCTGCCCTTCGTGTTTCACCCCTTCCCAAACACTCCCCTCCCAGCTCGGGTCACACGCCTCCTTTGCAGCGCCTTGGGACATCCTCCCATCGTGAAAGGCGCTCTATAAGTGTAATTTGTTGTGGCTGTTGTATTTGTAGGGCTTTTCACATCTTATCGAATTCCGAAAGCGCTTTACCGAATATACTATAAAGCGAATTGCCTGTGTAGATTCGTGGACGAATGGCGGCAGCCAATTGCGCAGCACAGTGTCCCACAAACAGTCGTGGATTGAAATTGCCAGTTATACAATTGTGGTATTTTTTCGGCGGAGGAATTATTATTAGGCGTGTGGGGTAAGGAAGCTTGCCAAAGTTTTCTCCCTGACCTGCCTGCATTCGAACACAGATCTCCCCAGCTTGGTCTCCCCAGCTTGCAATACACGTGCTCTAACCACTGAGGCACAAGAGCTCCACAAAAGCTAACCAAGACGTTCTCGTTGTGTAACCTCTCCGGCCCTTAAAGCATAAGAAAAAGATGAGGAAAGAGACAAAAAGGGAAGGAATCTCATGTTTGTATGTATTACCAGGTACACCAATAACTGCGAGAATTGGATAGTAAATAGCTTCAACGTCAAATATTTATAGATTCCCCATGTTTGTGTGAGCAAAGTATGTCTATCGCTGTGAGTCACACGGTCTCCGAAATTAAGAAGGTACATGTAAGCGCGTTACTATTTATAGAGAAGATACTTGACTCTGGAGACAGCTGGGTAAATGATGTCATTGTCATGTTCATTAACCACGCTTGTTTGAACACGAAGTCTGAAACAGTATCAAACAATAAGCCGTAAGTTTGAAGTAGCACCTGTCACATCAGCATTACATGCTTCATTCGCACACTGTGCTGAGTACTTAAAAGTCTGTATATTTCGTGAGCGATTGGCGACAGCATATCGATCACATGCTTCCCACTAATAGTCGGGCATTGATTGACTAATTTATTATTACTATTTATTGGCTCAAAACTCCTCCCTTATGCAATCCAGCAATCGACGAAGATACGAGGCGTGCTATTTACTGCTAAGAATGGAAACTATTATAAGAAGCAGACTAAACATATACAACTTCTAGCGCACAGCGCTGACCTGAAGATGGAGAACGAAATGTCAATGTGGATGGATAGATTGAGAATTTTTCAGAGTTTCGGTGTTCATTCGCAATACATGTGGCCACCAATGTTGCAAAGTTTAGCTCGAGCCACTGGAAAAGGCCAGAAGCTGTCGTATCGATAGAAATATAGAAAAATGTCAGAAATACAGGTAGTTGTAAGTTTCTCCTCAGCTGCCCTCTGCTTCGTTTTGAAAATATAATCGAATCTATGAAGACGAATGACCACTAGCGACTAGTGGAAACATTGTTTTCTTATTCACCCTGTCGAAACACCTCATGATTTCACAAAACTCTATTAGGTCTCCTCTCAACCTTCTCTCTTAGAAAGTAAATAAACCTAGCCTATCCAGCCGTTCCCTATAACTGAAGTCCCTCAATTATGTAACCATGCTTTGCACCTTCATTGCACCCTTTCCAATGCATTCACAACCTTTCTGTGGTGCGGTGACCATAATTGAACACAGTACTCCAGCTGAGGCCTAAGAAAGCTTTGTAGAGGTTAGTCAGCACTTCCTGGCTTTTGTACTCTATACCCCTATTTATAAAGGCCAGTATCCAATATGCCTTCTTAACGGCTTTCTTTACCTGCCCTGCCACCTTCAAAGAGTCCATGATAGAAATACAGAAAAATATCAGAGCACACAGGTATTTGGAAAAGAGTGTGAGGAAGTCAAGTTGGAAAGTGAAGAACGCCTCGTTGAGTTGGCAATCAGGCAAATAGTGGACATGGAGGAAAACACAGAAACGTATGCACAATAGTGGAGCCTCATCCTTTCCTTTAATATTGCAGATCTGATTTGTAACTGAACTCCAATTAGCCACCCTCTGTAGTATCCCTCTATAAACTTGCCTGACGCATACCTATTCACAAGTAGAAACACCGGGAATCTCCGGGAACACCCAGCATGTCACGTAGCATCTGTACAGAACGGAAACTGAAATAGCATTTCGGATGCATGACATTGCTTCAGAATTGAGGCATGTTGGGAGTGAGAGGAGTGAGAGGGTTTTGAGGAATCAAACAGGTGATGGGTTTCAGGACACCGAAGGCGGTGGAGATTTGGGTACGTGGACATCCAGATTCCTTTGATCGTACACAGCTCTTGGATTCACAATAAGTTAACTATATGTTGTATTGCTATTTTGGGACACGTAGTGGATATGAGCTGATCTCCACATTGAATTTCTTTTCCCACAGTTTCGCCCACTCAATTAATATATCTAGTACACTTTGTATCCGTGTACTCTCCATTACATGATTCACCGTGGCACCTGGGAAACACTGTCAGTTGAAATTTTACCTCCGATTCTCAGCTCGTTTGCTTCTGCTAATAAATAGCTGTGTGGAAAGTCGTCCAATTTCTTTCAGGAGCCCATATCGACGTCACCCATAGACGTTCTCTTATCCACCATCATTATGGGTTTGTTGAATGTTAAAAGTTCCAATTTGAATAGTCGCGCATGGCCCCCACATTTCGCAATACCTTACTGATCCTCTGTCATTACGTTCCTCTTTGTCCAGAGAGATGTGGCAGGGGAGAGAATTCAGTAACTGAAGATAAGATAACAGATTTATTCTGTCGTCAAAGATTCAGCAAATATTTTTGTACACGTCCATTCGTCAGAACTGAAAATTAACTGAGGTCTCACGAAGGTCCTCTTAGATTAATTCAAATTGGTACAATGTTGACAGTGAAGAATATTGTGAAAATGCCAACCAATCTTTCAAATACATCTTTCATTCATATAGCTCCTTTCAAATCGAGAGGATTTCCCACGTCGCTCTACAGTTAACTAGGAATATGGGCACGGTGGGGCGGAAGTGGTCTGGGCAGGATACAGAAGAGTAGAAAATTTGACTGTATAGCTCAGGGCGAAATGCGGCAGCCAAATTTTGCACAGCAGTGACCGACAAACAATAGTGGATGTGGGGACAGGGGAAAAGTTGGGGGAAAGATGGCAAGGGGAGGGGTCGGAGATGGGGGAAGGAGAGCAGGAAAGACGAATGTGCATTTGTGGGCGATACGAACTGTTGTTACTTATTCCATGGTATTTGAAAAATCAGCAGTAAGTACGTGCATTCCAATTCACATCAACGCTGTCAGAACTCGTGACCATGACCAACGGGATGATAGATACCGTGTATTGGGATAACAGAGGGTGGAGGGCTGGAAGCATTGAAAAGCATCCAAGCAACAAATGAATAGTGTTTTGTTGAGAAGTTATGTGAAGGTGGCAAGAGTCATAATGAGACTAACGGAATAGAGATCCAAAGTTTGACGTTTGAAAGCCTGACGGTATCATCGGCGATCTGGGAGGTGGACGTGGAGCAGACCATATTATACTGAGTGAATAGCGTCGATATGTTGTTAAACGGCTATCAGTCTATAAGAGCATTGTTTCTCCTTTGTATATCCATGTTGACTCTTCCTAGTTATGTCTTGGTATGCCAAGTACCAAGGCTTACCAAGGTGCAAGGCTTCAATGGATTTAAGGCGAGGACGGGATTGAACCTTATGTGGGATTGGGAGCCATTGGCAATGACGTGGGATGATGTGCACACAGAGACTTATGCTAAAAAAAAACTTATCCATGTTAGTCTTGAATATGTTCAAGTACTGAGCATGTAAAGCCTTTCCTGACAACCTCATAACTTCACTGCCCTCTGAGTAAAAATGTGTTCCTCAACTCTTCGCGAGAAAGCCGACCCCGAATGCTAAAACTATGACACCCTAGTTATAGTTTCTCCACCCAGTGCAGACACTATTCAACTTTTTTACGTCCCTTAATGATCTTACAGTTTTCTATAAGATCACCGCCAATTCTCAGATATTCTAGAGCATGTAGGCCTAGATTAATCAACCTATCCTCATATCTCATTCTCCTCATCCCAGGTACCAACTCATCTACGCTGAATCTACGCTGCGCATCTTTGCTTAATTAAGGCGACGTAAACTGCACAATATATACTGGGTGTGCTCTCATCAGGGCCCTGTACCGCTGCAGCAAGACTTCCCTACTCTTATATTCTAACACTTTTGTAATGAAAGCACACATGCTATTAGCCTAATGGCCAACATTTCACCAATTTGAATCAATCTAAAAGGATCACGATCCTTTCTCAGAAATTAGTTCATGTTTTCAGGTCTGTCGTACACCGAAAAACTTTACTGAATCTTTGACGACATGATAAATCTGATCTTCTGTTTTACAATCCCTTCCCTGCCGCAACCATCTTGACAAATACGAACGTTATGACAGAGAGTCAGCAATGATTTCTGAAATGTGGGGGTCATGAGCGACTATTCAAATTGAAACTTTTAACATTCAACGAACCGATAATGATGGCGGATATGCGAAGATCTATGGCTGATGTCGAGATCGGATACTGAAAGTAATTGGCGCATTTCCACACAGATATTTATCAGCAAAAGCCAAGGAGTTGGGAATCGGAGGTAAAATTTCAATTGCCTGTGTTTCCCAGGTGCCACGGTGAATCCCGTAGATATGACCACCCAGATACAAAGTATATTGGATAGATTAATTGAGTGGGCGAAACCGTGGGAAATTAAATCAAAGTGGAGAACAGCTCATATCCACTACGTATCCCAAAATAGCAATATAAAATATTTTAAACTTTGTGAGAATCAATGAACTGTACAAGATCAAAGGCATTTGGGTGTCTACGTAAATAAATCTCTCAAACAGGTTCAAGATTGGAGAATCTTACTAAAAAGACAAGTGGCATGGTGCCATTCTACTTAAAGAAAACAGAATGTAAAGGAGTGAAAATGATGTTTAAATTCTACAGGTGATCGGCGGATAGATTCGACCACTTATAGTTCAGTTATAGTTATCGTTCCTCACGAAGGATATATTGGCTCTGGTGTGGGGATATCCTATAAACAGCAGAATAATTACCGAGCGAATAGAGATAAATTATGAAACACGTCTCTGTTACATTGTGCTGCGTGGACACAGGTTGAGATTTTGCAAACCTATCTGAAAATTATAGCTAGCGCACAGAGGAATTAAATTTGTAGGTGGCTTTTCACACAAAGTAATTGGAGATTTGGAACCTTCTGCCCCAAACTGCTGTGGGTGCTGAAGCCGTTCACTTCTTAAACACTCGAGTGGATAGATATCTATAGCGCTCTCATCTCAAATATTGATTTAAGCAAATTCAGACCATAATAGCTCACTGTCCTCACCCCTTCTTCTGTGGTCATTATGACATCAGCCGTATCGAGAAACACATTTTCTCTCGCTTGGCTTCCTGATCTGTTACAAATTCTCCCCAATCTTCGTTTTGCAATTTGAGCAGTTCTTCTCTAAATTTATGTTACAAACCACCCACCCACCACCCCACCACTTGCCATTATTTTTCACAGCACAAACATCTCTCTAACCATCATCTTCTGTCCTCTCTCCCAATTGTCTCCATTGCCCTCGGTGTCCTGACACCCATCACCTATTTGATACCTCAAAAGCCTCTCGCTCACAACCTGCCGCAATTCTAACTACATGTCATGTATCCGAAATGCTATCTCGGTTTCGTTTGTTTACAGATGCTACCTGACATGTGGGGTGTTCAGGGAGATTCCCGGTGTTTCTATTAGTGATTAGGTATGTGTTAGGTAAGTTTATCGTGGAATACTAGAGAGCGTGCCTAATTAGATTTGTATTACAGATCAGCGTTGCAATATTAAAGGATGGGATGAGGCTCCACTATTGTGTATACTGTTCTGTGTTTTCCTCCATGTCCTCAATTTGCCTGACTGCCAACTCAACAAGGTATTCTTCACTTTCCAAATAGACCTCGTCACATTCGTTTCCAAATACCTGCATGCTCTGACGTTATTCTGTATTTCTATCGATTGGACTGCCTCCGGCCTTCTGCATTGGCTCGAGCTAAAGTTTCCACCCATGTTGGCTGCGCTTATAGCGAATGAATACAGAAGCTCTAAAAATATCTACCTATCTATCTATCTGTCCACCTTGTCCTTTCTTTCTCCATCTTCATGTAATCCCCGTGTGCTACAAGGTGCTTGTATGCTTCTCCTAATAATTTATTGAATCCCACAACTCAATGTTTGGAAATCTCTTCTCACAAGCCAGAGAACTGGTTTTGATTCTCCGTCAAGGTTGCTTACAATTCAATGCATTTGTTTAACTAGCAATAAGTAGCAATCATATGTTAGTCGATTGTCGTATTGCATAAAGGAGGAAGGTTACTTAATAAACAGCAATAACAAATCAGTCAATCAATCGCCGACTAAAAGTGGGACACCTGTGATGGATAAACTGTCGCGGTTCGCTCAGGAAATGTACAGAATATTAATTTCACAGCACAGTGTGCGAACGAAGCAATGTAAGATGTAATGTTGACGTGAGACGGTGCTACATTAAATTGAAGACTTATTTTTTGATCCTATTTTAAACGCCATGTTCAAACATGCATGCATAATGAAAATAACAAAGACATCATTTATCTGGGAATCTCCAGAGCCACGTATCTTCTCTATAAATAGTAACGCTCTTACATGTGCCTTCTGATTGTCAGAGACAGTGTGACTCACAGCAATAGACACACTTTGCTCACTCACACATGGGGAATCCAATAATTTTAGACGTTGAAGCTATTCACTATCCAATTCTCGCAGCTATTGGAGTACCTGGTAATACATACAGACACAACATTTCTTCCCACTTTGTCGCTTTGCGTTAATCATCATCTTTCTCTCATGCTTTAAGGGTCGGAGTGGTTACATGACGAGAAAATCTTGGTTACCGCTTTTGCAGCTCCTGTGGCTCAGTGGCGAGAGCACTTGTCTTGCAAGCTGGGTAAACCAACCTGGAGAGATCTGTGTTCGAATCGTGCCAGGTCAGGTCGAAAACTTGGGCAAGTTTCCTTACCCCACACGCCTAATAATAATTCCTCCGCCCAAAAAATACCATAATAGTAGAACTGGTCATTTCAATCCACGACTGTTTGTGGGACATTGCTGTGCACAAGTGGCTGCGGCGTTTCGCCCAAAAAACATGTAGTCAATTCACTTGGTAGTACACTCGGTGAAGCGTTATGGAACGTCGATAAGATGTGAAAAGCGCGATATCAAATTGAAGGATTATTATTATACAATCGATCTATTATCTATTGAGTTGGAAAGTTCGAAGCAAGGTCTGATTCAGGTTGGCAAACTTTAAAGGCAGTCAGTAAAATGACGAAAAACGTAAGACCACGGGTAACATCCTGCTATTAAACGCCGGAGTGGGAATTCAAATCTGATCTGTGGAAACACTGTTACTGTGACCGATAGGACACTGCATGGGGTAAATTACCATGGGCGAAGGAGAAACCAGGAAGTATTGATTTTTTTCAAACACAAGATACATAGTTTTGTTTCAGAAAATAACATGTTATAAATATATACATGAAATGGAATGATAATAATCTTTTTGTATGATACAACAACTTACCATGTTAATGTAAGCTAAGCGCTCCAAGATCATCTAACCACCTAATTCCTGCTTACTTCTTGGTAAGCAGAGGCAAATTGAGTTAGAAAATGTGTTCAAAATTCCTCCACTCAGTGGTGTACTCTGCTGGAGGACACCAACATATAAAACATTTTTTTGAACAACCAGTAATTAAGATATTAGAGCACTTGGCTCGTAAGCAAGAGAACCATGGTTTGATGCCTACCAGTGCGAAACATTCGGCCTGTTTCATTATTCCACACGAACTATATTTATATAAGCAGTAAGTAGAAACCCGATTGGTAATTGATTGTCAGTAATTTTTTCTCATGCGACAGATTAGGTGAATGTTGATATATAAATTTGACGGTTTCACATAGGAGGGAATGATGGCAGAGGAGAAGTGAGGCCAGGACGTTAGGAGCTGAACGTCCACCGTGGCGACTCCGTAGTGAGGTACGTTGGAACATATAGATGCCTGGTGTAGCTTCTGTCAGGGGCAAAGATGGCGCCTCGAGCGACATAAGTTTCCGTGAGGAGGAAAAGGTTGATGTTTTAATCTCAAAAAGTTGTTGGATGGTGCGTGTTAGATTGTAGAGGGAGTGGACATATTGTAAGCTAATGCAGAGCGTAGAGTTGATGCCGAAATGTTAAAGTAGTACTATCACAACAACAAAATTGCATTGATAGAGCGCCTTTCTTGTCTGGGGGATGTCGCAAGAATGCAGGAGACGGTAACGTTGGATAACTAAGGGTTCAGATAGTTCCCTTTCGATCAAGTTTACATTCACCTCCCGGAGGATCGTTGTCAGTCTCCTCTGTTACCAAGCGCACCGGGGCACAACCCCATGTTTCCTGTGTAAACCTAAACTATTGTAGAGCCCATATAAAACGCTAGATTTATTCTCCCCAATTATCAAAAATGATAATAATAACAATAATAATCTTTGCATTTGATATGCAGCTTTTCACGTATTCTAGATGTGGAGTCCTTTAACTCAGCAGGTTAGAGCAGTCGTCTTGAAAACGTGAGACATGTGTTTCCAATTCAGCTTAGTCACGGAGAAACATTGGGCAAGTTTCCTTTCTCCATACGACTAATAATAATACGACCAAAAATCTATAATTAATCGGTCATTTAAATTCAGGACTGTTTGTGGAGACACTGCTGTGTTATACTGGCTGCCGCATTTCGCCCACAAATATAATGTCAATTCACTTTGCAGTATATTCTTTGAATTAAGAACAACGACAACAAAAACAACTTCGATTTGTATAGCGCCCTCCATGCCGGACTGCATCTGAGAGGGCTTCACAGTAATGGATACCGGGAACGATCCAAGGTCAGGCTAGAAAGGTGACCAAATGCGCGGTCGAAGAGAATGTCTTCTGCTGGGATCTGAAGGTGAGAAAAGAGGGGGCGAGGCGAAAGTAGAGAGGAAGAAAATTCCAAATCCTCGGGATATAGTTACTGGATGCTTGGCCACTGATAGTGGAGAAGATGATTGGTGGGACATGGAGGACGCGAGACATCGTGGAGCGAAGGCAACGGCAGATGGTTTGAGGGTTAGCGAGATAGGGGGCAGCAGAGTAGTTGAGTGATTTGAAGACAAGGGTGAAGATCTTGAAGTCGATCCTATCTGGAGCAGGGAGCCAGTGATGTCTGGCAAGGACTGTGCTAATGGGGGAGCAAATTATGGTGCGCGTGAGAATGTGGATGGTAGTGTTCTGTATGAGTTGGACTGTGAATTGTGGAGGAGGGGAGACCGCTGAGGAGGGCATTGGAAAGGGGGAGTTGGAATCACTTTGAGACACAGTGCAGCAGACGTCAAAAACCCTATATCAAATGCTAACCCTAATGAATAGTATTATTACGTCTCAAAGCGCGTCACATAATATACTGTAATGTTAAGTGCCTGTATATTGTTGGACAGTGTATTAAATCCGACAATATCTATCGCAGTCTCCGCTCTGTTAGCCGCCGGCCTGGTGAGCACTATGTCAATGCTAGGTTGTGTTACAGTGGATCTGCTCGAAATTGATAAGAAGTTACGACATAACCCGGATTGTGTTACATTAACGCAGGATTATTTTGATGCCTGAGCTGTGTTGCATGCAAATAATCACGCCCGTCGTTAATCATTTCAGGACAGAGATGATGATGTGCTGTTTTAAGCCATCAAATGTAATAGGTAAACGGTCAGTCTCGGAGAAACATGGAACGATTCCTCACAGAAAGCTGTGAGGCTCATTGTATCAGTGTTTACTGTTGAAAGTTTTAGAGTCCGGTAGATCAGTGTTGACCGACGCATACAAAACAACCACGGGACAAAAAAGATTTGTATCCTGAAGAGGATATCAATTAATCAATATTAATATATGTAGATTATTTTGCATTATATATATATATCTATATATACATATGGATACATTTGTAGAATCTGCTCTCTGGGGAAATTTGGTGAATTGCCACAAAGCTTTATGCATCGAAACATGATGTGGAAATTTGTATTCGTGAACATGAATCGAATGCCTTGAAGTGAAACTGCTCAGCCATGAGGCTGTTGTGCTTTATGTTCGGAGAAGAGTCCAAGACCACATGGTGAATCAGATAGTGGACTTATATGTATCACCCACTAACTCTGGAGCGTATACTCCTCCGCTCATTTGTTGTTGCTATTAGTGTACTTTAATCAGAACTGAATGATATTGTTGTCAGAATTGTTGTCACAAATTTACTGTCTTTTTTTTCAGTGAATATGCTGGCAATTGTAATCCTGTCCCGGGGAAAGTGTGGTCTCTCCAAAGTCGTCACTCTCTATATGGTGGCCATGGCCGTGGCAGATCTAATGGTTATTACCAACGATGTGATACTGAATCGCATCAACAACATTTATCTGCCCTTCAGCTTCTTGTCCTACACCCCAGTTTGCAGCTTCAGATCCGTTCTGGTGATCTCTGCCACTCTATGTTCCATTTGGCTAACAGTCGCCTTCACCTTTGATCGCTATGTCGCCATTTGTTGTCAGAAAATAAAGCACAGATATTGCTCTGTAAAAACGGCCAGTTTGGTTACTACAACACTGAGTGTGCTCAGCTGTGTGCAATGTATTCCAATTTATTTTATTTTTGATCCGCTTGTCATAGATAAGATACCAAAGTATTGCATTCTAAAACCCATTTTTCACACTTCATCGTACTGGAAATCTTACGAATTTTTGATCCGTGTCTTCAATCCTGTAGTAGTATCCGTTCTCATTACCTTCGTCAACGCCCTGACTGTCAGACACATTTTAGTGGCCAGCAGAGCCCGCAGGAGAATCCGGGGTGACAGCCGTGGGAATAACCAGAATGATCCCGAGATGGAGAAACGGAGAAAATCCATCGTTTTGCTCTTTGCTATATCCGGCAGTTTTGTACTTTTGTGGTTGACAAGTGTTGTACATTCTTTGAAATGGTCAGTTACAAACTACCACTATAAAAATTCAGCCATTAACACTGCCTATATCGTCCAGCAAATTGGATACATGCTTCAGCTACTGAGCTCCTGTACAAACTCTTGTATCTATATGTTGACTCAGAGCAAATTTAGAGAAGAGATCAAGAAGATTCTAAAATGCCGCTTTACTAATTAAAATATTATTATTGAGACAGTTTGATTGTAAATGATTTCCACATCGTCAATGTCTGTTGCTATTGCATTGATTTTATCCAGTCCACAAGTGTCTACTTGAGAATGGAATGCATGTCATGTTGGCATCATGTGGCTTTTACATCGAATGAGATTGACGATAGGGACAAATGTTATCAAATGCAACTCTCAAAAACCGTGCTCCAATTTGGCGTCAGGTTCGAACGCAATTGTTCTTCCTCCCTTACATCCAGTCCAACACCAGCACCGCATTCTTCTACCTCCGACGGATCGCTCATCTTCGGCAATACCTCTCCCAAAAAATGTAGCATTTCATGCCACCACTGTTTGTGGGGACGCTGCTGTGGACAGTTGGTCACAGCATATCGTCCACACATATACCGTGAATTTATTTTACACTACATGGTGTGAAGCGCTTTGAGACGTCGATAAAATATGGAAGTCCGCCATATCGAACGCAAGGATTATTAATACTGTTATTATTATTATTAGTTCAAGCAGACCAACAGAAAATGGCTCACTGCTCACAGTGCACTGGATTCTACAGACAGCAAACCACTGTCCTTATACATCGCCCTCCACACAGCGTAGTGAATCAGAGCGCATAGCATATGCAGAAAAATGTAGAATCAAAATGTGTCTTTCTGCAACATAAGCTAGTCGGTGTGAACCAAGGGTTTAAATGATAAATAAACACAAATTGCCAGGCTAGAATTTCTACTTCCATCTTTTGAGATGCACCAAATTTCGCTCCCCAATTACCCGAGTCCTTGCGAAACAAAGTTAAGCGATTATATCTGCGAATACGAAAGAATGTAAAAACTGCAGATAGATCATTTTTCGGGGAACATACTTGGTCAAAATTTACTTGTTAGCAACAACCATACCACACGCTCTTTGACTGTCTTTCCAGCTCACCCAATGGATCACACACTTACTCGCTTGCTCGCTCGCTCACTCACTCACTCACGCACTGGGTGGATGAGAGGAAGGACCTTAAACAGGGACATAGAGACAGAGTCCATACCCCTTCTCACATTGATTCCCCAAATTTCCCTCACAATGACCATCACCATTGCCCTCACACTGACCTTCCCTATTACCCTCACAATTGCCTTCCATGTTGTCCTCACACTGACGACCTCCTTCCTCTCTCTCCGCAGCGCTAACACTATGACTCGCTCCCGCTCGACGCCCTTAGTGCAAACTACCAACATCACGTGGCCTCAATCCTGCACCCCGACCAATCGGCGCTCCGCTCCTCTTCCGCGTGACATTGCAGCCTCCGCTCTACACGCGCGTCACACCCTCATACCTCCCTCCCCTCCCCTCGCGACTCCAGTAGATTTTGCTCCAAACCTGCCGCATGCGCCTTTAAAAGCCGTTTCCTCTCGAATCATCCAAGCGTTCGGGCTCCCGGCCTCCAAGACACACGGAGCATTTCGCATTTATCGGTGCCCGGGGGTCGACGTTTGCATTGTACCTTTGCCTTTCCCTCTGGAGCCATTTTGGCGGAACCAGCGGTGAGCATTGGCGCCATGGTGTCTGCGCGAGGCCGCCAGCGAGGAGGCGACGGTTGGAGCTGCGCGCGCAGCCAATCGCCGTTTGATTTTGCCGCCTAAACAGCCTGAGTTGTAATAGGCTTCAAATAGAATAATAATAATAAGAATAATAATCATCCTGGCGTTTGAAGCGCTTCACACCCAATCACGTCTCCCAGACGCAACAAAGCCCTTCACGGGCACGCTAACTGTCAAGTGTGGTGACTTTACCCTCCAACCCCTCCCCAAACACACAGTCACTACAATTGACAGTCAGCCTGTCCCACGAAGGGATTTGCGGCGGCTCGAAGATGTGATGGCGGCACAAACGCATTAATCACCAGGTTTATCGTTAGTATTATTATTCATAATGCATCCCTCCCTCCCTCCGGCCTCTCTTTTAAAAGTTATTTTCATATCAGCCTCCATCATCTTTTCAGGCAATGCATTCCAGATTCAAACAACTCGATGAGTGAAGCAATTTCTCCTGACCTGCCCTCTGCTTCTTTTTGAAACTAATTTAAATCTGTGAATAAGAGTCTCTGATACGTCCACCAATGGATATACGTTTTCATTATTCACGCTGTCGATTCCCCTCCTGTTCTTAAAAACCTCTATTAGGTCTCCTCGCAAACTTCCCTTTTCCAATGAGAATAAACGTAGTCTCATAGCCTTTCCTCATAGGTGAAATACCTCGTTCCTGGCACCATCCTACTAAATCTGCAGTCTTTCCAATGCCTAAACATCCTTTCTAAAGAGTGGCGAACAAAATTGTACACAGAACTCTAGCTGAGGTTTTAATCAAACTTTTGTAGAGTTTAATGAGAAATTCTAACCTACCACACCCACAGACAAATCTAACCCAATACAACAACAAATGTATTCCCCGCAACACAAACACGCAAACCTACGCCAGCCTCCACCCCCACTCTAAGATAAACAACCCCCACAGAATAGTACCAAACCCACCTCTCCAACATACACAAACCTACTCAGCCCGACACACACAAACCTACCACACCAAACAAACTCTCAGACGTACACGTTACACACACAAACGTTACCATCCCACACTCATATACAAACCTGCCCACCATCAAACACAAGCCTATCCTACATATTCACACAAACCTACCCTCCGAAATTCCACAAAATTTACCTCCCAATACAGAAACAAACCTACAACGTACACACAAACGCCACCACAAACATAAACATACCCCCCCCCCCACACATACACACAAAAACCTACCCTCCATAGAGCACAAACCTAGACCAGCCCCCAAAATCCTCTCCCCCACCCACACACAAACGTAACCCTACGCACACAAACCTACCACCCTAAACATAAACGCACTCCTCCCGTCACACAGAAACCTACTCTCTCACACACACTAAATTAAACTAACGCAACCACCAGCACAAAAATACCCTCACCCCCTAATTTTGTTCGTGTTATACGTTGGCACATCACCAAGTAAATGAAATTGTGAATGAAGTAACTGATTAATTCCCCGAGGGAATCATCACTTAGGTTTGTTCCTGAGAAGAAGGAGTTCAGCTATGAAGACAGTTTGATTAATCTAGGCCTGCATTCTCTTGAATATTGCAGATTGAGTGGTTATCTTATAGAATCGTATAAGATTATTAAGGGGCATGCCAGAATCGACAGTGGGAGACAGTGACCCATCTGGGGGAGAAACTATCACCTGGGGTCAAATACTTAAAATTAGGAGTCAGCACTTTCGCACTAAGTTGACAAAATAATTCTTCACTCAGAGGTTAGCTAACCTATGGAATTCTCAACCAACAAATGTATAGATGCTCAGTCCTTGAAACTATTGAAGCCTGGGTTTAATAGATTTATTATCGACCAATGGATTAAAGGATATGGGAATAAGTCTGAAAATGTGGAGTTGGGTTAGAATATCAGACATGACCTTATTTATTGGCGGGGCAGGCTCGAGGGGCCGAATGGCCTTCCTCTGTTCCTGATGCTTATGTTTTTGTATATTTACCCAGTAAATCCACGCTTTCCTGCAGCACAGGAAAGCCCAGTCTGTGGAGAAATTGGAGACGTGTCGATGACGTTATAAAATGCAATAAAATATGCAAGGATTATTCTTAATATTAAAATTGCATTTGGCTCCATGCTCTCCCAGAAAGCTAACAAATGATCCCCAATATCCCGTACTAAAAATAGTTTTTTGAATTTGATATAATGCCTCACATTTAAGCCCTCCAAAAACTCGTCCCACGCTACATCCGTGACTGGCTATCCACTTACCTACCCCGCCACCTCTGTTCAGCAGGCCAGTCCCCCAATCCACCCACCCGCCCCACCATTGGCAAGCGAATCTTCAGGCACTTTGCCCCAAACATTTGGAACTTCATCCTCCATTCACACTTCCTCGCCCCATCTCCCCCACCATCCCTGGCCTCCTTCACTTCTCGCCTCAAGACTCTCCTTTTCGATGTCCCCATCGGCTACTCCGACCCACCGCCTTCTTCTCCACCCACACCTGTCCTCAGCTCAGCTTTGAGGCAGTAAGATACCATCGCAGTGGGACGTCCTCCTGACGTGGAAGGCGCTTTGACACTATCATTGTGTTATTGTTGTGGTTGTCTAATCTCATACCTTCGAAATGTATTGGAAGCGATTTCACAGGATACCATGTGAAGCCCAGGCCTGATGCCCAGGCCTTCAACATATTCAATATTACGACTGATATGTTTCTGGTGGATGAAAGGATGAAGTGTTGTGGGAATAAGTCGGGGCAGGTGGAGCTAGGTTAGAATATCTGCTGCCCTCACAACTCTCTTCCAATCTCCTGACTCTCTACCGATCCTACCCACTGTCCTGCACATCTCGTAGGCTCGCTTCAAGACCTGACTGTTCAGCGCCTTCGTACGTCCTCCCGATGTGAAATGCGCTCTATAGGTGTAATTGTGTTCCTGAAGTTCTTGCTCAACAACATCCTCAGTTTAAACTCTCATCTAACAGGTCGCACCAACGGCAAAGCAATAGGTCTCCAGCAAAATAACTAAAATGACAATTTTGCTTACCAAGAGGCTCGAATGCACCCAATGAGCCAGACTGAGAACTTTGTAAATGGTATCGCAGTTCATAAACAGACGCATGAAATGTCTGAAAGTCTGATTGGGATTGTAAGGAGTGTTAACCAGGACATCATTAGATGTTTACATTTCAGCAGTAATCACAGCGACACTATTGGAGCACGAAGCCGTTGATTCTTCCCACTTCAGCCAAGTTTCTCAATATGTTATTTGAAATAATGTTACGCTAATAATAATCCTGATAATTCATATCATTCCTTATCATTTATTCGAAACGCCCACACCATCGCTCACAGTTTATATCCTGCAGCGATTTCGTTATTGTGAATTTTTGGTTGAAGCGTAAGGATATAACCAAATCCTAGACCAATAAATAGACATTTAGTTCGCCTTCCATCTTCCTACTTGCTGCAGTCATGTATATCCGTGAACAACATACGTAATAAGTTACAATAGTTCCAAAAATAAACCTAAACTCTTTCTTTCAATCAACACTTAGTGCTTAAGCAGTCTCCCTGAGGAATATGTTCCACAACTTTACTGTTTGATTATTGGAACAGTGCTTCTGTACATTCGAAATACAAGAGAAACTTTGCGCACATTAAAGTGGAAGTTTCGTCCATAAAGGGAGTGATCAATTGTATCTGTGGGACTGTTGGTCAGGAAAATTACAGAATCTCCCTGCACTATTTGAAATGGGAGCTGGGATATTGTGACATCCGTATCTACAGACAGCAGAACCTCAGTTTAACAGCTACTTCGTACATGCAATGCATCACACAGACACACAGTCACTCACACACATACAGACACACACACACTCACAGTGAGAGAGAGGGAGAGACAGACAGAGATAGAGACATTTAGAGATTTACTCCTTTGCGGCTGATCAGCATTTCACAGCCAGGTGTATACAATGTAAGGCAGTATATGGGAATTGTATGGCAGCATTATCCTTTGTGGAAAGCGTTATCACCTTTAACGGGTTAAACTACAGCAGTGACCTCAGCGCCCTGTACACACTGTGGTCACAAAGGCCGTTGTCCCTCCCAAGCTGTGACCAATGCTGTAGGTAATGGGTTCAATGCTGGTGAGTGGCCCCTGTGTAGACAATGTACACACACACTCCAGGCTGGGGAATACTGTGTGTAGGTGGGGGACATACACTCACATGAGCATCTCTCTGATGGTTTAGATACTTTAACAACAACACATTGCACTGACACACGGTGGCGTGTGTGGTGTTGTGGGCCTGGGTTTCATCATGGGATGGACACCCAGCTGCCCCCAAATTACATCATTGGGGTGAATTGCGTAAGTCAGGGCTGACAATGTTTTGTTTGCACACGGCTCAAACTTATTCAGGATCGTGCGGCAAAATTGCTCAAAGGAGCGTTCCCAACTTTCTTTAAATAAGACCCCGTTCTATGCTCTTGAGAACCACTGTTTTTTGCGTGAGTTGCCTTCTGTAGAAGAGGATTCATTTTGTCTCAGTGAAGATGCACGTTCCGATGATTGTGAGAATACGACAAATTTACTACCCGATTCTCGCTGCTGTTGGAATTCCTGGCAAGTGATTTATCCAATTCATTATTTCAATTAGTTTGCAGAATTGCTGCCAACCAGTAGTTTGTTGCCGTATTTAGTACTGTAAATTGAAATAAATACGGCAGTACGATTTTTCTTGGTAAAACACGTTTTTGGACCCGACAAAAAGCTGCGTACGTGGCCACATGCATTCTACACACAGGGCCCTGTGGGTCACACAGAAAAATCATAAAAAGGTACCCGGGGAAAGGGGGAGTAAGTTTGAGCCAGGGGGTAACACGGGGGACGGTGGGTGGGTGGGGCTGTCTGATGGACTTACAGAGATAGAGACACACGGGGAAGTAATGCATATTAACTTTATTTACCTTAATCCCAAGAAAGATGCGCTGTCATTGGTTAATTGCAACATCGCAACTGCGTCCGAGTGCTGTACGCTGTAGGTTCTGGGGAACATATTTTTGTTCTACAAGAATACTGCTTTTAGCTTGGAGGAGTAATTTGTTGGTAAATAAAAAAGGTTGGCAGCTCTGATGCTGTAAAGTTTGCAGCCTGACTCAGTTTAGCAATCTCTGCTTTCAATCAGCAAATGCAGGTTTATGTAATCCTTGAGTTTCCTTGTTTTTCACTTGAAATTTCCCTGCCCGATTGCGTGATACTGACCACTGACGATCAATTGAATTATGAGGAACATGAGTTCTTAACTAAGTGCACAAGCGAGAATAAAAGCTGGGGAATGAACCTCCAGTTTGTCTGCTTAGTTGTTAGATATTGTAGGGCGTATTGTAGGGCGCCATTCAAAATAGAAAATAGATCAAGTGAACCCGATGGCATTTTGATTATGTGAAGTTTTTTAAGGATGCAATATAACAATTAGTTAATTATTCATTAACTGTATAGTGGTAGTCCGCTTTTGTGAACATCTGACTCCCGAATTGCCACGTAAAATCAAGTCGATTCGCTTTACAGCATATTCCGTGAAGCGATTTCAGAAGACATGAACATATTGAAAGATATTAAATGAAATGCAAGTTTCCAGACTAGTCTATATTCGTCGCAATTTACTGGCTGAATCAGGGAGGTGTGAGCTTTTGTTCCCTATTCGCACATTCACTCCATCAACAACCAAACATTCATCATTTGTGAAGCGCCTCTCACACAGGGGAGCGTCTGAATATTTACATACAATGCTGGGTTGCAAAGAGGATCAATCTCTCCTTTCCGATTTGCGGCATTCAGAGAATTCTTTAATTTGAACATATAAATGTCATCGGATACAATCGACTAAATCCAATTGACTCCTCTAACCAAAAATACCAATTGCAAAGGTATTTGACATTGGCATGTTGTACAGACAGACCGATATTGGTTGAAGATGATGGACTCAATAGCAATGATTCGTGCATTTGATACAACGCCATTTTTGGTCGTTCAAAACTCTCAAAAAATGAGACAGGATTAATGCAAACACCATTGTATTCACATGCACCCGTGGAGTCAATGGAGTCAAGTGGATATATTCGATTGATTCTGATGACTTTTTATGTTCAAATTAAATAATTCTCTGAATGTGGCAAATGGTAGAGGCGCTACTGATTGATTCTCTGTGCAAACCCAGTATTGTACGAAAGAACACAGTGAGGTGAGTGACCGGTGACATCTCAAAAGGTTTGGGACATGACACGGTGATGTATTTGCTCCATTTGGAGAAGCCTTGAAAAAGAGACAATTTGCTGTATCAAACACCAGGATTATTTATTTATCAATTTTGCGTTTCTAAATGACCTTCATGTCTCTCGGTGTTTGTCAGTTTGTGCGAATCTCTATTAATATGCCTACTTCTCTATCTGAACGACTCATTTTCTAAATGTGGCTGTATCTCTTCCAGCACCTCTCCCTTTCTATCTGTTGGTATGTGTTTGTGTCTACTGTGATGTGTGTTTCTCTCTGAACATGAACGACAGTCTCTGTCTGTCACTTTCATTGGCTGTGTTCTTGTGTCTTTCGCTTACTGTTGCGTTTCTTCCGCATTTCGCTGTGTGTATGTTTGTGTATGTTTATCTCTCCCACTTTAGTGTATCCAACTCGCTCATTCTCTTTGTCTGTTTCTCTACCCAACTCTCTCTCCAACGACCGCTCTCTCTCTCTCTTCCCCGCTCTCTCACTGTCGCTCAGTATATATATCACTTTCTCCCCCCTCCCCCCCATTCCCACCGTCCCACTACCCATTTTCGTTATCACTTTTCGGTGGGCAGCCGGGTGGTGGACATCGAGACACGTTCAGCATATTGTAAACTTTACCAATGAATATTTATGTCTGATCTTTTCTTTCTCTTTGTCTCTGTAGTCAACCTATTGGCGATTGTTGTCCTGGCTCGAGGTAGGTGCGGTCTCTCCAAGTGCATCTCCATGTATCTGTTGGCCATGTCAGTGGCTGATCTGACGGTGGTTATTGTCACGGTGATCTTTGGTTTCATTGTTCCTATGTACTTCAGACGTCCGTTCGTGCACATCACTCCCGTGTGCCGGGTGCTATTTATACTGGAATTTGTAACAAGGGAAACCTCTGTCTGGCTCACTATCGCTTTCACCTTTGATCGATATGTCGCCATCTGTTGGCAAAAACTCAAAGATCAATATTGCACCGAAAAAACAGCTGCTGCAGTGATAGCGGGTTTGAGTGTTGTCCTCACTGTGAAAAACATTCCCTGGTATTTTGCATATAAACCTCTGGTCATAATTGACAATACACTCAGGGGATGCATTATTATACCAAGCTTTTACACTTCACTCCCATGGATAGTGTTTGACTGGCTCGGCATCACTGTCACCCCTTTTCTCCCATATGTTCTCATTTTGCTGCTGAACGCCCTGACTGTCAGCCACATACTGGTGGCCAGTCGAGCCCGCAGGAGATTGCGGGGACACAGTGATGGGGACAGAACCAGAGGTGAGAGAGACAGTGATCCAGAGATGAAAAACAGGAGGAAATCCATCGTTTTACTGTTCGCTGTTTCTGCCAATTTTATATTATTATGGATGGTGTATCTTGTATTTTTCCTATACTGGAGGATTACAAACGACAATATGTCCTCGGGGTATAATGATCCGAAGTATATTATCTGGCGAACTGGCTTCATGTTGCAGATGTTGAGCTGCTGTACAAACACATTTATTTATGCTGTGACTCAGACTAAATTCAGAGGGGAGATTAAGAAAGGGCTGGCATTTCCTGTTACTCTAATTGTGAGATTATTTCATTGACAAATTTTCCCACTGCTGTGTTTGTGTCTTTGTGACGCGATAGACATAGTGCTGGGGTCCCTATCAGCCTGCCCGTCCCATCATCAAGTAGCACTTAATGTTGTCTTCTTGAGATCATCAAGTGAATAAAATCATTATTCATGAATGAACGTGCATCCCAGAATATTCTGTGTAATGTATTGACTGTGTAGTTGTGTGCAAAGCACAGCAGCGTTGCGTACCGTAGTGACTCACAAACAGGTATGGATTCAAAATACCTATTTATAATTGTTTTTCTCGAGCGATTATCATGAATCGTGTGGTGTAAGTAAACTTGCCCAAAGTTGTACCCTGCCCAGAATTGAACCCAGATGTCTCGCTTGTAAGGAGAGTGCTCTAACCACTGAGCTATAAGACAACACACCTGGTTGTGTTTGTCAGTGCATGTGTCTCTGTTAGTGCTTGACTCTATGCCACTGCATGTGTCTGTGAAAGCAAAATAGCTGGAGAGACAGAGAGAGTGTTAGCACCACATGTATGTGAGCGCGTAATCCTTTTCCCAATGTATGTGTGTGAGAGAAAGAGAGAGAGAGAGGGACTGAGTGCTGTAATATATCTCTTTACAGAGTCCTGTATCTCAGTTCTGGCACTCGCCATAAAAGCTTGAGACGTGTGTCCGAATCCAGGCAGGTTAGTGCAAAATCTTGGGAAAGTTTCCTTATTGCATACGTCGAATACCAATCCCTAAAAAAAAACTATCAGAAATTGTTCATTTGAATCAATGACTGTGGGTCACTACTGTGCGCAATTGGATGCCCTGTATTGCCCACACATATACCTTCAATTCACTTTACGGTATATTGTTTGAAGTGGTTTGAGACACAGTTTCGAAGATTCCAAAAGTGCTGTATCAAACGCAAAGACTATTATTAAGACGTAAAAGTTAGTTCAGAATGAGCTAGTTAGACTAACACCGAAAGTAGAAACAGAATCTGGCAGTGGGAGACCGGATGTGGTTTGCTCAGTAAATTATAGGCTTTGATTTGACAATAAATATATTTTGCAAACAACGCTTGCTCTGGTTTGAATGTGATTTTGTGCGTGTAATACATTCGCTGGTTTGGAGGGGGTTGTACAATATACAATAAGGTGTCGATGTAACACAAGTCACCTCATTTCTTACACATAGGAATCATTTGACCTGTTTGATATAATGGCACTCCGGAGGCTCCCATTCATTCTGATTTTGCTGGTCAACTTTCTAACTGTCAGCCACATTTTCGTGACAGTGGAGCCCACAAATGATGGTGCGAGTGCGGAAAATAAGACTGGAACAAAGGTTTGAGTGAGTGAATGTGTGCACAATTTGCTGCCGCGTTTCACCCAAGCATTCCATCGTCCATTCGTGTTACAATATGTTCTTTGATGCGCGTTGAGACATTTTGATGAAGTGGTACGGCGCTATATCGATTCTATGTATTACTAACATTCATATTGTTAACAATTTACCCATTCCAAGAATAAGCCATAGTGCATTTCATTTCACTGTTCCTCACACAACCCTCTCCATGTCGAGATATAACATTAACTCTTTCCTTATAGTTTGAATAATAATTCTGAATCAATTCACTGGGGAACTAATCAATTACTGAGTTCACAGCTTAATTTGCTTAGTGATGCACAAACGTATCACAACAACAAAATTACACTCGCATAGAGTTCATAGATTGAAACCTTGAATTACATGTGGAATTATGACCTGATGGATTCTAAGCATTATTATTATCAATAAATTGTAATTTTCCCCATTCCAACAATGAAACAAGTTACCTCTCATCACTCCCTTCTTCACGCATCCCACCCCACATAAAGCGATCATTTAAACACAGTTTTCAAAGATGGTTCATAACCAACACACTGCGAAATTAATTAAATACTTGATTGACAGTATTAATTTAGTTGATGATGTACAAACGTATAAAGCATATACATTGAACACTTGAGCTACATGTGGAGTTAGTGATATTCAATAAAACATCATGACAACAACTTTCTAACTGCATGTCGTCCACAAAATATGGAGTGAGTTCACTTTTCTGTGTATCTTGTCAATCACCACTGATACTTTTCGAAGGCATGAGATGAGCAACCACAACAATAATAAAATTGCACTTGTATAACGCCTTTCACGTCTGGAGGACGTCCCAATGCGATGGCCAGTTACTGTCTCAAAGTTGAACTGAGGAGAGATGGGGTGAGACGGAAGGCGGGGATTAATGATAAGAATCCTTGCATATTTTATTGCATTTGATAACTTCTACATGTCTCCGAGCGCTTCACAGTCTAGGCTGTACTGTGCTGCAGGAACGCGTGGAGATACTGGTAAACATACAAGAACATAAGAATCAGGAGTAGAGGAAGAATATAACTCCATATGTCACTTATTCGCCTTATTCCAATATCCTTTAATACCTTGATCGACAATAAATCTATCAATACCAGGCTTTAATGGGTTCAAGCAATGAGCATCTATAGTTTTCGGGGAAGAGAATTCCATAAATTAACATATCTGAGTGAATAATTGTATTGTCAACTCAGTGCGACCTCCTGTAGCTCAGTGGTTAGAACATTTGTCTTGCAAGCTGGGGAGACCAATCTGGGGAGACCTGTGTTCGAATCCAGGCATGTCACGGCGAAACCTTGGGCAAGTTTCCTTACTCCACACACACGCCTAATGATAATCCCTCACTAAAAAAACCACAATAATAAAATTGGTCATTTCAATCGACGACTATGTGTGCGCAATTCGCTGGCACGATTCGCCCATAAATATATAAAATAAATTCACCTTGCAGTATATTCTGTGAAGCGCTTTGGAACGTTGATAAGATATGGAAAGCGCTATATCAAACGCAAGGATTATAAAGTGCTGACCCCAAATTTAAAGGCTTTGACCCTTGGTTATAGTTTCTCATTTTGCCATATTCAAGAGAATGCAGGCGCGGATTGAGTGAACAAAAATATTATTATTTCGAAGGTATTATTACCCACGGAGGAGCGGGGTGGGGGGGGGGGAGGGGGCTGGGGGCTAGTGATCCGCTAACCGAACAACAAGCGGTTTCCTCCTGACTGCTGGTAAACACAGGTGTGTGTGTCTATGTGTCTCTGTGTATGTGTGTGTGTGTAGTAAGGAAACTCGCCTAAGGTTTCATCCTGTCCTGTCTCGACCAGGAATCAGACTAGTGTCCTCTCGCTTGCAAAGCTAGGGCTCCAACCACTGAGCTGCACACACTCTCTCAATGTGTGACGCCTAGTGGTAAGTCCTGTAGCTCAGTGGTTAAAGCACTTGTCTCGCTAGTGAGGGAGAGACCTGGGTTCGATTCCTAGTCGGCAAAGGACAGGACAAAATGATGGGCAAGTTTCCTCACTCCATGCGCACACACATGGGAACTCACATGCACACGCATGCAGGTACGCACACAGATATGTACACACACACACACACACAGCGCGGTTCACGTCGGGAGGACGTCCTAAGGCGCTGTACAGTCAGGTTGGGACAAGAGCAGGATGGGAGGGGTCGGGTCAGGGGGAAGCCAAGTAGGAAAATTCACTGTATTTGTGGGCGCTGGGTAAAATGCCATGATGATTATAAACAGACAGCGAGAGATTGAGGGAGGGAGAGAGGGAGATAGAGAATTACATTCACTCACTCTCCAACACACTCTCACATATTTACTCTCACACACTTCCCTCTCACTCTATTTCTCTCTTTCAAACTCTCTCTCACTCTCACAGTCTCTCTCTCGTACTCTCTCTCACACTTTCTCACACAGTCTCTCTCACTCTCTTACACACGCTCTCTCACACACACACTCCCACACTCTCTGACTCCCTCTCTCGCTCTCTCACACTCTCTAACACAGTCTCTCACTCCCTCCCACAATCTCTCTGCCACTCACACTCTCCCACATACACTCACACCCAATCTCTCACACTCTCAAAGATTTACTCCCACACTCTTGCACACAGTCTCTCTCATTCTCTCACACTCACTCTCACACACGCACACTCTTTCCCACACACACTCTCACACACACTCTCACACATTGTCTCATACATTATCATACACTCTCACAGATTGTCTCATTCTCACACACACACTCTGTCTCACTCTCTCTCTGTCTCTCACACACTCTCTCTCACACCCTCTAACAGTCTCCCTCGCATTCTGTCTTCCTCTCTTTCACAATCTCTCACAATCTACTTCACACTATCTCTCTCACACTCCCTCTCACTGTCTCTCACGCACTCTCTCATACACACTCTCTCTCACTGTGTCTCATGCATTCTCTCTCACATTCTCTCTCAGTCTCCTTCACACACTCTCTCCCACACACACATACTCCCTCAAACACACAATCTCTCACTATTTCTCACACTCTCTCACACACTCTCTCACTGTCTCTCACACACTCTCTCTGTCACTGTCTCTCACTCACTCTCTCACTGTGTCTCACTCTCTCTCTCACTGTCTCTCACACACTCTCTCTCTCACTGTCTCTCACACACTCTCTCACTGTGTCTCACTCTCTCTCTCACTGTCTCTCACACACTGTCTCTCACACACTCTCTCACTGTGTCTCACTCTCTCTCTCACTGTCTCTCACACACTCTCTCTCTCACTGTCTCTCACACACTCTCTCACTGTGTCTCACTCTCTCTCTCACTGTCGCTCACACACTCTCTCTCTCACTGTCTCTCACACACTCTCTCACTGTGTCTCACTCTCTCTCTCACTGTCTCTCAGTCACGCACTCAATCTCTCTCACACACAATCTCTCTCACACTCTTTCTCAATAGCGCACTGTCGCTCACTCGCTCCCTTTCACTTTCTCAGTTGCAAACTCTCTCACTGGCTCCCTCAGTCTCGCTCCCTCAGTCTCCTTCACACTCTCTCTCACACACTCTCACACTGTCTCACAAACTCTCCCACACTCTCACACTCTCTCAGTCTCACTCTCTCTCACGCACTCTCTCTCTCTCACACACACTCTCACACTGTCTCTCACACTCTCACTCTCTCATGCACACTCTCTCTCACACACCCTCACACTGTCTCTCACAAACCTCTCACACTCTCTCAGTCTCACTCTCTCTCACGCACTATCTCACTCTCACATTGTCTCTCACAAACTCTCTCACACTCTCAGTCTCCCTCACACACACTCTCTCAGTCTCCCTCACACTCTCTTACACACACTCTCTCAGTCTCCCTCACACACACGCTATCTCAGCCTCACACTCTCTCCCTCAGTCTCCTTCACACACACTCTCACGCACACTCTCTCACACACTCTCACACTGTCACGCACATAGTCTCTCTCACACTCTCTTTCTCACACTCTCCCTCACACTCTCTCACCCACTCTCTCAGTCTCCCGCACACTCTCTCTCACAATCTCTTGCAAAGTCTCCTTCACTCTCTCTCTGTCCCTCAGCCGCAAACTCACTCTCTCTCTCTCTCTTACTCTCTCTGTATATTTCTCACACAGAGAAGAAAGACATAATGAAGGTTCTCTCCTGCCTCCCGATACTGTTGATGATCACAGTCACCTCAGACGCCATAGGAATATCCACCCGAGTTATACATAAAGTTTTGAATGCATAAGTGGCTTTGAGGAATGACCCCCCTCTCTCTCTTTATCTCTCAATCTCTCTCTCTCTCACTGTCACACTCTCCGAAACTCTCACACATTCACTCACACAAATACTCTCACTTACACTCACTCTTTCATTTCAAACGCATTCTCTCACACCAATCTCTCGTGTACATTCACACACATACCACTCTCGTACACAAACACACTCACACACGGATTCTCTCTCTCACACACACACACTCATTTTCACTCTCACATACACTCGCTTGCACACATACCACACACTCACACATACTCTGTCACTTTCACATATACTCACACTGTCCCTATATCCCTATACCTCCCCTATCTCCCTCACACACACCCCATCTCACACACTCACCCCCTCGCACTCAATCCCTCACACACTCCCTCACATTCCCTCCCTCACACACACTCCCTTTTCGTCCATGACACTCCCCCTCCCTCCCTCACAGTTTCCCACCCTCACACACACTCCCTACCCCCTCCCTGATACAATCCCTCCCTCACACTCCCCCTCCCTCATACACTCCCTCCCTCACACACTGCCCCCTCACACACACTCCATCAATCTCACTCCCTGACACAGACTCACTCACATTCCCACCTCTCCCTCACACTCTCTCCCACACACTACTTTCCTCACACTACCTACAACTCTCCCTCCCACAGACTCATTCACTCTCACTGACCCTTCATCCCTCACACATCCTCCCTCTCTCGCACACTCCCTCCCTCACACAAACTCCATCACTCCCACTCCCTGACACAGACTCGCACACACGCCCCACCTCCCTCACACTCCCTCCCTCCTCCCTCCCACTCCCTCCCAGACTAGCTCCCTCTCTCATTCTCCTTCCCTCCCTCCCTCACACACCTTCCCTCTCTCACACTCTCTCCCTCTCTCAAACTCTCTCCCTCGCTTTCACTCCCTCCCTTTCTCACACTCCCTGCCTCCCTCGCTCCCTCACGCACACTCATTGATTGACACCCTCCCTCCTTCGCGTACTCCCTTCCTCAATCACACGTGCTCCCACACTCCGTGCTTTCCTCCCTCACACTCACTCACTCAGTCACTACCTCCCTCACACTCTGTCCCACACACTCACTGACTGTCTCTCTCCCTATGTTCAAAATATTCCACCAGGCCAAATGGATTCCCGATATGTAGATAAACGCTCTGGTTCTGCTAACCCCAAAATGACTGGAACGATCGCGGGGACAGAGCTTTCTCGCTGTGCACCGCTCAGCCCACCAGCTGGAGCGGCTTCCATCGCTGCCGGTTCTTCCTCTATGGGCGGCCGGCCAACGAATACCATCTTTTTGGACGACGGGGAGTATCGCGGAGGGAATGGCGGCCACTCGCTGTCGGCGCTTCCCCCGGCTGTGCGGGGAGTGGCCCCTCGACAGGACCTGGGAAGGCCGCACGTCTTCCGCGAGGGGGAGAGCAGAGCGCCCAGGTGCTGCAAGCCGCGGATCATCTCGTGGCGGGAGATCCAGACGGTGATCGGGCTGCTGCTGCTGCTGTGCGAGCCGGCCAGACACACCGTGTCCGAGGTGCCAGGGCCATCACAGAGTCCCCGGGTTCACCGACTGAGGAGCCGGTGGGTTTTGGGGCCTGACACCACACTGGGACCTTTTTTCCGCGCCCTTTTTTTTCCCGCCATCTCAGGGATCGTCCGGGCGGGCGGCGAGGACAGGGAGTGGTTGCTGGACGATTGTTGGTGATTGTTTGTTGCTGTTGGTGTTGTTAATATTATTGCTTTTGTTGTTTATTATTGTTGTTTGATTCCCCCCACCCCTGCCCCCATCTTCTTCTTCCCTCACTCCCTTTCCCCACTTTCTCTCCTCCGTTTTCCCCTTCCCTCCCTCTTCCTGATCTTGCCCCCACCCATCTTTCCCTCCCTCTCTTCCTTACCCCTCATTCTCCCCCCTCTTCCTCCCTAACCCTAACCCATCCCACCTTTCCCTCCCTCTCCCCCCTTATCCTCTTTTCCCCCTTTCTCCCCTGGTCCCATTTTCGCGATTGTTTGTGGGGACACTGCCGTGCGCAATTTGGCTGCCGCGTTTCGCCCACTAATACAGTTACTTTTCCTACTATGCTTTATCCTGCCCTGTTCCTTCCCACCCTGACTGTACAGCGCCTTGGGATGTCCTCTCGACGTGAAAGGCGCTATATAAATGTAAGTTTTATTTGTTGATTGTTTGTAGGTTACGTGCGTGGGGTGTGGTAGGTTTGTGTGTGTGTGGCAGCGAATCGGTTTGTGTACATGGTTAGGATATTTTTGTGTGTAATGGGGGGGTGGCATCTTTGTGTGTGGGGCTTGGGCTAGGGGGTGAGTGGTGCCAGCTTTGTTTGTTGGGGCGCTAAGATTTTGTGTGTTTTTGGGGTGAGTTTGTATGTGTGTGGTGGGGGAGGTGGTAGGTTTGCATGAGTGTGTGAGAGTGCGTACTTTTGTATGAGGAGGATAGGTTTATCTGTGTGGAGGGGTAGGTTCGCTTGTTGGGTTGTAATGTAATATAACCCTTTTGCTTTAAAACTGATAAAGCATAGCTATGGTGCGACATTTTTCTTCGGTAAAACTTTATTTGAACAGCTAGTAATCATTCTTGCATTTGATATAGAGCGTTTCACATTTTATCTGCGTCTCAGAGCTTCACAGCACATAGTATAAGTGAGTTCAAAGCATATTTGTGGGCGAAACGCAGCAGCGAATTGCAAACAGCAATGTTACACCAGTCGTGGTTTGACAAGACACATTTTTATTAATGTGGTATTTTTTTGAACGGATTAGACATGTTTGTGGATCAAGGAAACTTGCCCAAGTTTTCGTCCTTATCTCAGTGGTTTTCAGTATAGATTTCCTTGCTCAGACAATTTCTTCAACACCACCATCCACTAGCTCCCTGGAGAAGGATATGCTAAGGCAGCGGCAGGAAATGCCGAATGGTAATTCTCAGATGTAGAGACAGTGGAAATATGACCAGCCTTGGCTGTTGTGTATCAGGAAACCAACTATTATCAATCACGTCCTCAGTACCCGCCAGCTCCCGCCACTGCAGTTAGTGAATACCACGTGGCTGACCAATCAAAATCGAGCATTGCTTGTTTGAATGTTGTCGTATTTCATACAAACTCTAATTGAACTAATAGCGTGTTGAAGGCGAGGAGATTGAAAGATGACGCATGTGTGCTTTTATGTATAAATCAATTAAAGTTTTCTTTATTGGCTGGATAAATGATTGAGTAAGTACAGATAGACATACTGGAGGCAATGTACACTTCAGCTAACAGTACAAGTATTTTACACATTTGAATTCCAGGATTAATTGTTACATCAATTGTCACAAACCGAAGCCGCTCTCCGTGACTGACATTTACTAACTTGAAGAGAATCGGGGAAAACAATTCCATTAAAATATCACAAACAGCACTAAATTATTCACTGGTGATACTTAAGCAGCAACCTCACTCCATGCTTAGCTTAGCATCTCCATTGACAATATTTCTCTGTTACTTTTTCTCCACTGATACGCAGCACTTAATCTCATCACGTTTCGCAGTTTTTTCAGAAAATATCTCTTTGGCTGTTAACTCAGACAAATACCACATTCAACTCATATTTGTATAATCCATTAATTTGGATTGCCTGGCTACTCTGGGATGGTGACTGCTTCGTGCTTAAGTACAAGATATTGGTTAACACATGTATGTGTATTCACGCCTTGGATATTGCCCTTTGGGAACTTAATTTCAAAGTAGTCTGGGTGTTCCTTTAGAGAGCAGCAAGGAGCCATTTCAGACTACCAAACCCGTTTCAATTGTTAAATTGACCCAACCGGACCTGTTGACTAAGTTAACAGACCTGTGGCTATTCTGTGGACTGGATCTGTTCGTGTTCTATCAATTACTACCCGAGATGATACCTTCCATTATCTAACAAGTTTAAGAATGAGTCGAAATGGATATGTCACCAGAAATTTCACTTCGTCTCTGAATCTAGATTGTGTCACAGCATAAATGCTGGTGTTCGTGCAGCTACTCAAAAGCATAAGCATGCTCGACACCTGTGAATATACAAACACTGGGTCCGTGTAATGATTCTGGACAAAATTGTCCAAGGCACGAGAAAGTATGAATTCAAAAACGTACATCAACCACAACAGTATGAAGCTTCCCGATATGGTGAAGAGCAAAACAATTGATTTCCTTCGATTCACCATCTCCGCATCATTGCCAATTTCACTGTTCTGGTGAAGGAGCTTTCTGCGGATTCTATTGGCTGCTAATATGTGTCTGACGGTCACCGCGTTCAACAGTAAAATCAGAAAGAATGGAACCATTGGAGTTATTATAAAGTAAGAGGACTGGAACACAATCCATCGTAGAGAGGTGGCGAAAACTGGTTTCAGTTTGCAGTAATAGGGTACATTGTCTAGTATCTCCCAAGGGTCATATGCAAAGTACCAAGGAATGCTGATCGTACAGCTGAGAGTAGTGATCACTCCTATAACCACGGCTGCTGTTCTTTCAGTGCAATATATTATTTTCAGTTTTGGCCAACAGATAGCGACATGGCGGTCAAAGGTGAAAGCCACAGTGAACCAGACTGAAACGTGTCCCGCAGCTGAAAGCAGCACCATTCTAAGTGAACACACGGTAGTCGTACTTAGAATCCCGCCAGGGAAATAAAGAGACTGGATTCTGTCCAATAGCACATCGTTTATAGCGACCAGTAGATCACCCACCGCCATGGACACCAGGTAGCGAGTGGTACCTTTGGAGAGACCACACTTCCCGCGGGACAGGACCACAATGGCTAACAGATTCACTGTAAGACAATGAAAAACAAACAAACGTATTTCCATGTGAGCTCTGTGAGTTGACGGCATTTTGCTCAAGAAGCAGTTACGCTTTCTGGAATCGCAAGGAAACACACTGTCGAATCTGACACAAAGTATGGTAATAATAATATAACCATCCTTGGTCTCACACTTGCGTGGCGTGAGCGCTACCTATAGGGGTTTGTGAGGTAGAGCGTCAAATTATTCGCTTCGCAACATATGGAACAGAGATAATACCAGAAATTAAATATTCTTCATACGCATTCCCTGCTGTCTCACTGTCTCATTCACCAATACTGAATAAAGTTACAGTCAGGCTCAGCTGTATTGAATCGTACTGATACTGACTGGGATGGATTCGACCGCCACATCTATATGTTTTAGATATAGTCAATGTGCTACAATTAATACGTGGCCACTTTTGCGTTTGGAGGTGACGCTAAACATAAACTCCAACAGAGCATTTGCCTTACAACTGTGAGACCAATGTGTTGTAATCCAGGCAGCTACAGGCAAAGACTTGGGCAAATTTCCTTACTCCATATGCCGAAGAATAATCCGTCCCCGCAAAATACATAATAATAAAAAATTGTCATTTCAATTCACGACTGTTTGTGGGGGACGCTGCTTTGTGCAATTGACTGCCGTGATTCGCCTACAGACACGCAGTGAATTCACTTTACAGTACTTCTTCAAGATGTATCAAAGCGCTATATCAAATGCAAGGATTATTATTATTATTATAATGAGGTATCTTCCCATTATCGTGTAACAACTTTTGTCTAGGAAGCGCCATTCATGCGGACTCCCGACCTGGAATTGCTTCATTGTTTAGAGCCTTGGTATTATGTGCAGTTATGGTCTCCTTATTTAATAAAGGACATACTTGCCTTAGAGATGGTGCAGCGTAAATTCACTAGGTTAGTTCCTGGGATTAGCGGACTGAGTTATGAGGAAAGGTTGAATAAACTAGGGCTATACTCTCAAAAGAACAGGAGAGTTAGGGGAGATCTTATTGAAACGTATAACATTCTTCAAGTGCTAGATAAATTAGACACTGAGGGACTGTTTCCCCTGGTAAGAGAATCTATAACCAGGGGTCATCATGTTAAAATTAAAGGTCAGCCTTTTAGTACAGAATTGAGGAAACACTTCTTCGCTCAGACCGTAGTGAATTGATGGCACTTATTACCCCCAGAAGGCTCTAGATACTCAATGTTTGAATATTTTCAAGCCTGAGTCTGATACACTTTTTAAGAAAAGATGGATTAGCGGATACATGGATAGCGCAGGTAATTAGAGTTAGGTCAGAAGATCAGTGGTGATCTTACAAAATGGCGGGGCAGGCTCGAAGGGCCGAATGGCCTACTCCTGCTCCTAACTATTATGTTCTTAAGAGTGACGGAGACTGACAACGAGCTGCAAAGTCCGACAAGAATGGAACTAAACATATTGAAGATCAAAAGGGAAATGTCCAGCTAGGAAGTGACCATGGCGGTGCCTGGGGGGATCTGTTATGTTTGCTGTGAGACTGCAGGCGAGCAATGTGTCGACTAATGGAAAAGAAAAACAAGCAGCAGCCTGATCTTCGAGTCGTGAATAGAAAATAGTGGATCGAACATGTTGCTTACTTGAAGCCCTCAAACAGACAATAGTTTTTATCTCTTCATGAGAGCCAAGTACTATGGCTTCGGATTTCATCAGCATATACGTGAACCCGTGTGTTGCAAACAAAAACTACTACTCCTTATAGTTATTTACCTGTAAACGCAACAGCTGCTAGAAGGGGATAATAGACTAGCAGTGCCTGGAAAATTGTTGGCCACACATACAGTGGATAATCACCTAAAGCCCGCAACATTGTCAATGAACAGAGAAGACAATGTCAGTACATGAAATACTACTGTAGTCTGACACTCAAAGCTACCAGTCTTTATAACCCAGAGATTCCTCCACTGAGACTAGGTTATATTTAGAAATTACGGCATTTCTGTGGTACGATTCCTTGGGGGAGGTAAACAGTTTCGAATGGGGGTTAAGCAAGCTTGAATGTGACGTGTTGAATAAAAGTAAACTTGAATGAAATCAATCCTCTGTGGAGATTAGGTTATGCCTGTTGCTGAGTCAGGCAGGATTGCGTTTGTTGTTCGTAAATGTGGTATTAAGTTGAGGTCAGGCTTTTCGGATAGCGACTGGGGACAATGGTTTGGTTTGTACGTGATTTGGTATCGGGATGCTGGTTTGGGGAGAGCGTTCGATTTGGTCTTTCCATGATGTCCTGGTCCAACATTGTTCACATACCGTTGTTACAACATTGTGAAAGCCAGATTGGCCAGAGGAGTGACAGGGAGCCTTCAGGACACTATAATGTGATCAGCAGATTAGAAAGCAATCGAATCATTCACCCTATTTTCATCCTCACACTTATGACAATGCGAGGTCGCCAAGCACATTATGTCTCCAATCTTTTCTCATCTGAATTTGAATAATTATTTGTTGTGTGCACAATAGGAAAATGCCATCAACAGTTAAGAAGCAAGATAGAAAGCTGACTATTGCCAACGAAAGAGATCATCCATATCATATTGGCCGCTTGTGTAAAGAGGATGGTGTGGATGCTCTGATGACAATGTGAGATCTCCAAGCACATTACGTCTCAAAGTTCTACTTATTTGAAAAACAATAATTATTGATTGTGTGGGCCACAGCAATGTGCAAACAGCAGTTATCAAGCGAGTTTCAAAGGTTGTTGCGTGCAAACCGTACAGATCGTCCCTTCCGTATTGGATGTGTCAGGAGGCTGGTGGGAATAATACATTCATAGAATAATAGAACGTTACTGCAGTGAAGTAGGCCATTCAGCCCATCGAGTCTGTGCCGGCTCTTTAACCGAGCAATTCACTTTCGTTAACCCCAATCACCAGCTTTCTCCCCACAACCCTGCAAACCCGTCTTCACCAGAAAGCTATGTAGTTCTCTCATAAAAGCTGCTATCAAATTGGACATCACTACCCTTTCAGGCAGACTAATCCAAATTCGAACAACTCGCTGAGTAGAACACATCTTCTAACCTCCCCTATGCTTCTTTTGGTAGATATCTTAAGACTGTGACCGCGGGTCACAGAATGGCCTACCAGCGGAAACAGCTTTTCCGTATCTAGCCTGTCGAAACCTTTCATGATGTTGAAGAACTCTATCAGGTCTCCACATAACCTTCTCTGCTGTAATCGGAAAAATCCTATCTTCTCCAGCTTGTCCTGGAGACATTATCTTGAATCTCCGCTGCACCCATTCCAGTGCCTTAATGTTCTTCCTGAAGTAAGGTGCCCAGAATGGGACGCAGTTGATTAACCATAACCTCTCTAATCTTATACTCTATGCCACTACTAATAAAGCTCAGTACACCAAATGTCTTTTTTACTGCCCTAAGCCCTGCAACCTTTATTGATTCACTTACTTGAACACCCGGCTCTCTCTGTAGATGCACCTCCCCATAAGATTGAGCTTCCAAGTCTATATTGCCTCCTATCATTTTTCCTACCTAAGTGTATCATCTCAAACTTATCCACATGCCATCTGCCACATGTCAGCCCATTCCACGATTCTGTGTATGTCTGCTTGCAGTTGGTCACAGGCCTACTCACTATTTACTAACCCACCTAACTTTGTATCATCTGCAAAATTAGATGCTCTGATACATTACCTGCTGTGCTTTGCTGCTCACCATCATGTTTATCCGGAGTTCAGGTCATCAGCTTTCCGCATAATGAATGCTAAACTTGCATATCTCATGCCACAAAATAAGTTTCCTCTGTAGAGTATTTTCCGAACTAATCTGCCTTGAGGAAAATGTGTTGCACACACTATATCGGAATGTAATCCAATCTGGGTTTGTGTTTCATTTCCAGCCTGGGATCTCAAAGGTGCGCTGTGTCAATATTGAATCTCAGACTTGGACAGCCGTTCCTATTAGGATACATATATATCAATGTATTTAGACTTCCTTCCTGGATCGTGGCTCCGCTTATATGTGGAGGTTTGCTGCAAGGACACCAGTTGGATGCTTGCCAGATGGTGCGCTGAATCTCAATCATTCAGTGTTTCGCATTTTGAAATATAGACGAATTCAATCACACAATCTATACTGGGTATACTGTAATGCAAAGAGGTTTGCACGTTAGGCAGTCATAAAACCAAATACCGATCAGTCACTAACAATCAGTATTTTCCAATCAAACTGAACTTCATGGTATCTGTTCAAAATATTTACCAGATACCAATTCTGTTCAATCTTGAAATTTAGTCTCCACTCTTGAAATTTAGAATCCAACGAATATCCGCAACAGCAGCTGCAATAGCCAGACTTGGGCAGGTAGGCTGAAAGACGGCTGAGAAACTAAAGGGTGGGACTCTGCGTTGCCTTAACCCCTTGAAGTGAGTTTCTCTCCCAACAGCACTAGTAGTCTGATTGCAAAGACGTTGGTCCCAGCCTGTGTATTTGTGTCTTATCCATTTTGTACAGTTTCCACCTGCCCCTGAAGTGATACGATACAGGAATCCGAAGCCTTCATTTGTGCACTAGGCTTGTGCTTGATGATGCCACATTGAAACTCATTTACACGACGCATTGGAAATGACTAAATTCGAAGATCTACCATTTAGTTTTATTTTTCGCATCTTCTGATACATTCCTCTCAGCATATCAGCCCTTTTTGTTTTCCAACAACCCAGATCCCAACAGGGACCATTTTGTTTGGATTTTCCCCTTGTACATATTTTTGTTTCGCCCGTTCTGTGATGTCTTCAACACCAGCAGCAGGGATGCAAGATAACATCTTAGACTCACGATTTCAATTTTAGAAACTTAGACTGTTGTATCCGCAATGCAAATCGCATTTACACACTTCCCGATGTCCCACTTTTCATCCAATTGCTTTCCACTACACTAACTATGAGGTGTCTACACGCACATCAGTACTCAGTACAGCGACGGGTTTGTGACTGCCACAAATTTGGGGGATTTCTGCAATGCCCTTCCCCTCTTCCTACCATACCAGGTTACCACGCATTCTCTCTTCCTTTCAACCCTCGTTCACTGTGGAGTCAACACATCCTTAAACGTTTTGTGTATGAAATCCTCAGCCTCCGGTATCCAATGGAGTGCCTCCAGTCTCTCTTCCAGTAGAGAAATCTTGGGATTAAGCTAGAGCATCGGGATGCACCCCCTGCCAACTTGTAACGCCATAGTGACTCTGCGTTGTCATATACGTTGTCTTCGAAGTACCACTTGTGTCAGTAAGGAGCTTGAAAGGATTTGAAGGCGAGAACGCGATTAATCTCTATCCTATGTTGGATGAGGAGCCATTGGCAAGGACGTGGGATGATTTGGACACAGTATATATTGCTAAAAATTAAACCTACTAAATTCAGTCTTGAATATGATCAGGGACTGAGCATGTAAAGCCGTTTATGAGAAATCCGTTAATTCACTGCCCACTGAGTGAAAAATAGTTCCACAACATTGCGCGAGAAAGCTGACCCCTCATTCTAAAACTGTGACTACCTAGTTATAGTTTGTCCAACCAGTGCAAATGGTACACAATTCTGTTATGCCCGTTAATAATCTTATAAGTTTCCATAAGTTCACCTCTAATTCTTAGACATTCTAGTGAATATAGGCCCAGATTAGTCAACCTATCCGGATAGCTCATCCCCCTCATCCCAGGTATATACGCTGCAGCCACTCTAAGGCACATGCTTTGCTAGATAAGGAGACGAAAACTGCTCAGTAGATTCTCGGTGCGGTCTCACCAGGGCCCTATGTAGCTGCAGCAATACTTTCCGACTCTTATATTATGACACGTTTGCAATCAAACCAAATATGCTGTTAGCCTTCCTGGTGGATTTCTGTACCAACAAACTAACATTTTGCGACTGTTCTTCCAGGACACCTAAATCCCGCTGAACCAAACCGTTATCTAGTTTCTGGCATTCTAGCACATAAACCACTTTTGAGTTTTTGTTACCTAGTTAAGTAGCTTCATGCTTCCCCAACTTGGATTAAATCTGCCATCTTCTTGCCCATTCACGCAGCCTATCGATATCCCGATGAATTTTGCTCATGTGATCCTCGGACCTATCACTACCAACTATCTTTTCATCATCCGCGAATTTAGATATTTTAAGTTCAATGCACTCGTCTACATCGTTGATATAGATGTTAAATATTTGAGGCCCAAGCACTGATCCTTGTGTTGCTCCACTAATCACACCCTGCGAATATATGTAGGACCTATTTATCCAAACTCTCTGATTCCTTCCCATTAGCCAGCCCACGATCCATGCCAACGTATTTCCTTTAATTCCGTGGGCCTTTAGATTGTTTATCAGCCTTTTATGTTGCAACTTTTCAATCGTCTGCTAAAAATCCAAGTACACTACATAATCATCGTTGCATTTGAGCAACTACATCGCCTGTTTCTCTCCTGTAGATCCTGCTAGTTGCCTACTTTGTCTAGCTTGAAATCTCCTCTGTGAAGCCTATGTTGTCTCTGCTTGTCAAGTTATGGTTTTATGAGTTCCACAGCAAGACGCCCTTATTTAAGCATTCTTGAAATTCATGATGATGTATTGTACTTGGACGTGGCCTTCTGTCGTCCTGTAAATTCCATTGCTCTAATAAGAATTGATGAGGCAGTGCAGAGACTGGACGAGCGATTAGCTTATTGCAATTGGAGAAGTGTAAGATAAGTCGCAATTCATGCGCTTTGAGAAGCAATCCTTATTGGGTAAGTGAAAGCTGTTGTCGATATCACTTTGCTCTTTAAGGTACTGGGCGGAATAACAGTCTTTGAACATGACCAACTGTTTCTCCCTTCTAACAAAAAGTAGAAATGGGGACAGTGTCCTGCGGCTGATTAGGGTAAAACATAAATGTGAACATTCCGCAACTGGCTCCCCAGAAGTAATGAGGTAGCAACATATTTCGATTATTTTATGTTGTATTCCGATAGATTTCTGCTGCAAAATAATTTCTGAGTGTATGCTATTTTGACACTGAGCCGCTGCAGCTTCTGCCAGGTCAGCAAACTAGATGGACGTGGCCTTCTGTCGTCCTGTAAATTCCATTGCTCTAATAAGAATTCTTGCATTTTGATACAGCGCCTTTTTACGGTGGTGACAGCATGAAGTGCTTCACAAGTTATCCAGTAAAGTGCAGAACATTTATTTTGCTAACAAAATCAACGTCAGCCCATTGTTTTCAAGAGTGACTTCTGGTCCTTCACATCCAAGTGAACATGAAGACAGTTGAACATCTAAACGTAAGCGTGACACGTAGAGTTCTGCACTGAGGAGGTCAATTTATTCAGTATGATCCGAATTCCTAACCTGACGCTTCAAAGCACCAGCTTGTGGAACTCCTGTGGCTTAATGGTTAGACCACTTGTTTTGCAAGCTAGAGAGACCAAGCTGGGGAGACCTGTGTTCGAATCCAGGCAGGACAGCGCTAAATCTTAGGCAAGTTTTCTTACTCCTCTCGACTAAAAATATTCCGTGCAAAAAAACACACAAAATTTAAATTGGTAATTTCAATCCACGACAGATTGTGGGACAAATCTGTGCGTAATTGGCTGCCACGATTTACCAACAAATAAACAGTCATTTCACTTAACAGTATACACTGTGAAGCGCTTTGGAATGTTGATAAGATGTGAAGAGCGCTATATTAAATGCAAGGATTACCTATTATTATTATTATTATTATCGTTATTATTGTTATTGTTATTATTAATATTACTGTCGCACCTTCTGGTATTGTATATCAAAACCAGAATTAATTATCAATAGAATACATACATGTATAACGGAATCAATTGAAGTAAAACACTTGAATTGGGCACATCTCAAATGGAGGTTGGAAACCACGTGCGTGACCTTCCGTTTTGGAATGGATGATAAGATACATCTAGGGGTGAGACAAGCTCCAACGTCTCATGCCACGCAATGCAATGCGTGTTTAATCGAGTTTCACATTAACACAAAGATAATGAAGTCCAGCTGCATTGTTAAGGACAGTACCAGCCCGTACCAAGATAAGAAGGAGCAAACATTGCGTGTGAGAGTGAGTGAGTGAGTGAGTGGGTGGGTGGGTGGGTGGGTGAGTGAGTGAGTGAGTGAGTGAGTGAGTGAGTGAGTGAGTGAGTGAGTGAGTGAGTGAGTGAGTGAGTGAGTGAGTGAGTGAGTGAGTGAGTGAGTGAGTGAGTGAGTGAGTGAGTGAGTGAGTGAGATTTAATTTGATTGTGCATTTTTCTGCAAATGCTGTCCGCTCTTAGACGCTACCCTGTGTGGAGGGCGATGTATAAATACAAGAGTTTGCTATCTGTGGAAACCTGCGCTCTATGCGCAGTGAGCCATTTGCTGTTGGGCTGCGTGAAATAATCATAACAACAGGAAGAATATGAATAATCTTTGCGTTTGATATAGCGGCTTTTCATATTTTATCGACATTTCAAAGCGCTTTGCAGATTCATTCGTAAAATGAATTGACTGTATTTGTGGATGATATGCAGCAGCCAATTGCCCACAGCAACGTCCCCACAAACAATGGTGGCTGGAAATGCTAAATTTTTGTGGGTGAGGTATTGCCTGCGACAGGCGACCCGTTGGAGGTGGAAGAATGTGCTGCTGGTGAGGGACCAGATGTGGGGGAGTAAGGAAAGTTGGGGGTCGCTCCTGACCCCAAGATGGCGCACAGGTTCGGAGAGTTTTTGTTAATAACGATTGGTGTCATTGTAAATCTCAATCGATATAAAAGCTGCATGATGCCAACATGACATGGTTTCCATTCTCAAGTAGATAGTTGGGGACTGGAAAAAATAAACGCAATAGCAAATCACACTAGCGTTGTGGAAATAATTTACAATCAAACTTTCTCAGTAATAATACTTTAATCAGCAAACTGGCATTTAAGCATCTTCTTGATCTCTTCTCTAAATTTGTTCTGAGTCAACACATAGATACAAGAGTTTGTACAGGAGCTCAATATCTGAAGCATGTATCCAGTTTGTTGCACGATATACGCAGTGCTAATGTCTGTCGCTTTATAGTGGTAGTTTGCAACTGACCATTTTAAAGAATGTACAACTTTTGTCATCCACAAAAGTACAAAACTGCCGGAAATAGCGAAGAGCAAAATGATGGATTTTCTCCGTTTCTCCATCTCGGGATCATTCTGGTTTTTCCCACTGCTGTCACCCCGGATTCTCTTGCGTGCTCTGTTGGCCACTAATATGTGTCTGACAGTCAGGGCGTTGACCAAGATAATAAGAATGGATACTGTTACAGGATTGAACACAAAAATCAACCATTCGTAAAATTTCCAGTACGATGAAGTGTAATAGCTGGGTTTTAGAATGCAATATTTCGGTATATTATCTATGACAAGTGGAACAAAAATAAAATAAATTGGAATGCACTGCACACAGCTGAGCACACACAGTATTGTAATAACCAAACTGGACGTTCTTACAGAGCAATATCTGTGCTTTATTTTCTGACAACAAATGGCGACATAACGATCAAAGGTGAACGCGACTGTTAGCCAAATGGAACATAAGGTGGCAGAAATCAGAAGTATGGTTCTTAATCTGCACACTGGGGTGTAGGACAAGAAGCTGAATGGGAGGTAAATGTTGTTGATGCGATTCAGTATCACATCGTTGATAATAACCAACAGATCAGACACGGCCATGGCCTCCATATAGAGAGTGACGACTTGGGAAAGGCCACACCTTCCCCGGGACAGGATTACAATTGCCATGACGTTCACTAAAAAAAGAGAGAGAAAAAATTGTGACAACAATTGTGACAACAATATCATTCAGCTCTGATTAAAGAACACTGATAGCAACAACATTAGAGTGGAGGAGTAAACGCTCCCGAGTTAGTGGGTGATACCTGTCAATCACATATTTGATCCGCCTTGTGGTCTTGGACTCTTGTCCAAAGCCAAAACATGAAAACCTCATGGATGACCAGATTCACGTCAAATCATTCGAATCGTGTTCACGAGTAGAAGTTGCCGATTCACGTTTGGATGCATTAATTTTTATGACAATTCATGAGATTTCCCCAGAGAGAGCAGTAGGTACAAATTTATCCATTTGAATACATACATATATACTATTTAGAGAGAGTGAGAGAGAGAGAGAGAGAGAGTTTGATTAATTGATATCCTCTTCAGAAAACAATTTTTTTTTTACCATTGTTGTTGTGTATGTGTCGTCAAAACTGAGCTTCCGGAATCCACAACTTTCAACAATAAGCACAGATACAATGACCCTCACTGCTGTAGGGTCAAATGTAGGGACCCTCACAGAACCTACATTTGTACACTTGTACTTGTACATTTCCGCACAAACTGTCCCCTCTGGATCAGCGAACAATATGTCCACTCACTCTATAATAAAAGGCGCATTATTCAAGAACTTTTTGAGATGAAAACGTCAACCTTTTCCTCCTCTCGAAAACGTGGGTTTCTCCAGGCGCCAATTTTGCCCCTGACAGAAGCCACACCAGGCGTCTACACCATCCATCGTACCTCAGTAACGAATCGCCATGGTGGGTTTGCAGCTTCTAACGCCCTGGCCCCTCTTGACCTATCCCCCTTCCCCTCTGACATCATTCCCTCCTATATGCAACCTTCAAATGTATATCTCAAAATTCTCCTACTATATCGCACCTCCAAGCACTCCTCCAACTTACACCGCTCTCACTCTGCTCACAACACCATGAAGCTCCACTACCGATGTCCTCCTGATCTACCTCTGCTAAGTCCTTCTCCCTACTTTTCTCCGTGAAACGTTATCACCAAATCCACTGTCTGAGAATAAATGACTGCCAATGAATCAACAATCGGGTTTCTACTTAATGCTTATATAAATATATAGTTCACGTGGAATAATGAAACTGGCCGAAAGTTTCGCACTGCTGATCGAACAATGGATCTCTCTCTTACGAGCAGAGTGCACTAACAACTTAGCTACTGGTTCTTCCAAATAACACATTTTTCACACAGTTGTGTCCTCCAGCGGAGGATTTTCTAATGTAATTTGCCTTTGCTTTCCAAGAAGAAATTTGGAATTAGGTGGTTAGATGATCTTTGAGCGCTTAGCGATGCCACATTGACACGGTAGATAGTTGTATCAAACGTAATGATTATTAACATTCCACTTCATGTATATATTCATAATATAGTACTTCATAACATATTATTTGTCTGAAACAAAACTATTTATCTTGTGTTTGAAAATATCAATGCTTTCTGGTTTCTCCATCTTCCCAGGTAATTTACTCCATAGATTTACCATTCGGTCACTCTACCAGTATTTTGGCAGACTAAATTTGAATCCCCCCCCCCTCCCCCCCCGGCGTTTAATAGCAGGATGTTACCCCTGGTATTACGATTTCCGTCATTTTACTAACCGCCTTCACAGTTTGCCAACCTGAATCATACCTCGCTTCAAACTTTCCAACTCAATAGATTATAGACCAATTGTATAACAATAATAATTCTTGCATTTGATATATACATTGCCAGGCTCCGCAACTATCTTACCCCCCGCGCTGCCGAAACACTCGTGCACGCGAACATCACCTCGAGGCTGGATTATGGAAATTCACTCCTCGTCGGCCTCCCCAGTTCCTCCATTCACAGGCTGCAGGTCATCCAAAACTCTGCAGCCCGTGTATTATCCCACACCCGCCTCCGCCACCATATAACCCCCACTCTCGCCCGTCTCCACTGGCTCCGCATCCTCCAGAGCATCGAGTTCAAGATCCTCGTCCTCACCTTCAAGGCCTTACACTGCCTTGCCCCGCCCTATTTAACCAATCTACTTTCACCCTACAACCACACCCGGACTCTCCGTTCAGCAGGACTTGGCCTGCTCCAAGCCCCCCGCCCGAACCGCCCCACCATCGGATGCCGGGCCTTCAGTTTCTCCGCTCCCACCCTATGGAATGCCATCCCTCAATCCCTCCGTCTCGTTTTTTCCCTTTCCTCTTTCAAGGCCGGTTTTAAGACTTTCCTCTTCGATCGTGCCTTTTGTTCCACCCCGAAGTTTTCGACCTGCCCTTCGTGTTTCACCCCTTCCCAAACACTCCCCTCCCAGCTCGGGTCACACGCCTCCTTTGCAGCGCCTTGGGACGTCCTCCCGTCGTGAAAGGCGCTCTATAAGTGTAATTTGTTGTGGCTGTTGTATTTGTAGGGCTTCTCACATCTTATCGAATTCCGAAAGCGCTTTACCGAATATACTATAAAGCGAATTGCCTGTGTAGATTCGTGGACGAATCGCGGCAGCCAATTGCGCAGCACAGTGTCCCACAAACAGTCGTGGATTGAAATTGCCAGTTATACAATTGTGGTATTTTTTCGGCGGAGGAATTATTATTAGGCGTGTGGGGTAAGGAAGCTTGCCAAAGTTTTCTCCCTGACCTGCCTGCATTCGAACACAGATCTCCCCAGCTTGGTCTCCCCAGCTTGCAATACACATGCTCTAACCACTGAGGCACAAGAGCTCCATAAGAGCTAACCAAGACGTTCTCGTTGTGTAACCTCTCCGGCCCTTAAAGCATGAGAAAAAGATGAGGGAAGAGACAAAAAGGGAAGGAATCTCATGTTTGTATGTATTACCAGGTACACCAATAACTGCGAGAATTGGATAGTAAATAGCTTCAACGTCAAATATTTCTAGATTCCCCATGTTTGCGTGAGCAAAGTATGTCTATCGCTGTGAGTCACACGGTCTCCGAAATTAAGAAGCTACATGTAAGCGCGTTACTGTTTATAGAGAAGATACTTGACTCTGGAGACAGCTGGGTAAATGATGTCATTGTCATGTTCATTAACCACGCTTGTTTGAACACGAAGTCTGAAACAGTATCAAACAATAAGCCGTAAGTTTGAAGTAGCACCTGTCACATCAGCATTACATGCTTCATTCACACACTGTGCTGAGTACTTAAAAGTCTGTATATTTCGTGAGCGATTGGCGACAGCATATCGATCACATGTGTCCCACTAATAGTCGGGCATTGATTGACTAATTTATTATTACTATTTATTGGCTCAAAACTCCTCCCTTATGCAATCCAGCAATCGACGAAGATACGAGGCGTGCTATTTACTGCTAAGAATGGAAACTATTATAAGAAGCAGACTAAACATATACAACTTCTAGCGCACAGCGCTGACCTGAAGATGGAGAACGAAATGTCAATGTGGATGGATAGATTGAGAATTTTTCAGAGTTTCGGTGTTCATTCGCAATACATGTGGCCACCAATGTTGCAAAGTTTAGCTCGAGCCACTGGAAAAGGCCAGAAGCTGTCGAATCGACAGAAATATAGAAAAATGTCAGAGATACAGTTATTTGTAAGTTTCTCCTCAGCTGCCCTCTGCTTCGTTTTGAAAATATAATCGAATCTGTGAAGACGAATGACCACGAGCGACCAGTGGAAACATTGTTTTCTTATTCACCCTGTCGAAATACCTCATGATTTCATAAAACTCTATTAGGTCTCCTCTCAACATTCTCTCTTAGAAAGTAAATAAACCTAGCCTATCCAGGCGTTCCCCATAACTGTAGTCCCTCAATTATGTAACCATACTTTGCACCTTCGTTGCACCCTTTCCAATGCATTCACATCCTTTCTGTGGTGTGGTGACCATAATTGAACACAGTACTCCAGCTGAGGCCTAAGAAAGCGTTGTAGAGGTTAGTCAGCACTTCCTGGCTTTTGTACTCTATACCCCTATTTACAAAGCCCAGTATCCAATATACCTTCTTAACGGCTTTCTTTACCTGCCCTGCCACCTTCAAAGAGTCCATGATAGAAATACAGAAAAATATCAGAGCAAACAGGTATTTGGAAAAAGTGTGAGGAAGTCAAGTTGGAAAGTGAAGAACGCCTCGTTGAGTTGGCAATCAGGCAAATAGTGGACATGGAGGAAAACACAGAAACGTATGCACAATAGTGGAGCCTCATCCTTTCCTTTAATATTGCAGAGCTGATTTGTAACTGAACTCCAATTAGCCACCCTCTCTAGTATCCCTCTATAAACTTGCCTGACGCATACCTTTTCACAAGTAGAAACACCGGGAATCTCCGGGAACACCCAGCAGGTCACGTAGCATCTGTGCAGAAAGGAAACCGAGTTAGCATTTCGGATCCATGATATTGCTTCAGAATTGTGGCATGTTGGGAGTGAGAGGATTGAGAGGGTTTTGAGGAATCAAACAGGTGATGGGTTTCAGGACACCGAAGGCAATGGGGACAGAGGATGGTGTTTAGAGAGATGATTGTGCTGTGAAAAAACTGCAGTTGTTCGGTGGGTTGTAACATAAATTGAGAGAAGAACTGCTGAAAATGCATAATAAAGATGGGGGAGAAATTGCAACAGAACAGGCAGAACAGAGAGAGAAAACTTTTTTCCCCGTAACGGCTGATGTCGTAATGACCATGGAAGAGAGAGTATATTGCGATATTACGGTCTGAAATTGTTTAAATCAATACTTGACATGAGAGGGCCGTATATCAAATGCAAGGATTACTTTTATATACCTGTCCACTCGAGTCATGAAGAAGTGAACAGTTTTAGCACCCACAGCATTTTGGGGGCAGAAGGTTCCAAATCTCTAATTACTTTGGGTGAAAAGCTACCTTCCAATCTAATTCCAATGTGGCCGAGGTACATTTTCACATAAGTTTTCAAAATTGGATATCCCCACACCAGAGCCAATAAATCCTTCCAGAGGAACGATAACTGCAACTGCACTATAATAGGTCGGGTCTATCCAATGCTCACCTGTAGAGATTAAACATCATTTTCACTGCTTTACATTCCGTTTTCCTTGAGATGAAGGGCAACATGACACGTATGATTTTCGTGCTTTCTCTAATTCTGAAGCTGTTTGAGAGATTTGTGTACGTGGACATCCAGATTCCTTTGATTCTACACAGCTCTTGGATTCACAATAAGTTAAAAATATATTGTATTGCTATTTTGGGACACGTAGTGGATATGAGCTGATCTCCACATTGAATTTCTTTTCCCACAGTTTCTCCCACTCAATTAATATATCTAGTACACTTTGTATCCGTGTACTCTCCATTACATGATTCACCGTGTCACCTGGGAAACACTGTCATTTGAAATTTTACCTCCGATTCTCATCTCTTTTGCTTCTGCTAATAAATAGCTGTGTGGAAAGTCGTCCAATTTCTTTCAGGAGCCCATATCGACGTCACCCATAGACGTTCTCTTATCCACCATCATTATGGGTTTGTTGAATGTTAAAAGTTCCAATTTGAATAGTCGCGCATGGCCCCCACATTTCGCAATACCTTGCTAATCCTCTGTCATTACGTTCCTCTTTGTCCAGAGAGATGTGGCAGGGGAGAGAATTCAGTAACTGAAGATAAGATAACAGATTTATTCTGTCGTCAAAGATTCAGCGAATATTTTTGTACACGTCCATTCATCAGAACTGAAAATTAATTGAGGTCTGACGAAGGTCCTCTTAGATTAATTCAAATTGGTACAATGTTGACAGTGAAGAATATTGTGAAAATGCCAACCAATCTTTCAAATACATCTTTCATTCATATAGCTCCTTTCAAATCGAAAGGATTTCCCAAGTCGCTCTACAGTTAACTAGGAATATGGGCACGGTGGGGCGGGAGTGGTCTGGGCAGGATACAGAAGAGTAGAAAATTTGACTGTATAGCTCAGGGCGAAATGCGGCAGCCAAACTTTGCACAGCAGTGACCGACAAACAATAGTGGATGTGGGGACAGGGGAAAAGTTGGGGGAAAGATGGCAAGGGGAGGGGTCGGAGATGGGGGAAGGAGAGCAGGAAAGACGAATGTGCATTTGTGGGCGATACAAACTGTTGTTACTTATTCCATGGTATTTGAAAAATCAGCAGTAAGTACGTGCATTCCAATTCACATCAACGCTGTCAGAACTCGTGACCATGACCAACGGGATGATAGATACCGTGTATTGGTATAACAGAGGGTGGAGGGCTGGAAGCATTGAAAAGCATCCAAGCAACAAATGAATAGTGTTTTGTTGAGAAGTTATGTGAAGGTGGCAAGAGTCATAATGAGACTAACGGAATAGAGATCCAAAGTTTGACATTTTAAAGCCTGACGGTATCATCGGCGATCTGGGAGGTGGACGTGGAGCAGGCCATATTATGCTGAGTGAACAGCGTCGATAGGTTGTTAAACGTCTATCAGTCTATAATAGCATTGTTTCTCCTTTGTAAATCCATGTTGACTCTTCCTAGTTATGTCTTGGTATGCCAAGTACCAAGGCTTACCAAGGTGCAAGGCTTCAATGGATTTGAAGGTGAGGACGGGATTGAACCCTATGTGGGATTGGGAGCCATTGGCAATGACGTGGGATGATGTGCACACACAGAGCCTTATGCTAAAAAAAAACTTATCCATCTCAGTCTTGAATATGTTCAAGGATTGAGCATGTAAAGCCTTTCGTGAGAATCGCATAAATTCACTGCCCTCTGAGTGAAAAACTGTTTCCTCAACTCTGCGCAAGAAAGCCGACCCCGAATGCTAAACATATTACACCCTAGTTATTGTTTCTCCACCCAGTGCGGAGAGTATTCAACTTTTTTTGTCCCTTAATGATCTTATAGTTTTCTATAAGATCAAATATAATTCTAAGATATTCTAGAGAATATAGGCCTAGATTAATCAAACTATCCTCATGTCTCATTCCCCTCATCCCAGGTACCATATCATCTACGCTCAATCTACGCTGCGCATCTTTTCTTAAATAAAGCGATGAAAACTGCACAATATATTCCGGGTGTGGTCTCATCAGGGCCCTATTACCGCTGCAGCAAGACTTCCCTACTCTTATATTCTAACATTTTTTAATGCAAGCACACATGCTATTAGCCTCATTGTCAACATTTCACCAATTTGAATCAATCTGAAACGATCACTATCCTTTCTCAGAACTCAATTCAGGTTTGCAGATCTGTCGAAAAGTCGTACACCGAAAATCGTTACTGAATCTTTGACGACAGAATAAATCTGATCTTCTGTTTTATAATCCCTCCCCTGCCACAACCATCTTGACAAATACGAACGCTGTGACAGAGCGTCAGCAAGGATTTGTGAAATGTGGGTGTCATGAGTGACTATTCAAATTGGAACTTTTAACATTCAACGAACCCACAATGATGGTGGATATGCGAACATCTGTGGTTGACGTCGAGATCGGATACTGAAAGTAATTGGACGCATTTCCACACAACAACAAACAAACAAAACTTACATTTATATAGCGCCTTTCACGTCGAGAGGACGTCCCAAGGCGCTGTTCAGTTAGGTAGGACAAGAGCAGGGTGGGAAGGATCAGGGCAGGATGAAGAATAGTAGGAAAAGTAACTTTATATTAGTGGACGAAACGTGGCAGCCAAATTGCGCACAGCAGCGTCCCACAATCAGTCATGGAAGTGGGACTAGGGGCAAAAGGGGGTAAAGAAGCAAAAGGGGAGGGGTCGAGGCAGGGGGAAGAAAAGCAGGAAAGTCGACTGTATACTTGTGGGCGAAACGCGGTAGCCAAATTGCGCACAGCAGTGTCCCCACAAACAATCGCGAAAATGGGGCCAGGGGAGAAAGGGGAAAAGAGGGTAAGGGTGGAGAGGGAGGGAAAGGTGGGATGGGTTAGGGTTAGGGAGGAAGAGGGGGGCGAAATGGGGGGGTGAGGAAGAGAGGGAGGGAAAAATGGGTGGGGGCAAGATCAGGAAGAGGGAAGAGGGACACAGGTATTTATCAGCAAATTTATCAGCAATTTATCAGCAAAAGCCAAAGAGCTGGGAATCGGAGGTAAAATTTCAATTGACTGTGTTTCCCAGGTGCCACGGTGAATCCCGTAGATGAGAGCACGCAGATATAAAGTGTACTGGATTGATTAATTGAGTGGGCGAAACCGTCGGAAATGAATTCAATGTGGAGAACAGCTCATCCCCACTACGTGTCCCAAAATAGCAATACAAAATATTTTCAGCTTTCTGAGAGTCCATGAGCTGTACAAGATCAAAGGAATTTGGTGCCTATGTACACAAATCTCTAAAGCAGTTTCAGAATTAGAGTCTATTACTAAAAAAGATAAGTGCCATGGTGCCGTTCCAATAAAACAAAACAGAATGTAAAGGATTGAAAATGATGTTTAAATTCTACAGGTGAGCGTAGGATAGATACGACCTATTATAGTTCAGTTATAGTTATCGTTCCTCACGAAGGATATATTGACTCTGGTGTGGGGATATCCAATATACACCATAATAACTACCGAGCGAATAGGGATACATTATGAAAAACTCTATTCTCTATCTAGTCTCTATTCCATTGAGATTAGAGTGCTGAGTGGGCACTGGTTGAGTATTACTATCTGAAAATTACAGCTGGCCCACATAGGAATTAAAGTGGTAGATAGCTTTTCACACAAAGTAATTAGAGATTTGGAACCATCTGTCCCAAAATGCTGTGAGTGCTTAAGCTGTTCACTGAATCAACACTCGTGTGGATAGATATCAACAGCCCTCTCATTTCAAATATTGACTAAAGCAATTTCCGACCATAATAGCTCACTGTCCTCACCACCTCTTCTGTGGTCATTATGACATCAACCATTTCGGGAAACAGATTTTCTCTCGCTGGTCTTCCTGATCTCTTGCAATTTCTCGCCCATCTTCCTTTTTGCATTTTCAGCAGGTCTTCTACAAACTTATGTTACAACCAACCCATCCTCCACCCCACCACTTGCCGTTTTTTTCACAGCACAAACATCTCTCTAACCATCATCTTCTGGCCTCTCGCCAATTGTCCCCATTGCCTTCGGCGTCCTGACACACATCACCTATTTGATTCCATAAAAGCCTCTCGCTCCCAACCTGCCGCAATTCTGACGCCATGTCATGGATCCGAAATGCTAACTCGGTTTCTTTTGTTTAGGGATGCTACCTGACATGCTGGGTGTTCCCGGAGATTCCCGGTGCTTCTACTAGTCAATAGGTATGAGTTTTGTAAGGGATAATAGTGAGTGTGACTAATTAGACTTGAGTTACAGATCAGCTCTGCAATAATAATGAATGGGATGAGGCCCCACTACTGTGCATACTTTTCTGTATTTTCCTCCATGTCCTCAATTTGCCTGATTGACAACACCACGAGGCATTCCTCACTTTCCAAATAAACCTCCTCACACTCCTTTCCAAATACCTGTATGCTCTGACGTTATTCTATATTTCTATGGATTGGACTGCCTCCGGCGTTCTGCAGTCGCTCGAGTTAAAGTTTCGACCAATGTTGGCCGCACTTCTAGCGAATCAATACCGAAACTCAGAAAAATCTCTATCTATCCATCCACCATGTCCTTTCTTTCTCCATCTTTATGTCGTCCCCGTATTCTACAAGATGCTTATGTGTTGTATGCTTCTCAAAATAATTTATTGATTCCTATAGCTCTATATTTCGAACACTCTTCTCAAAAGACAGAGAACTGGGTTTGATTATCCATCAAGTTTCCTTACAATTCGCGCATTTGTTTAGCTAGCAGTAAGTAGCAAGCTTATGTTAGTCGATTGTCGGATTGCATAACGGAGGAAAGGTTAATTAACATATAGTAATAATAAATTAGTAAATCAATCGCCGACTATTAGTGGGACACCCGTGACAGATATGCTGTCGTGGTTCGCTCACAAGATGTACAGAATATTAATTTCACAGCACCGTGTCCGAATGAAGCAAATTAAAATGCAATGTTGATCTGAGAGGGTGCTACATTAAACTGAAGGATTATTCTTTGATACAATTTTAGACGCGTGTTCAAAGAAGCGTGGTTAAGGAAAATGACAATGACATCATTTACCTAGGTGTCTCCAGAGCCAAGTATCTTCTCTATAAATAGTAACGCGTTTACATGTACCTTTTGATTGTCGGAGACCGTGTGACTCACAGCGATAGGCACATTTTGCTCACTCAAACATGAGGAATCCAGCAATTTTTGACGTTGAAGCTATTTACTATCCAATTCTCGCAGATATTGGTGTACCTGGTAATACATACAAACATCAGATTCCTTCCGCCATTGTCTCTTTTATCATCTTTCTCTCAGGCTTTAAGTGCCGGAGTGGTTACACGACGAGAACTTCTTGGTTACCTCTTTTGTAGCTCCTGTAGCTCAGTGGTTAGAGCGCTTGTTTTGCAAGCTGGGGAGACCAAGCGGGGGAGATCTGTGTTCGAATGCACACAGGTCAGGGCGATACTTTGGGCAAGTTTCCTTACCCCACACCCCTAATAATAATACCTCCGCCCAAAAAATACCACAATTATAGACCAGGTCATTTCACTGCACGACTGTTTTTGGGACACTGCTGTGGTCAATTGGCTGCCGCGATTCGCCCACAAATATATATAGTCAACTCACTTTATAGTATATTCGATGAAGCGGTTTGGGACGTCGATAAGATGTGAAAATCGCTATATCAAATGCAAGGATTATTATTATTATACAATTGATCTATAATCTATTGAGTTGGAAAGTTTGAAGCAAGGTCTGATTCAGTTTGGCAAACTGTAAAGGCGGTTAGTAAAATGAAGAAAAACGTAAGTCCAGGGGAAACATCCTGCGATTAGACGCCGGAGGGCACATTCAGAATTAATCTGCGAAAACACTGTTACATTCACCGAATGGTAAATGTAAGGTGTAGATTAGCTTCGGAGGCGGAGAAACCAGGAAGTATTGTGATTTTTTCAAACATAAGATAAATAGTTTTGTTTTGGAAAATAATATGTCATGAAGTACTGCATTATGAACATATACATTGAATGGAATGCTAATAATTGTTGCGGTTTGTACAACAATTTACCATGTCAATGTGGCATCGCTAACCGCTCAAAGATCATCTGACCACCTAATTCCTACTTCGTTCTTGGTAAGCAGAGGCCAATTAAGGTAGAACATTTGTTCAAGGTTCATTCCGCTCAGTGGTGTACTCCGCTAGAGGACACCACTGTATGAAAAATATTTTATTTGGAAGAACCTGTAGCTAAGTTGCTAGAACACTCAGCTCGTAAGAGAGAGATCCATGGGTCGATGGCCCAGCAGTGCGAAACTTTCGGCCAGTTTCCTTATTCCACGCAAACTATATTTACACAAGCAGAAAGTAGAAACCCGATTATTAATTGTTTGGCAGTCATTTTTTCTCAGACAGTGGATTTGGTGTGAACGTTTCAGGGAGTAAATCAAGGAGAAGAATTGAGCAGAGGAAGATAATGAGGGCATTGATAGTGAAGGTACAAAGTGTTCTGAGCAGAGCGTGAGGGTTATAACTTGGAGGAGGGCTTCGAGGTGCAATAGATTAGGTGAATTTTGAGATATACATATGAAGGTTGCACAAAGGAGGGAATGATGGCAGAGGACAAGGGGGATAGGTCAAGCGCGGTCAGGCCATTCGCAGCTACACTTCCACCGTGGCGATTCGTCAGTGAGATACGATGGAAGGTGTAGACGCCTGATGTAGCTTCTGTCAGGGGCAAAGTTGGAGCACGGAGCGACCCACGTTTTCGTTAGGAGGAAAAGGTTGATATTTTCATCTCAGTAAATTCTTGGATGGTGCGTCTTTTATTGCAGACGGGGTGGACGTATTGTAGGCTGATCCAGAGGGGACAGTTGGTGCAGCAATTTTAAACAAGTACTACAACAACAACAAAATTACATTGATAAAGCGCATTTCACGTCGGAGGGACATTGGAGGAATGCGGTAGACGGTAACGTAAGATAACTAAGGGTTGTGATCATCGTGCGGTGAAAGATGAGATCAATGAGATCTTGGTGCACCAAACAATCAGGATGTGAGATGCCCTGGCAATTCTCTAATTTTAACCAGAATCCTGGAGAGCCCATTCCCCTTCACCCTTTACCTCTATTCGTCTGGCTCCAGCCTCCTGCTTACATAGCCTGTGACATCCACCCATTCTGTGTAGCATAGCTTGCAGCAAGTACACTCAGCAGCTCTGAAAGTCTCTCACACAATCACTGGGGTATGTCCCATCACTCGAACCCCACCCGAACACGTTCCATTTCGATCAAGTTTAGATTCACCTCCCTGTGGCTCAGTGCCAGTCTCCGCTATTATCAAGCGAACCGGGACACTACCCCTTGTGAAGTTTCCTGTGTAAACTGTTGTAGAGCCCGTATAAAACGCTGGATTATTTCTCCCAATTCAACAGTGATAATAATAATAATAATAATAATCCTTCCATTTGATATACAGATTTTCTCGTATTCTAGATGTGGATTACTTTAACTCAGTGGGTTGGAGCACTCCTCTTGAAAACGTGGGACCCTTATTTCCAATTTAGCCTGGTCAGGGATTAACCTTCGGCAAGTTTCCTTTCTCAACACGACTAATAATAATACGACTAAAAAAACTATAATAAATCGTTCATTTGAAGCCAGGACTGTTTGTGGTGACACTGCTGTGTACTGGTGCTGCCTGCCGCATTCCGCCCACAAATGGACAGTCAATTCACTTTACAGTATATTCTGAATTCCAAAGCCTCGGGGCATGGCGGCTTTAGGCACGGCCGCCGAGGTTGGAGCGGGGGATATTGTGGAGGCCAGACAAGGTGGAGCGAAGGCTTGAGGAGAGAGGTAGGGGGTGCAGAGGAGTGGATAGATTTGAAGACAAGTGTGAAGATATTGAAATCGATCCTCTCTGGGACAGGCAGCCAGTGAAGTCTGACAAGGACTGGGATAATGAGTGAGCGAAGTATGGTGCGGGTGAGATTGTGGGCGGCAGAGTTCTGAATGACCTGGACACTGTGTTTTGTGGAGGAGGGGAGACCGGCGAGGAGGGAATTGGAAAAGGGGAATTTGATTCACTTTGAGACACAGTCGAGAAGACGATAAATACGTGATATCAAATGCTACCCCTTAAGATAAGTATTATTACGTCTCATAGCGTTTCACATTATATACTGCAAAATTATTTTACGTGCATTTTTGGGCTGTGTATTAAATCTCTGAATATATTTCGCAGCCTCCACTCTGTGAGCCGCTCGCCTGAAGAGAACTATGTCAATGCTTGTAGTGGTGTTAAAGTGGACCTGCTCTCCATTGATTGGAAGCTACGATATTACCCGGATTTTGTTATACAAATCCAGAATTATTTTGATGCCTGAGCTGTGTTAGATGCAGATAAACATTTCAGGACAGGGACGGTGATATGCTTTGTTAAGCCATCACATGTAGCAGCTAAACGGTCAGTCTCGGAGAAACATAGAACGTTTCCTCAAAGAAAGCTGTGAGGCTCATTGTATCTGTGCTTATTGTTGAAAGTTCTGGAGTCCGGTAGCTCAGCGTTGACCGCCACCACATATAAAACAACCACGGGAAGAGATAGTTTTGTTTTCTGTTGAGGATATCAATTAATCAAAATAGTCTACATATTTCTGTATATATACACATACATTTTTATTTTCTGCTCTCTGGAGAAATCTGATGAATTGTCACAAAGTTTTTTGCAACAAAACGTGACGTGGCAACTTGAATTCATGAACATGATTCTAATCATTTGACGCGCCTGCTCAGCCACGAGGCTGTTATGCTTTAGGATCCGACAAGAGTTCAAGACCACATGGTGGATCAGTTGTGGGATTGATAGGTATCACCCACTAAATCGGGAAGGTTTACTCCTCCGCTCTGATTTTATTGCTGTCAGTGTTCTTTAATCAGAGCTCAATGATATTGTCACAATTGTTGACACACTTTTTTCTCTTTTTTTTTAGTGAATGTGCTGGCAATTATTATCCTGTCCCGGGGAAGGTGTGGCCTCTCCAAAGTCGTCACTCTCTATATGAAGGCCATGGCCGTATCAGATCTAATGGTAATTATCAACGATGTGATACTGAATCGCATCAACAACATGTATCTGCCCTTCAACTTCTTGTCCTACACTCCAGTGTGCAGCTTGAGATCAGTTCTGCTGATATCTGCCTCTGTGTGTTCCATTTGGCTAACAGTCGCCTTCACCTTTGATCGCTATGTCGCCATTTGTTGTCAGAAAATAAAGAACAGACATTGCTCTGTAAAAGCGGCCAGTTTGGTTATAACAACACTGTGTGTGCTCAGCTGTGTGCAATGCATTCCAATTTATTTTACTTTTGTTCCGCTTGTCATTGATAATATATCAATATATTGCATTACAAAAAACCGTTTTCATACATCACTGTTCTGGAAATACTACCAATGGTGCATCCGTGTGTTCAGTCCTGTGATAGTATCCGTTCTCATTACCATCGTCAACGCACTGACGGTCAGACACATTTGAGTGGCCAGCAGAGCCCGCAGGAGAATTCGGGGTGACAGCAGTGGGAATAACCAGAATGATCCCGAGATGGAGAAACGGAGAAAATCCATCATTTTGCTCTTCGCTATATCCGGCAGTTTCGTACTTTTGTGGGTGACAAGTATTGTACATTCTTTAAATTGGTCAATTGCAAACTACCACTATAAACCGAAAGACATTAGCACTGCGTATATCGTCCAACAAACTGGATACATGCTTCAGCTACTGAGCTCCTGTACAAACTCTTGTATCTATGTGTTGACTCAGAGCAAATTTAGAGAAGAGATCAAGAAGATGCTAAAATGCCAGTTTGCTAATTAAAGTATAATTATTGGGACAGTTTGATTGTAAATGATTTACTCATCGCCAGTGTCATTCGCTTTTGCATTTATTTTCTCCAGTCCTGAACTGTCTACTTGAGAATGGAAACCATGTCATGCTGCCATCATGCAGCTTTTTTACATCGATTGAGATTGACGATGACGACAAACGTTATTAACTAAAATTCTTCGAACCCGTGCGGCAGATTGGCGTCAGGTTCGATCCCCAACTGTCCTTCTTCCCCCACATCCGCTCCCTCACCAGCACCGCCTTCTTCCAACTCCGACGGATCGCCAGTCTCCAGTAATAACTCACCCTAAAAAATTGAGCATGTGAAGTCACCTCTGTTTTTGTGGACGTTGCTGTGGGCAGTTGGCTGCTGCATATCGTCCACAAGTACACAGTCAATAATTTTACTGCGCAATCTGTGAAGCACCTTGAGATGTCGATAAAATATGAAACGCCGCTATATCAAACACAAAGACTATCAATATTCTTACTGTTATTATTATTATTTCAAGCAGACCAACAGCAAATGGCTCACTGCGCATAGAGCACAGGATTCTTCAGAAAGCAAACCTTGCCCTCCACGCAGGCTAGCGAATAACAGGGGATAGCATTTGCAGAAAAATGCACAATCAAATTTAATCTTTCCACAACACAAGCGGGTCGGTGTGAACCATGGGTTTAAGTGACAGATAAACACCGATCGCTTTCCTAGATTTTCGATTTCCATCTTTTGTGATGCACAAAATTTCGCTCACCCATCACCCAATCATTGCAAAACAACGCTAAGCGAATACATGCCCCGTAAGAAAGAATGTAAAAAGTGGAGATGGATTCTTTTTTTGGCGGGGACATACTTGATCAAAATTTACTTTCTAAAAACACCCATAATATTCGCATTCTTACTGTCTTTCCAGCTCACTGTATGGCTCACACGTTCAATCGTTCACTCGTTCACTTGCTCATTCACTCGCTCACTCGCTCACTACATTGGAAGACACTGATTATTTTATTCTTTTAACACTTTGTTGGGATTTCCGATCCTGAGAGTTCGAAATAATGATCCAACACAATCCTTACTAAATGTACAGTGATAAGTTTTGACAAGTGATACGAACTACAACATTTTATCATAGAATAATAAAAAAATAAAAAGGAAGAGGTTAGACACGGTAAAATATGAATCAAAAGTTAAACACGATAACACAAAGCCAAAGCACAAATATTGCTACCCAGGTATTCTGCAGATGTATTGTGCTTCCAAGTCTCCTGTTTCGTGGTCTCAGCAAATCTGTCCAACTCTGAATATTTACGTCTTTTTTCGAAAGTTCTCTAAATCTAATTTTGGATGATACCCCAATTTTTCCATCATTTGCCCAGGTCAGTTATCCGCAACTATAGCGGAGTATCACTGGTATTCACCTTTTGTTTATCCATCCTCATCATCTTGGTATGGTCTGGCACTGTACCTGAGACGTAGCTCGACTCCTTTATCATTGTGTTCATTGGGAAACCCGAATAAACACATTTTACTGTGAGTACCAGACGTTGAGTCTTCTCTCAACCCCAGATTTTAAAAGATTTTACCGAATCGACATCCATCAGCTTTTCAAGCAAAGCACTCGTTTCAAGCAACTCGTTGGTGAACAAAAATTCTCCTCACCTCTCCTCTGCTTCAATGTGAAACCATTTTAAATCTGTGACCACGAGTCACTGGTACACCCACCAATGGATACAGTTTTTCAAGATTCACCCTGTCGAATCCACTCATGATCTTGAAAACCTCTAGTAGTTCTCCTCGCTACCTTCTTTGTTCCAATGAGAATAAATCTAGCCTCTCTAAACTTTCCTCATAGCTGAGGTCACGCATTCCTGGTAACATTCTAGTAAATCTCTTACTGCAACTACAATTGGGTCCACTACTGACTATGCAATCCATATCTGAACAGCCCACTGTGTGAACACGATTCTCCCAACCTCTGCTCCCCTTAATCTACTAATTTGAATCAGTGTCCTTGGGTTACCAACCAGACCTGCCAGTGGAATTAGATTTTCCATCGAATTTGTTCATGATTTTGAAAACTTTATTAGATTCCCTCTTAACCTTCTATGATCCAATGGAAGTAATCCTAGCTGATCCAGCCTCTCCTCAGCAATGAAGTCCCGCGTTCCTGGTACCGTCCTGGTAAATCTTCTATTTATGCTCTCCAATGCCTTGTGAGTTGTACTGCCCAGAACTGAACACAATTCGCTAGCTGGGGCCTAACCAGTCTTTTTAAATGTTCCAATGTACCATGCTGAATGTTATGTCCTACTCCCCGATTTGTAAAACCTAATATCGCATACGCTTTTAGCAGATTTATCTACCTGTTATTTCACATTCAAAAATGTACTTATATTAAAAGCCAAGCCTCTCTTTTCCTTCACTAAGATTGACATTGCTCCATCCGTTTCATTTAGGGTTAGGGTTACGGTTAGGGTTATGGTTAGTGTTAGGGTTATCCCTAGGTTAACCCTACCTTAACCCTAGTCCTCTTCTTACTCTTCTTTCCGAAATGCATTATGTAGTCTTGTATAAGGGGGTGATGGATCCTTTGCAAGATGCACCTGAACGGGGCTGGGACCAATGTTTTTGCAGGGGGATTATCTAACTCTGTAGGGAGGGTGGCGTTAAACTAATTTTGAGGTGGGCTGGGAATGCAAACAGCAGTGCATATAAGAGTGGGGTAAAAATTGGGTACAGGGGTAGGTGTTGGACAGTAGAAAAATAGAGAGCAGGCGAATTCTGTCTTGGAATGCATGCATTTAAATGAGCGGAGTTTGACAAATAAAATTGGTGAGCTGCAGGCTCTAGTAGCTGCAAGGTGATATAATGTGTTTACACTAACAGATACCTGGCTCAAACAAGGGCAGGAATGGGAAATGAATATTCCTGGCCATAATATATTCAGGAGAGTTAAAGAAGGGATAAATGTAGTGGGGGCTGGGGTGGCAATTTTAATAAAGGGCTGAGTTACAGCCTAACAAAGGAATAAGTTGGAAGTAGGCATCAAAACCGAATCTATCTGGTTGCAGATAAGGGGAAAAAAAAGTGCAGTTCCACTGTTAGGAGTATACTGTACACCACCAAATTGTGGAAAGGAGATTGAATAGCGGATCCGCTTGCAGGTTTCGGAAAGATTTAAAACCAATAGCGTTGTGATAATGGGTAACTTCAATTATCCCCAAATCGACTGGAAGAATAGTAGTGTAAAGTGCAAAGTGTGGAGAAGAAATCATCAAATTTGTACAACACCTCTGTCTTGATCAGTATGTTTCCAGTCCAACACGGAAGGAAGCAGTGCTGGATCTAGCAATGGAGAAAGAAGTGGGGGCAAGTACAACCGGTTTCTGCAGGTGATCTCATAGGGAAAAGCAATCACGACATTATTGGATTCAGAGTAATTATTGAAATAGATTCGGAACACTCAAATTCTAAGACACTCAACTGGCAGAAGACTAATTCAGTGAGTTAAAGCGGGACCTAGCTACGTTGGACTGGAAAGAAAATTGGCAGGTAAAACAGCTGATGAGCAGTGGGCCGTCTTCAGGTAAGAGATAGTTCCGGCACAGCTCCAACACATTCCAACAAAGATACAATGTAGGGCATCCAAACCTCGCTGGATGACTACGGCAATTGGAATTAACATAATGCCCAAAAAAGGAGGCTTCTGACGAGAGGCAGGCCGAAGATACTCTGGTCAACTTAGCTGAATATAGGAAGTGGAGGAGAGAAATGAAAAATGAAATTAGAGGTGCAAAATGGCTGCATGAAAAACAATTAGCATTGCACATTAAAGGGTAAGGTTTTTTTCAACCACGGATGAAATCTGAGTGTGTAGGCTGAGGGCATGGCTGAAGTAATGAATTACTAATTTACATCAGACATCACAGGCGAAGAGGATGCAGTCAATGCTACAGTATTGGAGGAGAGGGTAGGAGAAATGGATAGAATTAGTATAAACAGAGTGGTGTTACAAAATAGGTTCACGGCGCTCAAGGAAGATAAGTCACCCGGTCCGTATGGGATGTATTCTAACTTACTAAGGGAAGTACCGGAGCAAATATCAGAGACTCTGTCCACAATCTTTCAATCTTCCTTGGACACAGGTGTGGTACCAGAGGACTGCAAGTTTGCTATTGTTACTCCCCTGTATAAGAGTTACTCCCCTGGAACTAAAGGCCAGTCAGTCTAACGTCGGTAGTGGGTAAACTACTAGACTGTTTAATCTGGGATACGATAGATTTTCACGTAGAAAGATGTAGGGTAATGAAGGATAGTTAGCATGCATTTGATAATGGCATATCTTGCCTTACAAATCTTATAGAATTCTTCGATGAGGTAACGGAATGGGTGGACGAGTGTAACACAGTTGATGTAGTTTACATGAACTTTCAAAAGGCATTTGAAAAACTGCCGCATAAGAGGCTTTTTAGAAAAATAGACGCCCGCGTCGTTAAAGGGACAAAGGCAACATGGATCCACAACTGGCTGCGAAACAGAAGGCAGAGTGTTAGGGTGAGCGGTTGCTTTTCAGACTGGCGGGAATTCTGCAGTGAAGTCCCGCAGTGATGGATTTTGGGACCACTGCTCTTAATATATATTAATGACATGGAAATGGATATAGTGAGCGTTGTTTCCAAGTTTGCAGATTATGCTAAATTATGGAGAATAGTAAATAGTGAAGAGGATAGTAACGATCTGCAAGAAGAAATAGATAAAATAGTAATGTGGACAGACACATGGCAGATGAAGTTTAATGCAGAGAAGTGTGATGTGATATATTTGGGAAGAAATGAGAGGAGGCAATATAGTCTTGATAATACAAATATAAGAAGTGTAAGTGAACAGAGAGACCTGGGGTTTTGTGTTATCGACTCTTTGCAGGTGGCAGGACAGGTAGAGAAAGCCGATAAGAAGGCGTATGGGATAGGAGGCTTCATAAATATGGGTATAGATTTCAAAAGTCAGGAAGTGCTGACTAACCTCTGTATAATATTGGTTAGGCATCAACTGGAGTACTGTATCTAATTCTGGTCAACACACCACCGAAAGGATATTAAGGCATTGGGAAGGGTGCAAAGAAGTTTTACTATAATGCTACCAGGATTGAGGGACTTCAGTTATGGGGAAAGGCAAGATAAGATAGGTTTCTTCTCTTTGGAACAGAGAAGGTTGAGAGGAGACCCAATACAGTTTTACAAAATCATGAGGTGATTCGATAGTGTGAATAAGAAAAAAATATTTCCACTGGTTGGCGAATCTGTGACTCGTGGTTACAGATTTTAAATAGTTTCAAAACGAAGCAGAGGGGAGCTGAGGAGGAATTTGGTCACTCAGCTTGTTGTTCCAATCTGGAAAGCATTGCCTGAAAAGCTGGTGGAGGCCGATTCGGTAACGGCTTTTAAAAGAGAATTAGATCTTTATATAGGGAGAGCAGGTAAGTTAAGTTAAGGAGAGAGCTGGGAAGTAGGATTGAGTTGCTCTATTCAAAGAGCCGGCTCAGACTAGATGGGCCGAATGGCTCCTTTTTTGTAAAATTCTATGATTCTACGAAAAGAACAATTTTTAAATATATATTTTTATTCAGTAGATTTTTGTCAGTTGCGTGAAGTAATGAAGCTTTCCAAAGATTTCTTCTCACATAGAAATGAAACCAGTTCTCTCGCTTGTAAGTCGTGCGCTGTAACTGATGAAACATTTGTCAATCAAGCAGAAGCCTTGGAATAGCACAATCGCTTGATGTCAAACTGTGAAAGTCTTTGGAAGGAATCTTTCAATCATTTGAAAATAAAGCTAATCATCATCCTTTGTTTATTCATATATCTATATCTTTAAAAAAAGTTCAAATATAGTGCAGCGTTAAATCCACCTAAATACGGCAAAGCACCCTCACAGCTGCCGACTCACTGACAATAACTAAAGTTTGAAATGCAAAGCATTGGTACGTTTGTTATGGGACATCCAACCCTTGGGAAAGTAGTTACACAAATATAATTTTATTGCTGTTATCATTCGAGAGAGAGGGGATGCAGGGTAGCATTGCCAATGTGAATTTCTAATTTGTATATTATTAGGCCTCTTTAAGGGAATGAGAACCTCGCTTTTTGAGAAATTAAATTTGGGCAATTGACACTGCAGTTAAATTTGTAAATTGAAAAATAGCTCGCCAAGAAAATACACTAAAATTGAAAATGCATCCACTGCTAAACTAGGAGAGACCACGAGAATGAAACACAGCTTGGTAAAGTTCAAGAATTATTCATATTGTTAATTTGATTCACTGAAGAATGAAAGCAGTGAAAATTTTATGAAGTTACCAGAGTGGTATATATCACAATAATTGCACTTGACGTATCCTATTAATTATACATTAGCGTTGAGAACTGCCCGTATGCCGAGCAGCAAATTAACGAAGATCACCACAGAGGATTGACTTGATGCTGTTATTCCATTGCTAAACGCTTCATCTGGTATCCAGTATCCAGCGAAACTCTGTTTACACATTCACCTTGAGGAAACCTGTGTTCAATTAACTGGGGATTATGTTGGTGACGAAGCTACAGGAAATGTGCTGGGATTTGTGACTGTTGGGGCTTCCATCTCGTATAAATCAGACTCGTTCTAATGTCTTTGTAGCAGTCCACTCTATTGTAAACACAACATGAAGAGATATCACATTTTTTCAGAGAAGGTATATCAACCAGGCACAATCTTTCAGATAATGTATATTTATTATCCTATTCTGGCTGTTGTTGGTGTTCCAGGTATGTCTTCACAAAATCAGTGTATGGAATATAAATTATTCAGCCTTTCGGAAAAAACACTGAACTTATATCGGTATTTCTGTTATCATCGTTTATGGAGAGCAATAAACTCTATTTTTCTTAGGATATCAGTTTACGAATAGCTTTGTGAAATCTTAAACGTTTGGTACATATCTTAAATACATATTTGAACGAAAAAACAACGAGATTCTATACTGTAACTAAATTCAACAATATGCTAAGTTCTGAACATTATAGAGTAGAAAAATTGTAGAACTTGCTAGAATGTACTATACTTGGTTAGACAATTTCTCCTGAGGTTTTCATAGAATTACAGCAATGTAGAGCATAAGGAGTCTCTTTGACCCATCACATTTGTACAAGCTCTCGCAAATTTGTGCTGCTCTACCTTATCGCTATACCTCTTCAAACCTCTATTCCTATTGCTGGAATATAGATATGATAGCGTAAATATAGTCGAATAAGTAATGGATAATTATAAAATGTATAAACTACTGACATTCATGGGACAAACAACATCTGGTTCGTTCTGGTTGGAAGAAATAACGGGAGCCTTGGAAAGGGTCACGCTCATAGAGAAGTGCTCAGTTCTCTATGAGCACCAGAGAAAACCACATTCCCTAGAGGTAACGATACAAGATACGGGTTTGTACCTGGTAAAACCGTTTATGTTGCATTGTCAATTCAACAGTAACTCTTGAAATTCGGTCAGGACCTACCAAAAAAAAACATTGAAACAAAAGCAAGCTATTCTCAAAAAGCCCAACGAATGAGCAGACAGTTTAAGGCAGAAACTCATGTTAACGTCACGAGGTATTGATAAGAGGGGAACATAACTTTTGGGTCAACGGATTATTAATGACTTCAGAAAGATAGAACAGACAGACACGAGGTCTGTCCTAATCTAATCAATCTCTTAATTTAGCCAAAGTATATACACACAGGAGTTCGTGGCCATACCAGAAGTGGGGAGGGGTCGCTAGGAAAGGAGCACTTGGAAAAAGTGTTTAGCTAGTGCACAGTTGCGTAAGGGAAGTTAGAAGAAAAATAATGGAGACAGAGATAGAGATGAAGGTCGAGAGTTCCAGAGAAGAGGAGAAGGTGGTGTCCTGTGGCTGACGGCTACAACAGCTAATATAATTCCTTAGATATCTATGTTATAAAATTAATGCATCTTGTACCCACTCTATTTATATTCACCTTTAATATATCGTATTGGATTGTCGAATCATAGCTCGAAACTCGGGATCAGAAATCCCAACATTGTGGTAGACTTATCAATTTAACCACATTTAATTGTTTGTGCAATTTGTGTGTTATCCTTTATTTGATGGAAATTCATAATTGCATTAATTGGAACATTGTTGGCATATAAGATAATATATCAGCTTAATTCTATCCAGCAAGCCATCATTAATACTTTGCAATTATTTCTGCATTCGAACAGAGGAAAAGCATCAGGGCTGTGAAACAGGAAATAAAAGTTAGAACAACGATGGAATTAAATTAATCCAAATACTTGAAAACCAATCTTTGATTATTACATTAGAAAAGCTAATGAACAGTACAAAAAATTGCAATATTCTTGTGAATATGTTTGACGAAATACTCTATGACATTGTGGACAATGCTGTGACGATACCAATGCAGCTCTTTTTTCCTATACTGCATTTCACTTCTTTAGATCTCGTTTTTTTTAGAAAAGAATGTGTTAAACAAAACAACTTTCCTGTCAGGAGGATTTGTCCAAGAATATTGATGTATTTTCTGAAGCAACCAGTGACTGTGCATTTTGTAGATGAATGCGTTAGCTGGAGAAAAAATCATCAATTTTAGTGACTGGAATACTAGCCAGGGCAACGGGGTGAATTCCCTTCCATGCTGAATAATAATACTATATTATTTTTAAATCTACAATTAGATAGAAATTCAGTTTAATATTTCATCAGACCACAGAAAGTACAGCACTCACTTAGCTTTCTGTTGCAGTGAGCGACAACACTGTAAGTTCATAGCCCAAGGATGGGCTTTAGCGAAAGCTGACTAGACATCAAAATCAGATGAAGAAAATTTCTGCATAACACATTTGGTTCGTAGGAATAGACACCGATATTTTATTTCTAGATGGGAGAATGAATTTGGAAAACGTATTTGTTAATATACGATCGACCATGTGATTAAGGAAAGCGTGAACATGTGTTTCGAAAGACGAACGGGTTCAGGCAAACATTGATAGTAAACTAATCAATTATTTATATTGCATTGATTGTTTTGAACGTTTGATACATTCGTGTTAGCGTTTGAGGCAAAGTGGACACTTGCTGACTTGTATCTCCCTTCCTTCCCTACAGTTAACATAACTGCGATTGTGATCTTATCTCGGGGAAAGTGCGGTCTCTCCAGATGCATCACTCACTATCTGGTTTCCATGTCATCAGCCGATCTCCTCGTTATTATCAGCGACGTGATATTGAGTCGACTGAATTATCTTTATTTTCCAGTTTGCTTCCTGGACCTCACCCCAGTGTGTTCGCTGGAAACCTTTCTGCTTTGTGGAGCCGCTGACTGCTCTGTGTGGCTCACAGTGGCCTTCACGTTTGATCGCTTTGTAGCCATTTGTTGTCAGAAGCTGAAAATTAAATACTGCACGGAGAGAACAGCGGCTGTGGTGATTGGAACAGTTTGCGCTCTGAGCTGTTTCAGAAACATTCCATGGTATTTTACATATGAGCCTTGGTATATCATTAATAATTTACCTTGGTTCTGTAAGCCAAAGGAAAGTTTCTATGATTCGATTGCCTGGGAAGCTTTTTCCTGGTCTTTCACCATACTAACCCCTTGTGTTGCTTTCGTTCTGATTTTGTTGTTCAACATTCTGACCATCAGATACATCTTAGCCTCAAACAGAGTCCGCAGGAGTCTGCTCACCAACAACACTGAAATCAACAATGACCCTGAGATTATCAACAGGAGGAAATCTATTGTAATTCTGTTTGCTATATCAGGGAGTTATATAAGTTTATGGATGACATATGTTGTATATTACATATATAGACAAATTGCAAAGCGTTTTTCTTACTCTGGCTATAATGATCCAGTCTATGTTCTGTATGAATCCGGATCCATGCTATTACTTCTCAGCTGCTGCACCAACACTTGCATTTATGCTGTGACCCAGGCGAAATTCAGAGAGGAATTGAAAAAAGCAGCTAAATATCCCTTAAAGTTAATACATTCACTGATGCCAGAATGAGAAGATGCTTTACCGAAACGTAACTGATGAGGCAACAGTTTGTGCAATCTATTTATTTTGTGCCACAAACTGTGAGGTTTATATCCAAACCTCTGTTCCCAATTCACGCCTGGATTTCCACACCCTTTCCTACCTCTGTTGCCTTGGTTCAATATGTTTCAGGGGATTGAGTTCAAGGTATACTCGCTCCTTCGTTAAGGCACACCATGATATTGTTGCAAACGAACCCTGACACATCATTCCCATTATCAAAGTCTTGAATTTCATTCATCCATCACTGCCCCCACCTACATCCCCCTGTGAAGCCCCATTCTCCTCCAAAAGGAACATACTTCCACAGTATGTTTAGCAAAAGTGTGCTTCTAATATTGCATCCTTCGTTCTCTAACTCTCATTAATTTTCGGGATTGAAGGCGATTGTGTCCTAAGAACAGCAAAGTCCCACAGGTAGATGTTTGTTTTCATACGAGTAGTAGAATTTTTTTCAAAATTCATGTTCTTAGCTTCTCTTCCCTCAGCGACCTTCCGAACGCTCAGTTGTGGCCATTTCGTTTCGTAGGAAACCTATGGAGGGTTCGGATTCTTGCAAACTAAATTTATTGTTGCACTGTCTTGTGTTCTTGTGTGTTCTCAGCATGTGATCAGAACTACAGAAATAAAATAACATTCCACTTCCACGGCCAGCGTTACTGATGTTCAAATCATGTTGTGCGGTCTATTGAATGCTTCCATTTGCATGAATGGCGCAAAGCAAATAATAATAAATATCCTTACATCTATATAGCGTTTATCATGTCTTGTCAACGTCTCACAGAATACAGCAACGTCCCTAGGTAGGGACCAGAGCAGTGGGACGGGTGTGGAGAGTGTAGGTTTCCAGGTAGGGAGAAGAAAAAGAGAGAACAAAAGGGGGAAAAGTGATAGGGATCAGAGCAGTGTGTGCTGGGGGTGTTCGTGGTTAGAGAAGGATAGAAGGAATACCGAATGCATATTTGTGGGCAGAACGCGGCGACAAATACAAATATTTGCCTGTGTAATTCCAATCAGATTGTTTCAAATCCAACCGTTTTCAGTGTCGTGAAGCTACATTCCCTAATTTGTTTTCTAAAGGGGAATCGCATGTTTCTAACATTTGAGAACATTGTGCTCAGTATTTAAGAAAGTGTGAAAAAGGTTCTAAATTACAAATTAATTGGGAAACAATTTTATTTGCCCCACCATCAGCAAGTAAGCATCCCGGCATTTTATACTCTATCCAGGAATCCTCTTTTCTTGTTCTCTTCAACCTTTAGTCCAAAATCTGTCGCAAGATCTACTTGACTGTGGATCAGACTGAGTTTTTGGTTATGTATCTTGCCTGGAATCAAAGCCAGGTCTCTATGTTTTTAGGCGAGAGCCCCAACGGCTAAGCTACGGGATTCTGTAGCATGACAAAACAATCCGACGACCAATATCATAGACCTGCACCTCATACCGCAATAAATAAAATAGCAAATGATAGACAATATATTTTCAAAACCAATAATATGCTTACCTGAAAATAAAATGCAAACAGTTCAGGAAAGTAAGTTACACGCACTCCAGTTAAATTGATTGCGAGAAGAATATACATTCACGACAAGAATTGGTTTTATAAAATACTTTCTGTTACTATGTTCATTTTTTTTTCTTTTTAACTTCACCTTACTTATTGGAGAGGTTTCATTTTGACCTGGAGAAAATTGTCAGATTTTCTATTGAAAGTAAGGGAAGAATGTGTCCAGATTGTTTCAAACCTGGGAGAGTGTGAGAGGAAATTGTTAACCACTGCACTCCACCGAAATATGTAGACAAAGTCTAACTTAAAGGTGAAAATTGGATCAACTCACATCAAGGCTCGCTTCTCTTAAACGAATGTGTGCCAATTGTCAGCTGTGTGTGTGAGGTGGGGGCTGTGTGTGTGTAGGAGAGAGGCTGTGTCAGTACGCGGGGTGGCGGCTGTGTGTGCGTGAGGCGGGGTCTGTGAGTAACAGGGGGATGTGTGCGTGGGAGGGGGGCTGTGGATGTGGGTGGGCTGAGTGTGTGGGGGGGAGCTGTGTATGGGGGTGCTGAGTGTGGGGAGGCTGTGTGTGTGAGTTGGGTGATTGTGTGTGAGTGCGGCTGTGTGTGGGAGTGTTGGCTGTGTGTGTGGGGGTTGTGTGTAAGGTGGGGGTTGTAGGTGGGTGTGTGTGTGTGTATGTGTGGGAGGGGGGCTGTGAGTATGGGGGAGTTGACGAAAGTGTGTGTATGAGTTTGGCTCTGTGTGTGACAGGGGGATATTTGTGGGAGGGGGACTGTGTGCGCGTAGGGGAGACTGTATGTGTGGGGGGCTGAGTGTGAGTTGAGTGTGAGTGTGAGCTGTGTGTGTGGGAGGGTTGGCTGTGTGTGGGGGGGTTGGCTGTGTGTGGTGTGGGGTTTGTGTCTGTGCGGGGGGGGGGGGGGTTGTGTGTGTGGGAGGGGTTGTGTGCTTATGTGTGGGTACGGGGGCTGTGTGGCGGGGGTGCTGTTTGTGGAGGGCGTGGGCTGTGTGTGATGGGGGGCTGTGTGTGTGAGGGAGGATGTGTGTGTGTGGGGGGCTGTATGTATAGTGATGGCTGTATGTAGGGGGGCTATGCGGTTGGAGTGTTTGTGGGGGCTGTTTCTGTGTGTGTGGGGGGGCTGTTTGTGTGTGTGGGTGGGGTGGTTGTGTATGGGTAGGGGTGTGCTGTGTGTTTGTGAGTAGGGGGGCTGTTTGGGTGTGTGCGTGCGAGAATGTGTCTGTGTGTGGGGGGGACTGTGTGTGAGGGGGGGGCTGTGTTTGCAGATGGGCTGTGACGGTGCTGGCTGTTTGTCCTGGATTGGGCGGAAACTACAATGTTTTTGTGTGTATCTGTGTGTGTGTGTGTGTGTGTGTGTGCGGGAGGCTGTGTGTGACAGAGACCTTTAAATGTAGGACTGTCTCTCTCTCTGTGTTTGTCTCAGAGACAGAGGCCTCTGTGTATGTATCTGTGTGATTGTATCACAGGCTGTAGAGAGTTCTCTCTCTCACCTCTCACTCTCTCTGTGTCTCTGTCTCGTACAATTCTCTCTCTTCATCCGTTTGTCTCTTTTTATTCCTGAGAGTCACATACATACAGAGAGAGAGACACCACCACCCTCTTTACTGCATCAGATATACTCAGACACCGTGTGAGACAGTCACACACACACATATAGACTGAATATCAAACGCAACGTTTATTATTAATAGTATTACTGCTGGTAAACAGAGGGGTGTGAAGTGAGGAAAATTGCCCAACATTTCACTTTGAAATACCTGGGAATCTAACCCACACACAGTCACCCACTCACATACACACAGTCACACACTCTAACATAAACACGCTCACACACCACACAGACAAGTCATATTGGCTGCCATATTTTGCTCACAAAGCAGACAGTTACTTTACTTGATGGTGTATCCTTTGAAGCGCTTTGAGATGCCTCAAAGACGTGATAAGGCATGATATCAAATTAAAGGTTTATTATTATTATCAGACACAGTGAAACACAGAGTGAGGGGGTTACAGTGTTTCTGTGTGTGTGTGCGTGCGTGTGTGTGTTCGAGAATCAGTGCATGTCCAGTGTAATCTGTGATTTCTGATGCCCAGAGACAGAGGCCTGTATGTGAGAGACAAACACAGAGGCCAGTGTGTGTGTGTCTCTCTCAGTGTGTTTGTGTGTCCCAGAGACACAGAGTCAGACACAGAGGCCTGTGCGAGTGTCTCTGTGTGAGTGTCTCTCAGTCTAAAGAGAGGATGTCAGTGTTTCTCTGTGTGTGTGTGTATGTTAGTGTCTCAGAAATACAGACACATTGAGGCAGAGGGAAGGGTTACAACGCGTTTCTGTGTATGGACGTATGTCTCTCACTGTGTGTGTCTCTCTCTCAGTGTAACTCATTCTGCATGTATGTCTCATAGAGACACAGAGAGGCCAGTGTATATGTGTGAGTGCCAAATGTGTGTGTGTGTATGTCTGCATGTGTGTGTCATTTCAGATGACCAGAGACACACAGTGTGTGGTCAGAGAGAGATGGTGTATATATCTCAGTGTCTCTATATGTGCTTATCTCACACTGTCTCAGTGTGTATGTGTTTGTCTGTCTCTGTCTCTCAGTGAATGTGTGAGAGACACAGACATACAATGTGTGAGTCTGTGATTTCTGATCAACAGAGACTGAGGCCTGTGTGTGTGAAAGATAGAGTCAGACACAGAGGCCTGTGAGTGCATATGTGTGCCTCCCTACTTCTCTCTCTCTATGTGTATGTGTCTCCCACATACCACTCTCTCTGTGTGTAATGCCTGTGAATGTGTATGGGTGTCCCTCTCTGTGTGAGTGTATCACAGGCTGTAGACAGGTCTCTCTCACCTCTCTCTCTGTGTGAGTATATCACAGGTTTTTCACTCTCATATCTCTCTCTGTGTGAGTGTATCACAGGCTGTAGACAGTTCTCTCTCTCTCTTACATTCGCTCTCTCTCTCTTACCTTCTCTCTCTCTCTCTTAGCTTCTCTCTCTCTCTCTGCATATCTCATGATGTAGAGGTCTCTCTCTCTCTCTGTGAGTGTATCTCAGATTGTAGGTCTTCCTCGTACACATTCTCACTCTGTGTGTGTGTATCACAGGCTGTAGAAACAACAAAAACTTTAAATTATATAGCGCCCTCCACACCAGTGCAGCAGAGAGTTTCACAACAACAGATCCTGCCTGAGCCAGGGGGAGGGGGAGAAAGGTGACTGAAGGCTCGGTTGAACAGAAAGGTCTTTAGCCGAGACCTGAAACTAGGAAGAGACGGAACGAGGCGAAGGGAGTGAGGAAGCGAGTTCCAGAGCTTCGGGACGTAGTGGCTGAAGGCACGGCCACCGATGGTGGAGCGGAGGATTCGGGGACAACGAGATCAGAACCAGAGTAAAGGCCACGGGTGCTGTTTTGGGGATACAGGAGGTCAGACAGGCAGCGGGGTGCAGAGGAGTGGAGACTCACTCAGTCTCTCTCTCTCTCACTCAGTCTCTCACCAGTCGCTTTTGGTGACTGGACGAGCTCAGAACAGTTCCTGTAGCCCCTTCGCTGCCCCCTGGCTCCTGCTCCCTCACACCCTCTCACATTCTGTCTCTCCCTGTCTCTCACACACTCTCTCAGTCCCTCACACTAGCTCAGTCTTTCTCTCTCAGTCTATCACACTCTGTCAGTCTGTCACACTCACTCAGTCTCGCATGCTCACTTGCTCACTGTCTCTCACACTCACTCAGTCTCTCATGCTCACTGTCTCTCACACTCGCTTGCTCAGTCTCTCTCACACTTGCTCAGTCTCACACTTGCTCAGACTCTTCAGTCTCTCTCCCCGGCTCACAGTCACTCAGTCTATCACACACTCAGTCTTTCTCTCCCTCTCTCTCTGTCACTCACACTCTCTCTCTCTCTCTCTGTGTGTCTCTCACCAGTAATATTTGGTTACCAGTCGAGCTCAGAACAGTTCCTGTAGCCCCTTCGCTGCCCCCTGGCTCCTGCCCCCTCAACCTCTCTTACTCTGTCTCTCCCTGTCTCTCACACACTCGCTCAGTCTCTCTCTCTCAGTCTCTCACACTCTGTCAGTCTCTCACAGTTGCTCAGTCTCTCTCTCACACCCTCTCTCTCCATCTCTCTCACGCTTGCTTAGTCTCACACTTGCTCAGACTCTCAATCTCTTTCCCTCACACCAGGATCTCATTTGGGGGAGACAAGAGGGGAGTCAGGGATACACAACCACACACGCAAAGACTCTGTCTCTCTCACACACACACAGAGACTCTCTCACACACACACAGAGAGACTCTCTCACACACACACACACAGAGACTCTCTCACACACACACAGAGACTCTCTCTCACACACACACAGAGACCCTCTCACACACACACAGAGACCCTCTCACACACACACAGAGACTCTCTCACACACACAGAGACTCTCTCACACACACACAGACTCTCTCTCACACACACACAGAGACTCTCTCTCACACACACACACAGAGAGACTCTCACACACACAGAGACTCTCTCACACACACACAGACTCTCTCTCTCACACACACAGAGACTCTCTCACACACACACACAGAGACCCTCTCACACACACACAGAGACCCTCTCACACACACACAGAGACTCTCTCACACACACAGAGACTCTCTCACAGACACACAGACTCTCTCTCACACACACACAGAGACTCTCTCACACACACACACACAGAGAGACTCTCTCACACACACAGAGACTCTCTCACACACACACAGACTCTCTCTCTCACACACACAGAGACTCTCTCACACACACACAGAGACTCTCTCTCACACACACACACAGAGAGACTCTCACACACACAGAGACTCTCTCACACACACACAGACTCTCTCTCTCACACACACAGAGACTCTCTCACACACACACACAGAGACCCTCTCACACACACACAGAGACCCTCTCACACACACACAGAGACTCTCTCACACACACAGAGACTCTCTCACAGACACACAGACTCTCTCTCACACACACACAGAGACTCTCTCACACACACACACACACAGAGACTCTCTCACACACACACACAGAGACTCTCTCACACACACACAGACTCTCTCTCACACACACACAGAGACTCTCTCACACACACACAGACTCTCTCTCACACACACACAGAGACTCTCTCACACACACACAGACTCTCTCTCACACACACACACAGACTCTCTCACACACACACACAGAGACTCTCTCACACACACACACAGAGACTCTCTCACACACACACACCCAGAGACTCTCTCTCACACACACACATACACACACACAGACTCTCTCTCACACACACACACAGAGACTCTCTCACACACACACAGAGACTCTCTCTCACACACACACACAGAGACTCTCTCTATCACACACACACAGAGACTCTCTCTCACACACACACAGAGAGACTCTCTCTCTCACACACACACAGAGACTCTCTCTCACACACACATAGAGAGACTCTCTCACACACACACACACACAGAGACTCTCTCTCACACACACACACACAGAGACTCTCTCTCTCACACACACACACACTCTCACAGAAACACAGACTCTCTCACACACACACAGAGACTCTCTCACACACACAGAGAGAGACTCTCTCACACACACAGAGAGAGACTCTCTCACACACACACACACACAGACTCACTCACACACACAGAGACTCTCTCACACACACACACAGACTCTCTCTCACACACACTCACACACACACAGACTCTCTCACACATATACAGACTCCCTCTCACACACACACAGACAGACTCACCTTCTCTCTCTCCCCCCTGACCGCGCAGCTTCTTCTCTGTCTCCGCCGCCGCCATTATGGACATTCAGCACGTGACTTGACCTAGATTGATGACGCATTAGCCTTCGCGTCACTGTCTCCCAGGTAACCAGTGATTGACAGGAGAGAGACACAAAGAGAGACACCCCCGTCTCCTAGGTAACGCGTGATTGACAGGAGAGAGAGAGACACACACCCAGGTCTCCCAGGTAACCAGTGAAAAGCTCCAAACTGCCAGCGCTCGGGGAGGCGACGGTTGGAGCTGCGCGCGCAGCCAACGGCTGTTTAATTTTTGCTGCCGAAAGTCTCTGAGGACACAGAGGCTTCACATTGAATAATAATATAATAACAACGACATTAGTGACGCTGGCGTCTGGCGCCTCAAAGCCAGTCACGTGACGCGCACCGGAAACGCTCGCTCACTGTCAAGTGTAGTGACTGTGTGTTTAGGGGGGTCACAGTGTAGTGACTGTGTGTGAGGGTCAGAGTTTAGTGACTGTGTTTGAGGGTCACAGTGTAGTGACTGTGTGTTTAGGGGGGGTCACAGTGTAGTGACTGTGTGTTTAGGGGGGTCACAGTGTAGTCACTGTGTTGGGGGGTCACGGGTTAGTGACTGTGTTTAGGGGGGTCACAGTGTAGTGACTGTGTGTTTAGGGGGGTCACAGTGTAGTGACTGTGTGTTTAGGAGAGTCACGGTTTAGTGACTGTGTTGGAGGGTCACAGTGTAGTGACTGTTTGAGGGTCACAGTGTAGTGACTGTGTGTCTAGGGGGGTCACGGGTTAGTGACTGTGTTTGAGGGTCACAGTGTAGTGACTGTGTGTCTAGGGGGGTCACGGGTTAGTGACTGTGTTTGAGGGTCACAGTGTAGTGACTGTGTGTTTTGTGGGAGAGCGACTGAGAGAAACACAGAGAGAGACGCAGTGAGAGCCACAATAACAGGGATAATAATCCACCATTTTCCGGGCGTTTTGTCCCGTCCTCTCCTCACCTGGAATCTCCTCACGGGACTCAATGTCCGGTGAAGTGACTGTGTGTTTTGTGGGTGAAGCGCGGCAGCCGATGGCGCCCGGCAGCCTCCCCCACAAACAGCTGGGGGGGGGGGGGGGGGGCATTTTATTATTGCTGTTGTTGTTGTTGTTGTTGTGTGTGTCAGGCGGGTGGAGGAGGAGACTCGGCTCGAGGTGAGGCCGGGAATGGAACCCGGGTCTGCGGCTCGCCAGGCGAGGGCTGTCACCCCTGAGCTACAGGCTCCACACCAGAGGGCAACGTGAGGGTCAGTCAGTCAGTCTCCATCACCAGCCACCTCATTAACTCACACCAACCAACCAGCCTCCCCGGCCAGTAACCCATCAGTCAGTCCATCCCCATCAACCCTCCCCTCACACTCACACCTCCTCACACTGACACTCACACATGCCTCACACTCATACCTGCTCACACTCACACCTGCTCACACTCACACCTGCTCACACTCACACCTGCTCACACATACTCACACTCACATCGCCTCACACTCACATCGCCTCACACTCACAACCCTTCACAAACACACCACATCACTCACTGACACCACTTAAAAATCACACCCGTCACACACTCACACCACCCTCACATGTGTGTGTGTGTGTCACACACACAATCTCTCTCTCACACACACACACACACAATCTCTCTCTCTCACACACACACACACAATCTCTCTCTCACACACACACACACAATCTCTCTCTCTCACACACACACAATCTCTCTCACACACACACAATCTCTCTCTCACACACACACACAATCTCTCTCTCTCTCACACACACACACACAGTGCCTTCTCTCTCTCTCACACACACACACACACACAATCTCTCTCTCACACACACAATCTCTCTCTCACACACACACACACAATCTCTCTCTCACACACACACACACACAATCTCTCTCTCTCTCACACACACACACACAATCTCTCTCTCTCACACACACACACACAATCTCTCTCTCTCACACACACAATCTCTCTCTCACACACACACAATCTCTCTCTCACACACACACACACAATCTCTCTCACACACACAATCTCTCTCTCACACACACACACACACACACAATCTCTCTCTCTCACACACACAATCTCTCTCTCACACACACAATCTCTCTCTCACACACACACACAATCTCTCTCTCTCACACACACACAGTGCCTTCTCTCTCTCTCACACACACACACACAATCTCTCTCTCACACACACACAATCTCTCTCACACACACACACACAATCTCTCTCTCTCACACACAATCTCTCTCTCTCACACACACACACACAATCTCTCTCTCTCACACACACACAATCTCTCTCACACACACACACAATCTCTCTCTCACACACACACACAGTGCCTTCTCTCTCTCTCACACACACACACACAATCTCTCTCTCACACACACACAATCTCTCTCTCTCACACACACACACACAATCTCTCTCTCTCACACACAATCTCTCTCTCTCACACACACACACACAATCTCTCTCTCTCACACACACACAATCTCTCTCACACACACACACAATCTCTCTCTCACACACACACACAGTGCCTTCTCTCTCTCTCACACACACACACACAATCTCTCTCTCACACACACACAATCTCTCTCTCTCACACACACACAATCTCTCTCTCGCTCACACACACACACAGTGCCTTCTCTCACACACACACACACAATACTCTGTGGGGTTAATTGAACGGGGTGTGTCTCTCCGAGAGACTGAACACCTGCCATTTCCAGACCAAGGGAATTTGACACCGTTTCTCTCACCTGCTTTCTTGCCGTCTCTCTCTCTCTCTCTCTCTCTCACACACGCAGCTTCCAGCTCTGCTTCTCTCTGAACCCCACAGTCTGTCTCCCCCCCCCCCTCACACACACGGTTTGAGAGACGGTTTGATTACCGGGAATGGAAGCTACTGACCGGAGGGAGGCGCCGGATTGACGCCACACCGCAGAGTGTCGGGCACAGGTGGCTGAGAGCCAAGGCCTGAGGCAATGTGTCTCAGAGACAGTGACTACAGCCTATATTTGTGGCACTGGCTGCGGGCGTGAGACACAGACTGTCTGTGTTTGTGTGTCCGTGCAAAGGATGTCAACTTGTACGTCTGTGTGTAGAACAGAGACAAACAACCTTGGTGTGTGTGTGGGAGACAGGGCAAGGCATCATTGCATAGAAACGGTGTGAGAATGGCTTTGTCTGGCAATGCAATGAGCTCAGTATCTCTCTCTTCACCTGAACCCATTGCTTATTGTGTGTGAGGGAGGCCAGACACTGTATGTGTGTGTCTATTGATATAAACAACACACAATGTCGGGGACAGCAATCATTTACTGTAAGAGAGGACACAGTGGATCAGACATGAAGGGAATGGTAGTGACACACACTTTGTTGTGTGAGTGAAAGGCAAAATGTGCATCTGTTTGTTAAGCGTTTTGTGTGTGAGAGTCAAGGCCATGTAGGGACGTGTGAAAGGGACTGTGTAGGTGTGTGGGATAAACACGGCGTCTGTTTTAATAGGAGATAGACATTGTGTCTGTTTGTAAAAGAGGCTGTAATTTAACACTGCGTGTTACAAGGACACTTAACGAGAGATAGAGAGAGAGAGCAACATTGTCATGAATAGATATGTAGAGAGGGAAATCCTGTGTGTTTATGAGAGAAAAGTTGACATGTTTGAGTGGGCTGGATCACTGTGTGTGACAGGGAGAGATTGTATATGTGCATTTCGCAGGATAAGGAGTGTTATGGAGAAAATATAAAAATATAAATGTATGTTAGAGAGACGTGTGTGTGACATAGACTATCTATCTTGCGTTGGAGGCAGATGGTGTGTATGTGTGTAATTCTGTGTCCATTAAAGAGAGAAACACTATGTGTGTTTGTAAGATGGAAACGAGTTAAGTTTTTCTCAGAGAAACAGTGTAAAATACGATTGTCTGCAAACGAATGTGTTCACTCTCTTACAAGCGCAGAATAAGGCGACTGTTGGAAATTTGAAACTAAACAGAAATCTCTGGGAGGACTCGGCAGAAATCACTGGTAGGTCAGGCAGCATCTGTGGAGAAAGGAAACTCAGTGCAGCTTTGGTGTCCAAATGTTTTAGTCAGACGTGGACCAGAAATATTGGAAACAAATCGTTGTCCCACATTCTGTGCTTATGATCTCGCTCTCTGATGTGATGAGGCAGGTCTAACTCATGCCACAGTGTATTTATGTGTGTGAAAGAAAGTGTCCTCTCTCTCACACACATAAATACACCGTGGATCGCTGGTGTGCGGTTAATCGAGAGGATGGCTGGTGTGCGGTTAATCGAGAGGATGGCTGGTGTGTGATTAATCGAGGTCACTCTATGTAACGCAGATAGTACCAGAGAGAGAGGGGGTGGGGAGTGCTACTTGTTTGCATGAGAGAGAGCAAAGCCCTGTGAGTAGGTGTGAGGCAGAATATTGTGTGTGCGAGATGGACACATGTGTGTATTCAGAGACCGCACGATGTGTGTGTTTGTGTGCGAGAGAAATACCCTGTGAAATATAGATAATATGTATATGTGACATAGACAGATGCTGGGCATGTTACAGGGTGAGAAACTCAGTTTGGGGGGAAGACTGCACGATGTGTGTGTGAGGTAGAATGTGTATTTGTGTGTGTTTGTGTGCGAGAATGACTTGTGTAAATGCTTGTGAGGACGTTTGTATGAAAGAAACGCGGTGTGTGAGAGAGAGGGACAGGAACTGTGTGTTTCAGAGAGAAGGTAAAATGTCCTTTGTCTGGAGATGGCAGGTGCTCACTGTCTTGCTCCCTGGAGAGTCACGCCCTATTTACCTAATCCCACAGACTATTGTGTGTGAGAGAGAGAGGTAAGTCACTGTGTGTGAGAGACTGTGTGTGTGAGAGAGAGAGAGGTAAGTCACTGTGAGTGTGAGAGAGACTGTGTGTGTGAGAGAGAGAGTTAAGGCACTGTGAGTGTGAGAGAGACTGTGTGTGTGAGAGAGAGGTAAATCACTGTGTGTCTGAGAGAGACTGTGTGTGAGAGAGAGAGGTAAGTCACTGTGAGTGTGAGAGAGAGAGGTAAGTCACTGTGAGTGTGTGAGAGAGACTGTGTGTGTGAGAGAGAGAGAGGTAAGTCACTGTGTGTGTGAGAGAGACTGTGTGTGTGAGAGAGAGGTAAGTCACTGTGTGTGTGAGAGATACTGTGTGTGTGTGAGAGAGAGGTAAGGCACTGTGAGTGTGAGAGAGACTGTGTGTGTGAGAGAGAGTTAAGGCACTGTGAGTGTGAGAGAGACTGTGTGTGTGAGAGAGAGTTAAGGCACTGTGAGTGTGAGAGAGACTGTTTGTGTGTGAGAGAGAGGTAAGGCACTGTGAGTGTGAGAGAGACTGTGTGAGAGAGAGGTAAGTCACTGTGTGTGTGTGAGAGAGAGAGAGTTAAGGCACTGTGAGTGTGAGAGAGACTGTGTGTGTGAGAGAGAGAGAGGTAAGTCACTGTGAGTGTGAGAGAGACTGTGTGTGTGAGAGAGACTGTGTGTGTGAGAGAGAGAGAGGTAAGTCACTGTGAGTGTGAGAGAGACTGGGTGTGTGAGAGAGAGAGAGGTAAGTCACTGTGAGTGTGAGAGAGACTGTGTGTGTGAGACAAAGATTCACTCTGTGTTCGATACCCCGAGTGTGTGTAAGAGAGGACACTGTGCCTGCGATAGAGTGACTTGTCGTGTGAGAATATGTGCGTTAGAGAGAAGGCGCTGTATATTTGAGGGACACTGTGTGTCTGTGGGAGGGAAAGCACTGTGTGTGAGAGTGTGTGATTGTGTGAGATGTTGCATGTAATTCCTGTTGCTCAATCTACAGCAAGCTCACCTTGCAAGCCAGATTCCAGGGCCAAACCGTGGACAGGTATCTTTACTGCACATCATCATAATGAACCACAAATACAAATATATTGGTCGATGTCAACAACGCCTCTCTGTGGGACACTGCCGAGCGCAATTGCCTGACTCTTTTCGACCAGGAATATTCAGTAAATTAACTTTGCAATGTATCCTCTGAAGTGCTTCAAGTTTTCTAGAATTCGTTGCTGTTTGTGAATAACACACACAGTGAGAGCACCTGAAAGATGGACCTCTTGTGCTTGTGAGACGGCAAGGTGTGTGACAACAAAGAAACAAAATGACATTGACAGAGAGTCTTTCACGTTGTGAGTTAAATGTGTTGTGAGTGAGAGGGAGAGATCATGTTTGTGATATGGTAATGTCTCTGCGTGAGAAAGACACTGTGTTCGAAAGTGCACTTTGTTTCTGCGAGAGTGAGCGTGTATATGTCTGCACTGGAAGGAAATGTATTGGACAGAAAGACTTTTCGAGAGAGAGAGGATCCATTTGGTGGTGAGAGAGGTGGCATTCTGTGAGGCATTCACTGTGTGTCAGGCAGAAATCAGTGAATGTTTGTGAGATTTTGTGTATGAAAGAGAGAAACTCCGTATGGGGGGGCATGTGAGAAAATAAATACAGGATTTAGAGGAAATGTCAAACTCCCTTAGTCTGGAGGAACAGTTTATCCTGTTTACATAATCGCACCTGGTTGAGCTTCTCCCACACAGTATTTGGCACGTATTTAGGTGAGACAAAGCATTAGATACTGTGCCTCACAGAGAACAACAGATAGGGCCTTGCAGTGTGTGGTCATGTGTGATATTGTATGTGTGAAAGATATTGAGTATGGAACAAGTGAACGCAGAGTTTGTAAGTATGAGAGACAGATACATCTGTGTGTTCGTGTTTGTATGTGTGTGTAGTAGAATGAGCGAGACAGATAGAGTGTGTGTTTGTATGTGTGTGTGGGGCGTGTGGGATGGGTGTGTGAGAGGAAACAGGGCAAGATGTGTGTATGGGGGGGTGGGTGGGGGTAAAATAGTTTCAGGGGATCACTTGTGTCAGTGAGAGTGAGAGACAGGGCACCGTGTATCATTATGTGTGTGTAAGTGCGACATGTGAATTTACGGATGTGTGTTGGTGGTGGGGAGGGGGTAGGTGAGCGAGAGACATTACAGTGTGTGTGTGTGTGTTTGATTGTGAAAGTGAATCACTGAATCGGTTTTCTCTGAGTATGTTAGGCTACTCTATATGGGTGGGGGGGGCGGTGGGGGGAGTTAAATTATATATATGTTTGTGCGTATTAAAGTAATAAACCGTTTGCATGTGAGACAAGTTAACTGTGTGTTTCAGAGACATTGTGTTTACGTGAATGAGAGACACACTATACATGGAGTGAGTGATATTTTGTGACAATTACTGAGTGCAGATGTGAATCGATGTGTGTGTCATAGAAACTCAAGGATGTGTTTGAGAGAGACACTATTTGTGAGAGTCTCGGTGAATGTGGATGAGATTGAAGTAAAGAGACAGAAAAGCAATGGAGGGGGAGATTTGTATTTGCAAACACAAGTGAAAATTAGAATTAGATTCCGCAATCTCACAGAGTGTGAAGCTCGGGTTTATGAGAACCAAGGCCTGGGGTACTGCAACCCGAAGCGACAAACAGGGCATCAAATGTACGAAAGAGACCGTACCATGGTTCATGTTTGCAGATGACACAAAGTTAGTAAAGATAGTAAATAGCGAGGAGGATAGTTGTCATCTGCAATATGATATAGGTCGAATGGCAAAAAGGGCAGACACGTGGCAGATGGAGTTTAATGTAGAGAAATGTGAGATGGTGCATTTGTGTAGGAGAAATGAGGGGAGGCAATATAGGCTAGGTAGTGCAATTTATCGGCTGTGAAGCAATATAGAGACCTGGTGGTATGTGTGAATGATACGGCAAGGCTGTAAAAAAAGCCAACGGGATACTAGGCTTTATAAATATGGTCTTAGAGTACAAAATTGGGAAGCTCTGAGTAAAATATAAAACTTTGGCTAGAGCTCAGCTAGATTACTGTGTACAATTCTGGTTACCACACATTAGGAAGGCTGTTAATTGTAAAGGGAAAGGGAGGAGATGGACTGGGATGGTACCAGGAATTCAGCTACGAGGCAAGACTAGAGAGGCTACGATTATTCACATTGGAACAGAGAAGGTTGCGAGTAGACATAACAGAGGTTGTAAATTTCATGAGGGGATTCGACAGAATAGATAGGGAAAATCTGTTTCCACTGGTGAGCATATCAGTGACTCGTGGTCACAGATGTAAATTAGTTTCGAAAAGAATCTGAGTGGAGGTGAGGAGAAGTGTTTTCAACCAGCGAGTTGTTCGAATCTGAAATGCGTTGCCTGAAAACGTGGTGTAGGCCGATTTGAACATAAATTTTAAAAGAGAATTGGAAATTTATTCAAGGAGGGCGGGTTTGCGAGTTTATGGGGAGAGAGCTGGGGAGTGGGGTTAAATTGCTCTTGCTAGAGAGCCGGATCTGTCTCGATGGGCGGAATGGCCTCCATTTTATGCCGCAAGATTCTATATGAGGCACTGTACCTCGAGAGTGGATTTTGTTTGTGTGTTAAAGTGAAAGACAACATTGTTTCGAATCCCGGCAGATCAGGGCTAAACATTGGACAAGTTTCCTCCACTCTCCACATGGCTAACAATAGTCCTTCCCCCCAAAAAACTACAACAAATTGTTCACGTCAATCTACGACTGTTTGTGGGGATACTTTTGTGATCAAACTGTTGCCCGGAGAGAAGGGGCTGAACAGGAAGGAGCCGGGAGGATCAGAGAGCATCTGCATTTCTCTGCTGTGGGTGAGAGGTTGGCATGCGGTGGGCAGCGCTGCACAGCTGAACAACAGGTACTTGTTGATGTGCTGGGCAGAATAAGATGGAGCTCTGGTCTCCTCCCTTCCATGGTATCGCACATGCTCTGGGCTGGAGCACTGGTCTGGGGGATCAGTGCTATCAAGGCAGTTATGTGCAATTCAACTCCCCGATGGAAGTTTGGATGAGGCTATTGAGAGGTGGTGGGGCTGGGCGGGGAGGGGGGAGAGGGTGCATGGTGGAGTTGAGGGTTGGGGGACGGAGAGAAAGAAAAAAGTAGGTCAATGCAAAGGGGTGGGGGGGTGAGGCAGCCAGAAACTAACGTGAATCAGAGGGATGTAATCCTAAAGGAAATCCAGCGAGAGAGATAGGGAGTGAAAGAGAGAGTGATAGAGAGGGCGAGAGAATGAGAGAGAGAGAGAAAGAAAGACAACGAAAGCGAGAGAGACGGATAGAAAGGGAGAGAGAGTGATATATAGGGAGAGAGAGAGAGAAAGTACAACAAATAAAGGGGAGAAAGGTAAATAGCTGGACCATGGCAGAGAGACAGATAAAGAGGATTTGTTGTCAGCTGGATGTATGGTATGCATGAGAACACGTCACCAAGCTTCACAATCTCCATGTGGATGAAAATTCCTGAGCAAGAGTTAAAAGCGCAGAGACAAACAGAGGGGCAGGTTGAGAATGACAGAAAAAAGTGATTATCAATTAAAGATTCGGACACATAATGAGAATCACCGAGAGAAATACAGTCAGAGAAAGAGGCGTAGTTGTTTACAGTAACCTCGAGATAACTGGACCTGAACTAACCAGTCACTTCTAGTGGGATGAGCTATGAGGATAGGTTGAGCAACCTAGGCCTATATTCACGAGAATCAGAGGTGATTTTATTTAAAAAAAAACTATTCAGGGGTCACGACAGAAGAGACAGTGGGAGATTTTCTCTGCCGATTGGAGTAACAATAACCAGGGGGTCACGGTCTTAAAATTGGGCTTCAGCCCTTTCGCACTGAGCTGAGAAAAAAAACATCTTCACTCAGAGTGTCGTGAATTTATGGAATGCTCTTCCCCAAAGTGCTGTAGATGTTCAGTCCTTGAACTTATTCAAGACTGAGATTGATAGATTACTTGTGGATAAAGAGATTAAGGGACATGGGGTAAGGCGAGTAGGTGGTGTTAAAATAGATCAGCCATGATTTAATTGAATTGCGGAGGGAGGCTCGAGGGACTGAATGGCCTACTCCTGCTCCTAACTATTAAATTCTTATGTTCTTAATTTAGGGATGTAAACCCTTGAACCAACACAATATTAGTGGACTTTGAGTTTCTCAATTTCTTTGATTAACTCAGTTACGGAACAATTGAGAGATCGGGTAATTCAGAGCAGAGAACAATACGGAAATAAATGAAAGGCAACAGGTAAATAAGTGAGTTGTTGATTTTATATATTTATATTTTACTGAACTTAAACTTTCTAAATGAATTATACTGAGTGTTGCCTTGACAGCTGCTGGCTCTGCCTATGTGTGTGTGTGTGTATGTGTGTCTGTGTGTGTACACAGTTGTGTGTTTGTTTGTGTGTTTTTCTGTGTTTATGTGTACATATGTGTGTTTATGTGTGTTAGTTTGTGTGTGCGTTGTGTGTATGTGTGTGTGTTTTTGTGTATATGTGTGTGCTCGTGTGTGTGCTTGTGCATGTGTGTTTGTGTTTATGTGTGTGTGTGCATGTGTGTGTGTGTTGTTGTTCACCATTGCAGTACAGCTGACGGCCCACAGCCACAGGCATCGCCTGAGGCATTTCTATCTTCACTGTTTTAGCCACTGGATGCATCTCTCGTCCCGTCGCTCTCTGCGTGGCTGATGTGCAACTTCATGAATGGAGGTACGCGATGTTTCAGAAGGCACGTGACACCAGAGTCATTTAAACAGGTAAAGTAATTAGTTAGCATTTCTTAAACTAAACAACAAGGCATTATCAGGAAAAAACTCAAAGTGAATGTGTACATTGCAGGATACTGGAGCTCTGGTTCAAAGAAACGTATTTCACAGTGTTATTATGATAGTATTTCTTCTCTGGATTTAATGACTGCTCTTCCAAAATATATACACACATATACATGTATATATACATGTATCTATAGTATATATATGTATTGTGTATATATATATATACATATAAGAATTAGGAGCAGGAGTAGGTCATTCAGGCCCTCGAGCATGCACCACCATTCAATAAGATCATGGGTGATCTATTCTAATTCTACCTACCCACCCTATCACCAAATCCCTTAATCGCTTCATCCATAAGAAATCTATCGATCTCGGTTTTTAACATTTTCAAGGACTGACCATCTACAACCCTTTGGGGATAGAGAATTCCATAAATTCCCTACCCTCTGAGTGAAGATGGTTATTGTATAATGTGGATAATCGTTCTACAACTTGTATGATTATTTCTTATTGTAGAGGAAATAATTAATAGAGTTACAACAATTTTAAACCTATAAACTAGGTATGTTTCTGTTGTTCGATGCTTTTATTAGTGAACAGCAAAACATGGCTTGACACAGAGACAGCCTGAGGAAGACAGAGGGACAGTCAGAGGGAGAATAAAGGACAGATATAATGTTTAGAGAGAGAGAGAGAATGGGAACTTTATCTTGAGAGAGAGCGAGGGGTTTGGCTTGTAGTCATATAGATGTATGTGGTGAGAGGAAACGAATGATTAAAAGACAGAGAGTATGGAGACTGATGCAGTGAGATATTTAGTAAGACAGAGAAACAGAGCGAGAGGGAGAGAGAAGCCTGGGAATGGGTGCAAGTGAAAGTAAAGTAGATGGAAAGTGAGGGGAATCTAAAGTGATAACAATACTGAGAGACCTAGAATGAGGGAGAATGAGTAAAACTTATACGTTGACATATATAGACAGAGATGCTGATAATACAACAATCTTTGCATTAGATGTAGCACTATATCATTGTTGATTTCCGCGGTGTCTGAGGTGATAAGCCAGTTCCAGAATGCTAGAATAAGGCACATCAATGCATGGCTGGAGAAGTGGTGTAGGAAGGAGGGTTTCTGGTTCCTAGACCATTGGGACCAATTCTGGGGTAGGTGGAACCTGTACAAAATGGATGGGTTACACCTGAACAGGGCTGGAACCAATCTCCTTGCAGGGAGGTTGTCGAGTTTTGTGGGGGGCTTTAAACTAATCCCGGGGTGTGAGGGTGGGAAACTGATCAGTAGTTCAGATACGGGAGGGGTAACAAAGAGGACAGGGGTAAGGGTAAGACGGGAGAAAAGTGCAGAGGAAGTAATTTGTGCCTTAGAGTGCACGTATGTAAATGCACGAAGTTTGAGAAATAAAATTGGTGAGCTGCAGGCTCAGGTTGCTGCGAGGCGATATGATGTTATAGCAGTAACAGAGACTTGGTTCCAGCATGGGCAGGAATGGGAGTTGAACATTCCTGGTTATAATGTATTCAGGAGGGATAGAGAAGGGAGAAATGGGGGCGGGGTGGCAATTTTAGTTAAGGACTCAGTGACTGCCTTAGAAAGGAACGAGGTGGAAGAAGGACTTAAAACCGAATCTATCTGGTTAGAAATGAGGAATAAGAAAGGTGCAGTTACACTGTTAGGGGTATACTATAGACCACCAAATAGTGGGGAGGAGATAGACAAGCAGATCTGCAAGCGTATCACGGAGAAATGCAGAGCTAATAGAGTAGTGATAATGGGTGACTTCAACTATCCCAACATAGACTGGCAGAATAGTAGAGTAAAGGGCAAGGAGGGAGAAGAATTCCTGAAGTGTGTGCAGGACAACATTCTTGATCAGTATGTTTCCAGTCCAACGAGGAAAGAAGCATTGCTGGATCTAGTTTTGGGAAATGAGGTAGGGCAAGTTCAACAGGTTTCTGTAGGTGAGCATCTAGGGAATAGTGACCACAATATCGTTAGATTCAGAATAATTATGGAAAGGGATAAGGAACGATCACAGGTGAGGACATTCAACTGGAAAAGGGCTAATTTCAATGAGTTGAGGTGGGACCTAGCCAAGGTGGATTGGAAAGAAAAATTGGCAGGTAAGACAACTAACGAGCAGTGGGCAGCGTTCAAAGAGGAGATAGTTCAGGCACAGGTCAAAAGCATCCCCACAAAGGTGAAATGTAAGGCATCCAAACCTCCCTGGATGACTAAGGAAATCGGGGCCAAAATAAAACAAAAAAAAGAGGCTTATGATAAGTGTCAGGCTCAAAATTCAGAAGGGAACCAAGCAGAATATAGGAAGTGTAAGATAGAACTAAAAAAGGAAGTTAGAGGGGCAAAGAGACTGCATGGAAAACAATTAGCGAGTAAGATTAAGGGGAACCCTAAGGTTTTTTACCAACATATTAAGAGTAAAAGGTTGGTCAAGGATAGGGTGGGGCCAATTAGGGACCTAGGAGGAAATCTCATTGTGGAGGCAGAGGGCATGGCTGATGTACTGAATTAGTACTTCGCCTCTGTCTTCACAAAAGAAAAGGATACAGCCAATGCCATGGTATTGGAGAAGAGGGTAGGAGAAATGGATAGAATAATTATAACCACAGAGGAAGTTCTAAAAAGGTTGACGTCGCTCAAGGTGGATAAGTCACCTGGTCCGGATGGGATGCACCCTAGGTTACTAAGTGAGGCACGGGAGCAAATAGCAGGGACTCTGGCCACGATCTTTCAATCTTCCTTGGACACAGGGGTCGTGCCAGAGGACTGGAGGATCGCTAATGTTACTCCCTTGTATAAAAAGGGGCAGAAGGACAAGCCTGGTAACTACAGAGCAGTCAGTCTAACGTCGGTAGTGGGCAAACTTCTAGAGTCCATAATCAGGGACAAGGTAGATCTTCACTTAGAAAGATATAGGCTAATAAAGGACAGTCAACATGGATTTGTTAAAGGCAAATCTTGCCTTACAAATCTGATAGAATTTTTTGATGAGGTAACGGAATGGGTAGCGCAGTTGATGTAGTTTACATGGACTTTCAAAAGGCATTTTACAAAGTGCCACATGAGAGACTTATTATGAAATTAAAGGCCCATGGCGTAAAAGGGACAGTGGCAGCGTGGATCCACAAATGGCTGCGAGACAGAAAGCAGAGAGTTGTAGTGAGCGGCTGTTTTTCAGATTGGAGGGAAGTGAGCAGTGGTGTGCCACAGGGATCAGTTTTGGGACCATTGCTATTTGTAATCTACATCAATGATCTGGACTTGGGTGTACGGAGTACAGTTTCCAAGTTTGCAGATGACACTAAGTTAGGGAGAATAGTAAATAGTGAGGAGGATAGTAGCCATCTGCAAGAGGATATAGACAAATTGGTAAAGTGGGCAGACACATGGCAGATGAAGTTTAATGCAGAGAAGTGTGAGGTGATGCATTTTGGGAGAAGAAATGAAGGGAGGCAATATAGGCTAGATAGTACAATTTTAAATGGTGTGAAGGAACAGAGAGACCTGGGGATTTGTGTTAGTGACTCGTTGAAGGTGGCAGGACAGGTAGACAAGGCTGTTAAGAAGTCATATGGGATACTAGGCTTTATAAATAGGGGTATAGAGTACAAAAGTCAGGAAGTGCTGACTAACCTCTATAAGACTTTGGTGAGGCCTCAGCTGGAATACTGTGTTCAATTCTGGTCACCACACTACAGAAAGGATGTGAAGGCATTGGAAAGGGTACAACGAAGATTTACTAGGATGGTGCCAGGATTGAGGGACTTCAGCTATGAGGAGAGGCTAGATAGGCTAGGGTTATTCTCTCTGGAGCAGAGAAGATTGAGGGGAGACCTAATAGAGGTTTATAAGATCATGAGGGGTTTCGACAGGGCAAATAGAGAAAAACTATTTCCACTCGTGGGTGAATCTATGACTCGTGGTCACAGATTTAAAATAGTTTCAAGGCGAAGTAGAGGGGAGCTGAGGAGAATTTTTTTCACTCAGCGAGTTGTTCGAATCTGGAATGCATTGCCTGAAAAGGTGGTGGAGGCTGATTCGAAAACAACTTTTAAAAGGGAATTAGATCTTTATTTAGGGAGAACAGGTCTATTAGGCTATGGGGAGCAGGCAGGGCAGTGGGATTGAATCGCTCTTTTCAAAGAGCCGGCACAGACTAGATGGGCCGAATGGCCTCCTTTTGTGCCGTAAAATTCTATGAATCTATGAATCTATAAAAAGAAGCAAAGTAATCAGGAGACAGGATGCAGCCTCCATCGTGTCTTCCTTTCCATGTGAGAGATACAGACACAGTGAGAGTGGGTATAAAACCTTGTGTGGCACTCAATCCCTGAACATAATATCTTAGCCACGCAAATACTTACTCCCAAGCAGACAAACCTATCGCGCCGCAGAGAAAAAAAATGTACGCAGACCTCTACCTGAGGCCTCATCAAACTTTTGTAGTGTTTAATCAGGGGAAATTGGGAAGAATTCTGTGCACAGGAAAATCTAATTTCTAATAATCCATATAAGAATACGTATGTTCGATTATTCTTAATACTAATATTATGCTAAAAGCATGTTGGCGTTCAGCATATAAGAGGAGAGAAGTTTTGCTGGAATTTTATAGGGCTTTCTTGAGACCCCGCTATGATTATTGTCTGCCATTGTGGTCTCCGTATGTAAGAAAGGAAATACTCAGCTCAGTGGGCAGCAGATTCACAAGTTTGGTTCCTGGGATGAGCTATGAAGATGGGTCCCACGCCCTAACCCCACCACAAACAAACCTGGCACCTCCCCCACATACAGAATCATAGAACCTTATGGCACAAAAGGAGGCCATTCGGCCCATCGTTTCAGCACCGTCTCTTTAAAAAGAGCAACTCAATCCCACTCCCCAGTTCTCTCCCCAATAACCTCGAAAAGCCATCCTCCCCAAAAAATGTCTACCTCTCTTTTAAAGTTGTTATTGATTCAGCCTCCACCATCTTTTCAGGCCATGCATTCCAGATTCGAACAACTCGCTGAGTGAAAACAAAAAATTCTCCTCAGCTCCCCTCTGCTTCTTTTTGGATCTGTTTGAAATATGTGACCACGAGTCACTGATACACTCACCAGTGGAAACACGTTTTCCTTATGCATGCTGTCGAATCTTCTCCTGATCTTAAACAGCTCTATTATGGATCTCGCAAACTTCCCTGTTCCAATGAGAATAAACCTAGTTTCTCTAGCCTTTCCTCATAGCGGAAGTACCTCGTTCCTGGTACCATCCTATTAAATCCCCTCTGCAGCCTTTCCAATGCCTACACATCCTTCCTAAATTGGGGTGACCAGAATTGTACAATGAATTCTAGCTGAGGCCTAACAAAACTTTTCTAGAGTTTAGTCAGAAATTCTAACCTATCACACGCTCAGACAAACCTAACCGCACACACCAACAAACCTACTCCCCCCTATACTCACAGGCAAACCTACACCGTCTCCACACACAGATACAAAACTACCCCAGCACTCACATATGTAACACCCGCCCCCCCCCCCCCCCCCCCCCCCCCCCACACACACACATACAAACCTACCCTCACCAGGCACACACAGAAACCGAAATCTTACAAACACAAACCTACTCGCCCACACAACTCTACCCACAACGATACCACACACAAACCTACTGACCCACACACATACAAACCTGCACCACACAATAGCTTCTCACCCACACAGACAAACCTATCCCCCACAAACACACCAACTTACCCCCTCCCATGCACACGAACCTATCCCCCAGCCACTCACAAATCTACCCCCGTCAAACACAAACCTACCCCTCCAAAAACAATGCTACCACCCTACACATAAAACTACCACCCACGCACAAACCTATACCCCACAAACAAACTACCACCCACACATGAACGTAACCCACACACAGAAACCTACCCCCGTAAACACACGCAAACCTACACCCCCACCCGCACACACACAAAGCTATCCCCCACACACAAACCTACCACCACCAGCGCACACACAAATCTATATCCCACATACAAACCTACACTTCCACCTATCCGCACACAAAAACCTATCGCCCACCAACAAAACTACCCCCACCATCCGCATACACACAAACCTACCCCCACCATCCGCATACACACAAACCTATCCCCGCATCCGCATACACACAAACCTACCCCCCATCCGCACACACAAACCTACCATCCCTGCAAACAAACCTACCCCCCACACATACAGGAACTACAATCCCCCACCCCCACAGACAAACCTATCCACGACGCTTACACAAAATTACACCACCAAATAAACACACAAAACTACCCCCCACACACCCACAAATCTACACTATCCCACACACACAAACCTACCCCCCCACACACAGAAACATACACCCCCACACATCAAACTACGCCCCCCCCACACACAAACCTGCCACCCACACACAATACTACCCATACCACAGACACAAACCTATCCATCACATAACCACACAAATCTAACCCCACATACACACAAACCGTCCCGCGCCAAACACGAACCGCCCCCACCACATACATAGAAAACTATACCAACACACACAAAATACTACTCTCACACACACTCAAACCTATCCCCTACAAACACACCAACCTACACCCTCCCACGCACACAAACCTACCATCCCAGCACAGAAACCTACGTACCCCAACACACACAGAACTTCCAATTCCCCAACCCCACAGACACACCTACCCACCATGCGTACACAAAATTACACCACCCTTAAATACACAAATATACCACCCTACACACAAAACTTCCCTTTCCCACACACACAAACCTACGCCTCACACACACACAGAAACCTAACCCTCACACACAAACCTACCGCTTCCACACACAAACATCCACCCCATGCCACACACACAAACCTCCCCCACCCACACAAACCAACCCCTTCAACACACACAAACCTATCCCTCCCACACACAAAAACCTACCCCCCACACACAAATCTAACACTTGCCCGCACACAAACGTACCACAACCATCCCCGGCACACACAGACCCCCCTACAACGCACACATACCTGCCACAACCCCCACCCCCCACACACAAATCTACCACAACCCACGCCCCCCACACACAGAATCCTAACGCCCCCCACCCATGAGCACAAACCTACCACAACCCCCCCACATACGCAAACACAATCCTAACGCCGTAGTCATAAAAAGTAATAGAAATTTATATAATTGTGATTAATGCAGAATTGAAAATGTTTTGCTCTGTTGTAATCTAGTCTCCAGGGATCTGGGCAAACAAGAAAACAGAGTTTTATTCCCGGCAGGGTGACAAGTTGTGCAAGTTCTCTTACTCCACACACTTGTCTCTGTTTACGTGCAGCAATAATATTAATAATAATACTTGCATTTGATGCAGCGCTTTTCACAATTTATCGACGTCTCAAAGCGCTTCACAGAATATACTGTAAAGTGAATTGACTGTACATCTGTGGGCGCACAGCAGCAGGGAATTGCGCAAAGCAGTATCCCTCGCAAACTGTCATGGATTGAAATGGCCAATATTTTTTATTAGCGAGTTTAATTTTTTGGACGCATTATTATCAGGGGTGTTTGCGTGGAGTAAGGAAACTTGCCCACGGTTTCCCCTGACCTGGCGAGATTCGAACACAGGTCTCATGCTTGGCATGTGTGGGGGTGGGGGTGGTGGGGGGGTGGCAACGGTGGGTGGGGGCAGCGGTGGGGGAAAGCAGGGGAGGAGAATGGGGAAAGCTGGAAAGGCAGAGACACGGTCGAGGATTAAGTTATTGAGACCGGTCTTGAAGGAAGCAAGAGAGGAAGCGAGGGAAAAGGGATTGCGGGATGGTGTTCCAGAGTGTGGGGCAGAGAGACTGAAAGCCCGGCCAGCGATGGTAAGGCGGATTGGGTGGGGATATTGGAGCAGGCCAGAGCCCGCTAACAGAGTGATGGGCAGACTGACAGGGAGACAACAGGTTGGAGAGATGGGCGGAGGCAAGGCCGTGCATTGCCTTGATAGAATAACAAAGATAGATTTGCTGAAATTTTATCTAACATGCAAAGCATATAATGAAAAGTTTGTGGAGGGAGGGAGGGGGAAATAATTCTGTGCACAGGAAAATCTTAGTTTTTGCTAATGAACAGATGAATACAGATGTTTCTGTTTTGTGCAAAAGGCATGTTGGCGTTAATTACAGAAGTAGAATATAAGAGTTGGGAAATGTTGCTGCAACTGAAGAGGCCATTCCTGAGACCGCACCTAGAACACTGTGCGCAGGTTTGGCCTCCTTATTTAAGAAAGGAAATACTCGCTTGAAAGGGGATGCACCACGAGTTCGGATCATGGGATAAGCGGGTTCAGCTGTGACAATAAGTTGAGCAATCTAGGCCTATATTCTGTAGAATATCGAAGTATTATAGGGAATCGTATCCTAGCCCATAAGAAAATTAAGCGGCAAGACAGAGTAGGCAGTGGCAGAATGTTTCACCTTGTTGGAGAAGTGATAACCACAGTTTTCTAATTAGGTTTCAGCCTTTTCGCTGTGAGTTGACAAAATGCTTCTTCACTCAGAGGGTAGTTAATTTATGGAATTCTCCATTAATATATTAATAATAATAATGCTTGCAATCGATCATGTTATAATTCCACATGTAAGTCAAGGCTTCAATCCATGAGATCTATACAATTGTAGTTTTGTTGTTGTTATACGTTTGTATATCACCAAGTAAATCAAACTAAGAATTCAGTAATTAATTAATTCCCCAGTGTGTTGGTTGAGAATCATTTTACAGACTGTAAGGAAAGAGATAAAATTCTATTTTGATGTGGAGAGGCGTACTAGTTAATTAATTTGCCTTGGGAATCATCCCCTAGTTTTGTTCATGGGATGAAGGAGTTCAGCTATGAAGACAGGTTGGTTAAACTAGGCCTACTTTCTCTTCAATAATGCAGAATGAGAAGTTATCTTAAAGAATCATGTAAGGTTATTAAGGGGCATACCAGAATCTATAGTGGGAGTCTGTGTCCCCTGGTTGGCGAACCTATAAAATTGAGTCAAATACTTAAAATTAGGGGTCAGCGTTTTCGCACTGAGTTGACGAAATAATTTTTCATTCAGAGGTTAGTTAACTTATGGAATTCTCTACCCCCAAAACTGTAGCGGCGCAGTCCCTGAACCCATTGAATCCTGGGATGGATAGTTTTATTATCGATCAAGGGATAAAAGGATATGGGAATAAGGCGGAACACGTGGAGTTATATTCTTCCTCTCCTCCTGATTCTTATGTTCTTTTTAGTTACCCAGTAACTCCTCGCCTTCAACCATTCTGCCCCCAACATCTGAAACTCCATCCTGTAATCCCTCATCCTCGCACCCATCCCTGGCCTCCTTCAAATCTCCCCTCAAGACTCTCATTTTCGATGTCTCCATTGGCAACTCCGAATCACCACCTTCCTCTCCCCACACCTGTCCTCAGCTCAGCTTTAAGGCAGTAGGTTTCCATCGCATTTGGACGTCCTCCTGACGTGGAAAACACTTTGCCACTGTCATTGGGTTATTGTTGTGGTTGTCTAATCTCATACCTTTGAAACGTATTGGAAGCGAGTTCACAGGAAACACTGTGAAATGAACTGACTCCGTTGTGAGTGGACGACATGCAGTTAGAAATGTGTTGCCATGATTGTTTATTGAATAGCCAAATGCCACATGTAGCCAAATTCCACATGTAGCTTTCAATCTACAAGTTTTGCACGTTTGTATAAAACGTATGGATTAAATGACAATATTACTAATAATCTGAATTCTTAGAATCAATTCATAATTCCACATGCAACTCAAGGCTTCAATCTATCATCTCTATACATGTATAATTTTGTTTATGTTATACGTTTCTACAACAATTCACTAGTTTCACTATTTTGGTGCCTCGGCTGAGGGGATTCAGCTATGAAGACAGTTTGAATAAACTAGGCCTATAATCTCTCGAATACAGAAAATTAGAGGTATATAGTTATAGACTTCTATAAGTATATTTAATTATAACCAGGGTCACTGTCTTAAAATTAGGGGTGAGCCCTTTCGCAGTAGTTGACAAAATCCTTCATCACTCAGGTTAGTGAATTTTTGGAGTTCTCTACCCATAAAGCAGTAGATGCCCACTCCTTCAACCTATTCAAGATTAAGACTGATATGTTTCTTGTGGATAAAAGAATGAAGTGATATGGGAATAACTCGAGGCAGGTGGAGCTAGGTTAGAATATCTGCTGCCCTCACGACTCTCTCCCAACCTCCTGACTCTCTACCGACCCTCCCCACTACCCTTCACATCTCGCACGCTCACTTCAGGATCTGACTCTTCAGCACCTTATTGGGATTGTGTGGAGTGCTAACCAATTCAACATTAGATGTTTAAATTTCAGCAGTAATCAAAGCGACAATATTGGATTCCGAAGCCTTTGATTCTTCCCATTTCAGCCAAGTTTATCAATATGTTATTTCAAATAATGTTAATCTAATAGTAATCCTGATAATTCGTATCATTCCTTATCATTTATTCAAAACGCCCACACCAACGCTCACAGTTTATATCTTGCAGCGATTTCTTTATTGTGAATTTTTGGTTGAAGCGTAAGGATATAGCCATATTCTAGACCAACAAATAGACATTTAGTTCGCCTTCCATCTTCCTACTTGTTGCAGTCATGTATATCTTTGAACAACATACGTACTAAATTACAATAATTCCTAAAATAAACCTAAGCTCTTTCTTTCAATCAACACATAGAGCTTAAACAGTATCCTTTGGGTATATGTTCCAAAGCTTTACTGTTTGATTATTGGAATAGTGCTTCTATACATTCGAAATACAAGATAAACTTTGCGCACAGTAAAGTGTAAGATTCGTCCATAAAGTGAGTGATCAATTGTGCCTGTGGGACTGTTGGCCAGGAAAGTTACAGAATCTCCCTGCAATATTTGAAATGGGAGCTGAGATATTGTGGCATCCGTATGTACAGACAGCCTGTACCTCAGTTTAACAGCTACTTCGTAAATGAAATGCATCACACAGACACACAGTCACTCACACACATACAGACACACACACACTCACATTGAGAGAGGGAGAGACAGAGAGAGATAGAGACATTTAGAGATTTACTCCTTTGCGGCTGATAAGCATTTCACAGCCAGGTGTATACAATGTAAGGCAGTATATGGGAATTGTATGGCAGTATATCCTTTGTGGAAAGCGTTATCACCTGTAACGGGTTAAACTACAGCAGTGACCTCAGCGCCCTGTACACACTGTGGTCACAAAGGCCTTTGTCCCTCCCAAGCTGTGCCCAATGCTGTAGGTAATGGGTTCAATGCTGGTGAGTGGCCCCTGTGTAGACAATGTACACACACACTCCAGGCTGGGGAATACTGTGTGTAGGTGGGGGACACACACTCACATGTGCATCTCTCTGATGGTTTAGATTCTTTAACAACAACACATTGCACTGACACACGGTGGCGTGTGTGGTGTTGTGGGCCTGGGTTTCATCAGGGGATGGACACCCAGCTGCCCCCGAATTACATCATTGGGGTGAATTGGGTAACTCAGGGCAGATAATGTTTTGTTTGCACACGGCACAAACTCATCCAGGATCGTGCGGTAAAATTGCTCAAAGGAGCGTTCCCCACTTTCCTTTAAATAAGACCCCGTTTTATGCTCTTGAGAACCACTGTTTTTTGCGTGAGTTGCCTTCTGTAGAAGAGGATTCATTTTGTCTCTGTGAAGATGACCTATCCGATAATTTGGAGAATTGAAGACATTTACTACCCGATTCTCGCTGCTGTTGGAATTCCTGGCAAGTGATTTGTCCAATTCAGTATTTAGGTTAGTTTGCAGTAAAGTTTGTAGCCTGACTCAGTTTAGCAATCTCACCTTTCAATCAGCAAATGGTGCTTTGTGTAATCCTTGAAATTCCCTGTTTTCCTATTTCAGGATAATGACCACTGATGATCAAATAAATTGTGAGGATGTGAGTTCTTAACTACGTGCGGTAGCAGGAATGAAAACTGAGTAACAAATCTCCAGTTTGCCTGCTTAGGTATTAGTTATTGTAGGGCGTCATTCAAAAGAGAAAATAGGTCACGCGAACCCGATGGCATTTTGATAATGTTATTTATTTATGATGCACTGTAATAACTATTTGGCCATTTAGTAAATGTATACTTGTGTTTCGCTATTCTGAACACCTGACTCCCGAATTTCCACACAAATTAAAGTCGATTCACTTTACAGTATATTCCGTGAAGTGATTTCAGAAGACATGAACATATTATAAGATGTCATATCAAATGCATGTTTCCAGACTAATCTCTGATGGTCGCAGTTTACCGGCTGAATCAGGGAGGTGTGAGCTATGGTTCCATATTCCCACACTGGACTCCATCAACAACCAAAGAATCACAATTTGTGAATCGCCTTTCACATTTGGGAGCATTTGAGTATTTACATGCAATGCTGGGTTGCAAAGGGGATCAATGCCCCATCTCTCATTTGCCGCATTCAGATAATTATTTAATTTGAACATATCAATGTAATCAGATACAATCGAATATATTTAATTGACTCCGCTAACCAAAAACACCGTTTGCAAAGGTATTTGACATTGGCATGTTATACAGACAGACCGATATTGGTTGAAGATGATGGACTCAGTAGCAACGATTCGTGCATTTGATACAACGCCATTTTTGGTCGTTCAAAACTCTCAAAGAATGAGACAGGATTAATCCAAACACTATTGTATTCACATGCGCCCGTGGAGTCAATGGAGTCAAGGGGATATATTCGATTGATTCTGATGACTTTTTATGTTCAAATTAAATAATTATCTGAATGCGGCAAATGGTAGAGGAGCGATTGATTGATCCTCTGTGCAAACCCAGCATTGTATGTAAGCACACAGTGAGGAGAGTGACCGGTGTTATCTCAGAAAGTTTGGGACAGGACATGGCGAAGTACTTGCTCCATTTTGAGAAGCCTTGTAAAATAGACAATCTGCTGTATCAAACGGTAGGATTATTTATTATTAATTTTAGTTTTTTAAATGACCTTCATGTCTCTCATTGCCTGTATCTCTATTAATGTGCCGACTTCTGTATCTGAACGACTCATTTTCTAAATGTGGCTGTATCTCTGCCAAACATCTCCCTTTCTATCTGTTGGTTTGTGTCTATTGTGATATACGTTTCTCTCTGAACATGAGCGACAGTCTCTGTCGATCACTTTCGTTATTTGTATTCTTGTGTCTTTCCCTTACTGTGGCTTTTCTTCCGCATTTCCTGTGTTTATGTGTATGTATGCTTATCTCTCCCACTTTAGTGTATCCAACCCTCTCATTTCTCTGTCTGTTTCTATCTATCACTTTCTCTCTCCCTCTCTCTGCATCGTCTGCTCTCTCTCTCTCCTGCTCTCTCTCACTATCGCTCAGTCTCTATATGTCTTTCGCCCCTCTCTCCCCCACCTCACCCCTATAATCACCCATTCTCTGACAATTTTCCGCGGGCAGCAGGGTGGTGGACAGCGAGACAAGTTCAACACATTGCAATCTGTACTACATATATATATTTGTGATCTTTTCTCTCTTTCTATATCTCTCTCCCTCTCTCTCTCTCCATGTAGTCAACCTATTAGCGATTGTGAATGACCTTGACGTCTCTCGGTGTATCTGAGGTTGTGCGTATCTCTATTAATATGCCTACTTCTGCATCTGAACGACTCATTTTCTAAATGTGGCTGTATCTCTGCCAGCACCTCTCCCTTTCTATCTGTTGGTATGTGTTTGTGTCTACTGTGATGTTCTCTCTGAACATGAACGACAGTCTCTGTCTGTCACTTCCATTGGCTGTGTTCTTGTGTCTTTCCCTTACTGTGGCGTTTCTTCCGCATTTCGCTGTGTGTATGTTTGTGTATGTTTATCTCTCCCACTTTAGTGTATCCAACTCGCTCATTCTCTTTGTCTGTTTCTCTACCCCACACTCTCTCTCTCCAACGACCGCTCTCTCTCTCTCTCTCTCTTCCCCGCTCTCTCACTGTCGCTCAGTATATCTATCACTTTCTCCCCCCTCCCCCCCACTCCCACCGTCCCACTACCCATTTTCTTTGTCACTTTTCGGTGGGCAGCCGGGTGGTGGACATCGAGGCACGTTCAGCAAATTGTAATCTTTACCCATGAATATTTATGTCTGATCTTTTCTTTCTCTTTGTCTCTGTAGTCAACCTATTGGCGATTGTTGTCCTGGCTCGAGGGAGGTGCGGTCTCTCCAAGTGCATCTCCATGTATCTGTTGGCCATGTCAGTGGCTGATCTGATGGTGGTTATTGTCTCGGTGATCTTTGGTTACATTGTTCCTATGTACTTCAGGAATCCGTTCGTGCTCATCACTCCCGTGTGCCGGGTGGTAATTGTACTGGATGGCGCAACAAGGGAAACCTCTGTCTGGCTCACTATCGCTTTCACCTTTGATCGATATGTCGCCATCTGTTGGCAAAAACTCAAAGATAAATATTGCACCGAAAAAACAGCTGCTGCAGTGATAGCGGGGTTGAGTGTTGTCTTCACTGTGAAAAACATTCCCTGGTATTTTGCATATCAATCCGAATTCACAATTGACAAGACACCCTGGGGATGCATTACTACACCAAGATTTTACACTTCACTCCCATGGATAGTGTTTGACTGGCTCAGCATCACTGTCACCCCTTTTCTCCCATATTTTCTGATTTTGCTGCTGAACGCCCTGACTGTCAGCCACATACTGGTGGCCAGTCGAGCCCGCAGGAGATTGCGGGGACACAGTGATGGGGACAGAACCAGAGGTGAGAGAGACAGTGATCCAGAGATGAAAAACAGGAGGAAATCCATCGTTTTACTGCTTGCTGTTTCTGCCAATTTTATATTATTATGGATGACATATCTTCTATATTTCCTATACTGGAAGATTACAAACGACAAGTGGTTCTCGGCGTATAATGATCCGAAGTATATTATCTATCGAACTGGTTTCATGTTACAGTTATTGAGCTGCTGTACAAACACATTTATTTATGCTGTGACTCAGACTAAATTCAGAGGGGAGATTAAGAAAGGGCTGGCATTTCCTGTTACTCTAATTGTGAGATTATTTCATTGACAAATTTTCCCAATGCTGTGTTTGTGTCTTTGTGACGCGATAGACATAGTGCTGGGGTCCCTATCAGCCTGCCCGTCCCATCATCAAGTAGCACTTAATGTTGTCTTCTTGAGATCATCAAGTGAATAAAATCAATATTCATGAATAAAAGTGCATCACAGAATATTCTGTGTAATGTATTGACTGTGTAGTTGTGTGCAAAGCACAGCAGCGTTGCGTAACGTAGTGACTCACAATCAGCTATGGATTACAAATACCTTCTTATAATTGTTTTTCTCGAGCGATTATCGTGAATCGTGTGGTGTAAGGAAACTTGCCCAAAGTTGTACCCTGCCCAGAATTGAACCCAGATGTCTCGCTTGTAAGGAGAGTGCTCTAACCACTGAGCTAAGACACTACACCTGGTTGTGTTTATCAGTACATGTGTCTCTGTTAGTGCTTGACTCGATGCCACTGCATGTGTCTGTGAAAGCAAAATAGCTGGAGAGACAGAGAGAGTGTTAGCACCACATGTATGTGAGCGCGTAATCCTTTTTCTCAATGTATGTGTGTGAGAGAAAGAGAGAGAGAGAGGGACTGAGTGCTGTAATATATCTCTTTACAGAGTCCAGTATCTCAGTTCTGGCACTCGCCATAAAAGCTTGAGACGTGTGTCCGAATCCAGGCAGTTTAGCGCGAAACCTAGGGAAAGTTTCCTTACTGCATACGTCGAATCCTAATCCCTAAAAAAAAATAAGAAATTGTTCGTTTCAATCAACGACGGTTTGTTGGGCACTAGTGTGCGCAATTGGATGCCCTGTATTGCCCACACATATACCTTCAATTCACTTTACGGTATATTGTTTGAAGCGGTTTGAGACACAGTTTCGAAGATTCCAAAAGTGCTGTATCAAACGCAAAGACTATTATTAAGACGCAAAAGTTAGTTCAGAATGAGCTAGTTAGACTAACACCGAAAGTAGAAACAGAATCTGGCAGTGGGAGACCGGATGTGGTGTGCTCAGTAAATTGGAGGCTTTGCTTTGACAATAAATATATTTTGCAAAGAACGCTTGCTCTGGTTTGAATGTGATTTTGTGCGTGTAATACATTTGCTCTTTTGGGGGGGGGTTGTACAATATACAATAAGGTGTCGATATAACACAAGTCACCTCATTTCCTACACATAGGAATCATTTGACCTGTTCGATATAATGACACTCCGGAGGCTCCCTTTAATTCTGATTTTGCTGGTCAACTTTCTAACTGTCAGCCACATTTTCGTGGCAGTAGAGCCCACAAATGATGGTGCGAGTGCGGAAAATAAGACGGGAATAAATGTTTGAGTTAGTGAATGTGTGCACAATTTCCTGCCGCGTTTCACACACACATTCCATCGTCCATTCGTGTTACAATATGTTCTTTGATGCGCATTGAGACATTTTGAGGAAGTGGTACGGCGCTATATCGATTCTATGTATTACTATCATTCATGTTGTTAACAATTTACCCATTCCAAGGATAAGCCATAGTGCATTTCACTTCACTGTTCCTCACACAACCCTCTCCATGTCGAGGTATAACATTAACTCTTTCCTTATAGTTTGTAAAATAATTCTGAGTCATCTCACTGGGGAACTAATTAATTACTGAGTTCACAGTTTAATTTGCTTAGTGATGTACAAACGTATCACAACAACAAAATTACACTCGCATAGAGTTCATAGATTGAAGCCTTGAGTTACATGTGGAAGTATGACATGATCGATTCTAAGCATTATTATTATCAATAATATTGTCATTTTCCCATTCCAAGAATGAAACAAGTTACCTCTCGTCACTCTCTTCTTCACGCATCCCACCCCACATAAAGCGATCATTTGAACTCAGTCTTCAAAAATGGTTCGTAACCAACACACTGCGAAATTAATTAAATACTTGATAGACAGTTTTAATTTACTTGATGATGTACAAACGTATAAAGCATATACATTGAACAGTTGAGCTACATGTGGAGTTAGTGATATTCAATAAATCATCATGACAACAACTTTCTAACTGCATGTCGTCCACAAAATATGGAGTAAGTTCACTTTTCAGTGTATCCTGTCAATCACCACTGATACTTTTCGAAGGCATGAGATGAGCAATGATAAGAATCCTTGCATATTTTGTTGCATTTGATAACTTCTACACGTCTCCGAGCGCTTCACAATCTAGGCTGTCCTGTGCTGCAGGAAGGCGTGGAGATACTGGGTAAATATACAAGAACATAAGAATCAGGAGCAGAGGAAGCATATATCTCCACATGTCCCGCCTTATTCCCATATCTTTTAATCTCTTGATCGATAACAAATCTATCAATCCCAGGCTTTAATGGGTTGAAGCACTGAGCATCTATAGTTTTTGGGGAAGACAATTCCATAAATTAACTTATATCTGAGTGAATAATTGTATTGTCAACTCAGTGCGACCTCCTGTAGCTCAGTGGTTAGAACACTTGTCTTGCAAGCTGGGGAGACCTGTGTTCGAATCCAGGCATGTCAGGGCGAAACCTTGGGCAAGTTTCCTTACTCCACACACACGCCTAATAATAATTCCTCACTTAAAAAACCACAACAATAAAATTGGTCATTTCAATCGACGACTATGTGTGCGCAATTCGCTGGCACGATTCGCCCACAAATATATAAAATAAATTCACCTTGCAGTATATTCTGTGAAGCGCTTTGGAACGTTGATAAGATATGGAAAGCGCTATATCAAACGCAAGGATTACAAAGTGCTGACCCCAAATTTTAAGGCTTTGACCCTTGGTTATAGTTTCTCATTCTGCCATATTCAAGAGAATACAGGCCTAGTTTTAATAGACAAACCTGTCTTCATAGCCGAACTCCTTCATCCCAGGAACAAACATAGGGGATGCTTCCCTAGGGGAATTAATTACTTCATTCACAGTTTAATTTTCTTGGTGATGAACAAACGTATAACAACAACGAAATTACACTTGTTTAGAGATCATAGATTGAAGCTTTGAGTTCCATGTGGAATTATGGCTTGATTGACTCCAAACATTAGCATTATTATTAATATAAATAGACATTAGAGAATTACATAAATTAACTAACATCTGAGTGAAAAATTATCCTGTCAACGCAGTTCGAAAGTGCTGAACCCTAATTTTACGGCTTCGACCACAGCATATATTTTCTCCAAACCATGGGACACAGTCTCCCACTCTCGATTCTGGCGTGCCGATTAATAATCTTGCACGATTCTATAAGTTAATCTCTGATTCTGCCATATTCAAAAGAATGTAGGCCCAGTTTAATCAACCTGTCTTCATAGCTGAACTCCGCCTTCCCAGGAACAAACCTAGTGGATGATTCGCTTGGGGAATTAATTAATTACTTAATTCAAAGTTTAAATTACTTGGTGATGTACCAACGTATAACAACAATAAAATTATACTTGTATAGAGCTCATAGATTGAAGCCTTGAGTTACATGTAGAATTATGACTTGATCGATTCCAAGCATCATTATTATGAATAATATTATTAATAGAGAATTAAATAAATTAACTACCGTCTGAGTATCAAAAAACAGCGGAAGGACTGACCCGTAATTTGAAGACTGTGCCCATTTGTTATCATTTCTCCAACCAGGAAAAATATTCTGCCACTGCCTACTCTGTTTTAGCCCTTAATTTTCATATAGGCGACGATAAGTTCCCCTGTAATACTTCGATATTCTCGAGAACATAGGCCTAGATGGCTCATCTTATCGTCATAGCTGAACCGCCTTTTCCCATGAACCAAACTTGTTGTGCACCCACTTTAAGTGGAATAATTCCTTTCATAAATAATGAAGCCAAACCTGCACACAATATTCTAGGTGCGTTCTCAGGAAAGGCCTCTTCAGTTGCAGCAAGACTTCCCAAATCTTATATTCTAACGCTTTTGTAATAAACGCCAACATGCCTTTTGCACAAAATACAAAGATCTGTATTCTTCTGTATTCACCTAATTATTTCCCTTTCCCTTTCCTTCCATATATTTAATGGGGTTTGATCCAAGATGGATAGCCAGCAGAACGATTATCCATTAGCCTCGCTTCTTCCCTTGCCTCCTCTAAGGCCGTTCTCAAGACCACCCTCTTCCACCGTGCCTCCTGCTGCCCTCCTAACTCTCCACGCTTTCCTACTGTCCTTCCCCGTGCACATACGTTGACACTCCCCACCCGCCCCACTCGGGTCCTAACGTGATTGTTCAGCCACTCGACGTGAATGGTCATCTAGACATATAACTCTCTTGGTATTGTTCTTGTCAAGTGCACACCCGAAGTTACTGTATAGTCAATAGTATGAATTTATGCCATGAGAGAATGGTTTATTTGGAGGTGGAGTTGGGTTCAGGGAGTTCAGATGTTACCATTATCATTTGCTTGGCCGAAGACATGGTCAATGAGGAGAGCAGTGATCAGTGACGTGAGCTCTGCAGGAGCCAATATATAAATCGAAGTTTTTGTTGTTGTTGTTGTCAAAGTCGGCAATGTAATCAACGTACGTGTAAAACAGCGGTGTCATCCCAATGTGATAACTGTTCAAATACACGCCAACAAACCAACTCCTCTAAGATGTTTTCCAGATTTCTAATCACATGCTGACCTTCCGCCGTATGACTTTCGGATCTGATCTAGTTACTCGCCGCTGCCCACCCATTGCCAGGACTTGAGTGCGAAAGATGTCACAGGATTGTATCTGCCGTGTAGAGGCCGTATAGTTTATAGGCAAATTCCGAGGCGTTTTGATAGAGCAGGCAAGCGCCGCCAAATCCTCTGCAGCATCCAAATGTTGTCAATGCCTCATCTTCTCTGGTAACAGGTAAAGTAAGATTAAAGCTGAGAACAAATTTGCTACTGAGGCTTCTCCTGTGTCTGGCTCTGGTTAAATTACTCATGTCCACGTTTCTCTTCTACTTTACCGAAGGAAGATTCAGCTACAGAACAAAGAACACATTTTTGGTTTGAACACATTAAAGTCTTTGCTTTTGATATAGCGCTTTTTGTATATTATCTATGTCACAAGGCGCTTCACGGAATATACTTTAAAGTGAATTGACTCTACATTTGTGCACGAAATGCGCCTGCCAGTTGCACATAGCACTGTCCCACAAACAAACATGGATGCAAATGACCAATTTGATTAGCCTTATTTTTATTGAACGGATTATTATTGGCCATGTGGAGCAAGGAAACTTGGCCAAATGTTCGCCCTGACATGCATGGATACACACGCAGATGTCATGCTTGTACATCGAGTTCTCGAGGCCCTCCATAGTTCCCCTCCTACCTGTCTGACCCGTTGTCCTGCTGCCACCCTTTATATTACCTCCTTTTTCCTTTGAGGAATAAGAATGCCACAGTATAGTTCGTCCCAATGTGGCTAACTAGAGCAGTTTGGCAACATGTAAAGTTAAATCAGGAAACTATCAAACAGCTAAGATAAGCAGTAAACCCGAGAATTGGGAGAGCTTTAGGGATCAACAAAGTAGAGACTAACATTGAATAAGAGGGAGAAAATTGAATATGAGGGCAAACTAGTGAGGAATATCAAGACAGACTGCAAGAGCTTTTACAAATATGTAAAGAGGAAGAGGCTATCAAAGGCAAATATCCCACACTAATACATAATTGGTCATTTCAATCCACGATTGCTTGTCCGGACATGACTGTGCGCAATTGGCTGCCACGCTTCCCCCACAAGTGCACCTTCAATTCACTTTAGTTTATTTTATGACGCGCTGTAAGATGTCGATCAGATGTCAAAGGTGCTTTATCAAATAGAAGGATTATTATTTTTCTTGTGCTCCCTCCCATCTCTCACTCCCTCTCTGGGGGATATACCCGTTTTACCGAATCCCAGAGACTGTAAGGCACAGATTGGCAATAGTGACAATTTGGGTAACAAGTGCTTGAAAAGTTTTCTCCTATTTCTGCTGTTGATCCACCTTGGACCACACAACACATTACAGCTTTCACACCCACAGCTGACAGCAGTTCAGTGGGGAATATGTCACAGCATTGAATCTACTTGGTATTGGTTGTATATTATGCATCCAAATTTCAAGGCAGTTTGAATGCAACAGGCAAGTCCCACCAAATCCTCCGGGAAAACCGTGTTCGAAAACAACCTTGCCATCGCTTCAAATGTTTAAATCTTTACCCCCATGGAATACCAAATTATAACTGGAAAAAGACCCTCTCAACTCCTGTTAGCTGTGCGAGTTGGAGGGAGGCACAGTGTAGAGGGAGCTTTACTGTGTCTCTAACCCTGACCTGGGAGAGCGGACGGAAGCAAAGTGTAGGGGGAGCCTTACTGTGTCTCTATCCCTGACATGGGAATGTGCACACGCAGTATAGATAGAGCTTTACTGTGGCTCTAACTCTGACCTGGGCGTGCGGACGGATGCACAGTGTAGAGGGAGCTTTACTGTGTCACTTTACACAGTGTAGCTGTGGTGGAGGGAGGGGGGGGGGGTGAGGGGAGGGCCAGAGTTGTGACATAACCCAAGATATTCTGAAAGTGACAAATGGGAAGCAGCACACATAATAGTATTAATTATTAACAATAAATAATAATTTAGTCTTTCCATCATCCTGCCATTTTACACTTTTGAAAGACGTCTCAAAGCGCTTCACAGGGCCCACTGTAAAGTGTAGTGACAGTGTTTTGTGGATGAAAAGCGACAGACAATTAATTGCACAGTCATGGATTGAGTGAACAGAAATATTATCATTTTGAAGGTATTATTAACCCGGAGGAGCGGTGGGGGTTGGGGGGGAGGATAGTAATCCGCCAATCGACTAACAAGCGGCTTCCTCTTGACTGCTGGTAAACAGAGGTGTGTGTGTGTGTCTTTGTGTATGTGTAGTCAGGAAACTCACCTAAGATTTCACCCTGTCCTGTCTCGACCAGAAATTAAACTCCTAAACTCCACATAGTGGGAGAGGGAGGATTGCATTCACTAACTCTCCTACACACTCACACATATTTACTCTCACACACTTACCCTTACATTCCCTCTTTCAAACTTTCTCCCATTCTCCCACAAACACTGTCTCTCTCTAACACTCTCTCCCACACATACTCTCTCTCATACTCTCTCAGTATGATTCACAAACTCTCTCTCTCACGTCCTCTGTCTGTCACATACTCTCTTACTGTCTCTCTCAATGGTTCTTACACATACTCTCTCTCAATGTCTCTCACAGTCTCTGTCTCCTTCACACACTCTGGCACACTCTCTCAGTCGCACATTCTCTCACTCTATCTCACATGCTCTCTCACACACTGTCTCTCACACACACTCTCTTAGACTCCTTCACGCTCTCTCACCGTCTCACTGTATCTTACATAATCTCCCACACATTGTCCTTCACTGTCTCTCAAACACTCTCTCTGTCGCATAAACTCACTATCTCTCACCTACTCTTATTCACACGCAGTCTCATTGTCTCTCACATTCTCTCTGTTACACACTCTCTCACACGCAGTCTCACTCTCTCACACACTCTCTCTTTCTGTATCTCGTAAAATCTCTCTATCGCACTCACTCTCTCACACGCTCTCAGTCGCACACTCCCTCTCACTTGCTCCCTCGCATACACTCTCTCTCCCTCTCCCTCGGTGTTTCTCACAGAGAGGAGACATGACAAAGGTTTTCCCATGCCTCCTGATCACATTGATGTTCACAATCATTTCAGACGCCACAGAAATCACCAACACTGTCCTGCAGCGAGTTGTGGACACGTGAGTGACGTTGAGGAGTGACAATCTCTTTATCTCGCAACGCCCTCCGTCCCTCTCTCCAACTCCCATCTCTCTAGCTCACCTCCCGTCCCCTCCCAACTGTCCTCCTCACTCCCCTCCCACCTCTCTCCCTCCCCATCCAAAGCTCTCTCTCTCTCTTCACGACTCTCCCTGCCTCCGCTCAATGCTCTCGCTCCCTTACCTCCCAACGCTCTACCTCCCTCCCTCTCTCCCTCCCCTTCTAACTCTCTCCCTCCCTCCTCTCCCACCTTTCTCCCTCCCCTTCCAAGTCTCTCCGTCCCTTCCCAACTCTCCTCCTCCCCTCCTCACAACGCTCTCCCTACCTCACCTCCCAACTCTCTGCCTCCCTCCACTCGCAACTCTCTGCCTTACTTCCTTCCCTCTTTTGCTTCCCTACCAACGCTTTCCCATACCTCCAACTTCTCCCCATCACATCCTAACTCTCACTCTGTCCCGCTCCAAATTCTATCCCTCCCCCTCCCAGCTCTCTCCCTCGTTCCGCTCGCAGTTCTCTCCCTCCCATCCCAACACTCTCACTCCGCTCTCAACTCTCTCGCTCCCCTCCCAACTCTCTCCCTCCTCACCCAATTCTCTCCCTCCCCACCCAACTCTCTGCCTCCCCTCCCAACTCACTCACTACACTCCCAGTTCTATCCCTCCCCTCCCAACTCTCTCCCTCTGCCTGCCAGCTCACTGTCTCCATCCCCGCCAACTTTCTCCCTCCCTCCCAAATCTCTCTCTCTGCCTCCTAGCTCACTGCCTCCGTCCCCCACCACCGCCAACTGTGTTCCTCCATCCACTCTCAACACTCTCCCTTGCTCCCCTCCCAAATATCACTCTCCCTCCCCTCTCAACTCTCTCCCTCCCTCCCCTCCCAACTCTCTTCTTCTGCCTCCCAGGTCACTGCCTCCACCCCCCACACCAACCCACTCCCTCCATCCACTCTCAGCACTCTTCTGCGCTCCACTCCCAAATATCTCCCTCCCTCCCAACTCTCTCCCTCTCCCACTCCTAAATCTATCCCTCCACTCCCAACTCTCCCCTTCACCATCTTATATTTCTCCCTCCCCTCCCAACTCTATTCCTCCCTCCACTCCGGACTCTCTCACTCCCTCCCACCTCTCTCCTTACTCCCTAACATGACCCTCTCCCTTGCTCGAATTCAAGATCCTCGTCCTCAGTTTCAAAGCCATTCCAAGCGTCACCCCCAGCTATCTCTCCGACCTGCTGTCTCGCTATCCGCCTGCCCATTCCCTCCGTTCAGCAGGCTCTGGCGCGCTCCATGTCTCCCGCCCTCACCGCCCCGCCATCGGTGGTCGTGCTTTCAGCGTTTCTGCACCACACTCTGGAAATCCATCCCACAATCCCTTCGCCTCACTTCCTCTCTTTCCTCCGTCAAGGCCAGTCTGAAGACCCTCCTTTTTGGACTTGCCTTCTACTCCCCTCTTAAGTCTTGCACCTCTCCTACTCTCCCTGCCCTTCCGCATACCCGCAACCCTCAACCCCCACCCATCCCAGCCCCCACCACTGCTCGCTTTCCGACCTATTTTTCTGGGCCTTGGTAGTTCCTCCTGGCGAGAGAGATTGATCTATAAATGGCAATGTTGTTGTTGTTATTTGTCTCTCAGGTTCCACAGTAGTGTCGCTGGAGAGAAACCTGTAGATGTACAGATGTGTTTTCTCATCATGTTGACTGCTGACAAGTGCCAGGGTAACACGGCGGTGGAATACAAGTGGAACAACCAAGACAGAGCCCAGATCCTCAGCCAGGCCGATTTACAGACGGCTGATCCGAAGTCTATTGTCAACTACATCGCCGTCTACCACTCGACGTTCGGGAGATGTATCGACCAAGAGATCCTATTTGGCGAAAACAACGGACATAACTCGTGGGTGGAGAAACTTGGGAAGGTTATGAGACCTTCCCTGACACGCGGAGGTTGTCTTGTGTTCTACTCCACCAACACCCCCCCGTGTTTCAGCGGCGGAGGCCAGGACACAGTTTCCAAGTTGTACGAAAATCCGTTCGGCGATTTGCCCGAAGTTGACAAATAGTTTTTTGTACAGCCAGTTGTACTGTCCGCAAGATCAATTCTGCGACGTTGAGCAGACATTTGAGCAATATCACGCCGCCTCCTACTTGATTTACCGCTGCAAGATTGAGGAAAATAATCGGAATCGACTCGGCCAGTGCGAGCCCTGCACAGAACCAGACTTCTGTTTGGTGGGGAGTGACTCTGAGGTGCCAGGGGGAGGCAGGGTGCCACGGCGCAGAGGGCCACCAACGGGTGACTTTGGTCTATGGTTTCGTAGGAGGCGATGGGTTTGTGTGCTTAGTGGCGGTTATTCGAGTGGTGTGAATTTTTGCAGTCGCCGGATGATTGGAGGCCACACTATGGTTAAAGGCTCTCAGGCTGCACATCACACCAAGCGTTCGGCTGCTTCAGTCTGAGCCTCGTAGTGAGATTCAGGGATAGCAAAAGCAACGAGAACATAAGTGGATCCCACTCCAATAAATTGACAGCAGGTGGGGCTGGGGGCTGAGGGGTTGCGAGATGGGGGTTGGTGGTAGGGGGATTCGAGGCTGGTATTTGGGGGCTGGAGGTTGAGGGGTTCGGGGATGCGGGCTGAGGTTTGGGGGCTGGGCGGCTGGGGCTGAGTGCTGTGTTTTGGGAGCAGGGGGTTGGGAGGCATGGGGCTGGGGCTGAGTCCTGTGGGTTGGGGGGATGGCGCTGCGACCTGGCGGTTGGGGTCTGGTGGCTGCAGTTGGTGTAATTATTATCTAGTAATAAAGCTTGCTTTAGCATGACTGATGTCTCAGTATTAAATTGTTAACACTCACTCTCTTAAACACACTCTCACACACACTCACGCACACACTCTCACACACTCTCACAATTTCACACACACTCCCTCATACTGCCATCCACCACACTCTACATTTCTACACTCACTCTAATTTTAAAGATCTCTCTATCTCTCTCTCTCTCTATCTGTTTCCCCTCTTCCCTCCTTCACTACCCGCCCAACCCCAACACAAACACGCTCTCTCCCTCTCTTTCTCTCACATTCACTCATTACTCTCCTCTTTTGCAAGAGAACGAGTTCAGTTTCGAGATCCTCACACTTGTTCTCATTTCCCTCTACTCCTCTGCACCCCCCGATCTCTCCCCCCTCCTCAAACCAGCCCACACTGCCTTAGCTCCTGGTCTTGTCTGTTCCTTGTCTTCCCCGAATCCTCCGCTCCACTCTCGGCAGCTGTACCTTCAGCCACTACGCACTGAGGCCCTGGAACTCCCACACTCAATCATCTCGCCTCTCCCCATTTATACCCCCTTCCTCCCTCCTTCTGTCTCCTCTTTCTCTCTCTCCGCCCCTCTCTCCCTCCTGCACTTCCTCTGTCCTCTCTCACTCTCTCCCCCACCTCATTCCCTTCGCTTTGCCCTCTCTCTACGCCTTCTCTCGCTCCCTCCCAATACCTCACTCCATTCCTCTGTCCCCTCTATCTCTATGTCCATCATTCCCTTCGCCTCGCTACCTGTCTCCCTCCCCCTCTCTCCCTCTGTCTCCTCTCTCTCTCTCTGCCACTCACTCACTTCGCCTCGTTCCCTTTCCCTCCCCCTCTCCCGCACTGATTCCTTCGCCTCCCTCCCTCTGTCCCCCCTCTCCCACTCTCTGTCCATCACTCCCATCGCCTGTCCCCCTACCTCCCTCCCTTCACCTCGTCCCCTCCCTCCGTCCCTCCCTCCCTACGTGTCACTCTATCCGTTACTCAATCCCTTTGCCTCCCATCCCACCCTCTCTCTTCGCATTTTCAGGTCACAGCTGAAGACGTTTTTCTTCGACTGTGCATTTGGTCAACTTTCTCCCCCAGCCCCAGGATCGGTCCCGGGATCCTTTACCGTAAAGTGCTCTGAGACGCCATCCGGCGTGGAGCGAGGGTGCTATATAAATCCAAGTTGTTGTTGTTGTTACAGCTCACAACAGCTAGCTGACAATAATAATTCAAAATTCAATAAAATATAATAATTATCCTTGCATTCGATATAGTGGCTTTTCACATCTTATCGACTGTGTCTCATAGCGCTTCAAAAAATATACTGTAAAGTGAATTGACTGTTTGTTGAGGTGTGAAACATGGCAGCCAATTGCGAACAGCTATGTGGTGTCTGTGGGAGTGAGTGTGTGTGTGAATCTGTGTGTGAGTGTGTCTGTCTGTGTGAGTGTGTGTCCCGCAAACAGCTGTATGTTTTCATAGAATCATAAAATCTTACGGCAAAAAAGGAGGCCTGTCTGTCTCTCTCTCTGTCTCACTCTCTCTGTCTGTATCTCTGTATCTCTCATTCTCTCTCTCTCTCGGTCTTTTTCTCTCTCACTCCCTCTCTCTCTCTCTCTCTCCCTCTCAGTTTCTCTCTCTCTGTCACTCTCAGTCTCACCCCCACCCCCCCCCCCCCCCCTCTCTCTCTCTCTGCCCCTCTCTATCTCTCCCTCAGTCACTCTCACACTCCCTCTCTCCCTCAGTCACTCTCACATTCCCTCTCTCAGTCCCTCTCTGTCTCAGTCTCGTTCAGATTCTCTCTCTGTCTCTCTCTGTCTCTCTGTCTCTCTATCTGTCTGTGTATCTGTCTGTCTCTCTCTCTCTCTGTCTCCCAGTCTCTCTCTCTCTCAGCCTCTCTGTCTGTATCTCTATATCTCTCTCAGTCTCTCTCTCTCTCAGTCTATCTCTCTCAGTCTGTCTCTCTCTCTCTCCCAGTCTCTCTCTCTATTTCTCTCTCTGTTCCTCTCTCTGTCTCTGTCACTGTCCCTCTCTGTCGCTCTATTTGTCTGTCTCTCTCTCTCTGTTTGTCTGTCTGTCTGTCTCTCTCTCTCTCTCACTCTTTCTGTCTGTATCTCTATATCTCTCAGTCTCTCTCTCTCTCTCTCTCCCAGTCTCTCTCTCTCTCTCTCCATCTCTCTCTTTCCCTCAGTCTCTCTCTCTCTCTCTGTCTCTCTCTCAGTCTCCCTGTCTCTCGCACTCCCTCCCTCCCTCTCTCTCTCTCTCTCTTTCACACTCTAAATCAAAATCTCTCTGTCTCTCTCTCTTTCTCTCTCTCTGTCCATCTCTCTGTTTCTCTCTGTCTCTCTCTCTGTCTCAGTTGTTCTCTCCCTCTCTCTCTCTCAGTCTATCTCTCT